>JAHFWJ010000596.1:600000-932001 GCA_028555115.1 Himalopsyche japonica | reverse complement strand
GAACTCCGTCTTGAGATGTAGCGATGTGAGAAGCGTCAGTAACTAGCTGTTGTGAGTGTGCATGTTCTGCGACAATTTTTGCACCATCGATTGACACGTGCGAAAGATCTTGCTGACCAACTTGCTGTTGAACAACGTCTTGAGATGTAGCGATGTGAGATGCGTCAGTAACTAGCTGTTGTGAGAGTGCTTGTTCTGCGACAATGTTTGCACCATCGATTGAGACGTGCGAAAGATCTTGCTGACCAACTTGCTGTAGAACTACGTCTTGAGATGTAGCGATGTGAGAAGCGTCAGTAACTAGCTGTTGTGAGAGTGCTTGTTCTGCGACAATTTTTGCACCATCGATTGACACGTGCGAAAGATCTTGCTGACCAACTTGCTGTTGAACAACGTCTTGAGATGTAGCGATGTGAGATGCGTCATTAACTAGCTGTTGTGAGAGTGCTTGTTCTGCGACAATGTTTACACCATCGATTGAGACGTGCGAAAGATCTTGCTGACCAACTTGCTGTAGAACTACGTCTTGAGATGTAGCGATGTGAGAAGCGTCAGTAACTAGCTGTTGTGAGTGTGCTTGTTCTGCGACAATGTTTTCACCATCGATTGAAACGTGCGAAAGATCTTGCTGACCAACTTGCTGTAGAACTCCGTCTTGAGATGTAGCGATGTGAGAATCGTCAGTAACTAGCTGTTGTGAGTGTGCATGTTCTGCGACAATGTTTGCACCATCGATTGACACGTGCGAAAGATCTTGCTGACCAACTTGCTGTTGAACTACAACTTGAGATGTAGCGATGTGAGAAGCGTCAGTAACTAGCTGTTGTGAGAGTGCTTGTTCTGCGACAATGTTTGCATCATCGCTTGACACGTGCGAAAGATCTTGCTGACCAACTTGCTGTTGAACAACGTCTTGAGATGTAGCGATGTGAGAATCGTCAGTACCTAGCTGTTGTGAGAGTGCTTGTTCTGCGACAATGTTTGCATCATCGATTGACACGTGCGAAAGATCTTGCTGACCAACTTGCTGTAGAACTCCGTCTTGAGATGTAGCTATGTGAGAAGTGCCGGTAACTAGTTGTTGTGAGAGTGCTTGTTCTGCGACAATGTTTGCACCATCGATTGAGACGTGCGAAAGATCTTGCTGACCAACTTGCTGTTGAACAACGTCTTGAGATGTAGCGATGTGAGAAGCGTCAGTAACTAGCTGTTGTGAGAGTGCTTGTTCTGCGACAATTTTTGCACCATCGATTGACACGTGCGAAAGATCTTGCTGACCAACTTGCTGTTGAACTAGGTCTTGAGATGTAGCTATGTGAGATGCGTCAGTAACTAGCTGTTGTGAGAGTGCTTGTTCTGCGACAATTTTTGCACCATCGATTGACACGTGCGAAAGATCTTGCTGACCAACTTGCTGTTGAACTACGTCTTGAGATGTAGCGATGTGAGAAGCGTCAGTAACTAGCTGTTGTGAGTGTGCTTGTTCTGCGACAATGTTTTCACCATCGATTGACACGTGCGGAAGATCTTGCTGACCAACTTGCTGTTGAACAACGTCTTGAGATGTAGCTATGTGAGAAGCGCCAGTAACTAGCTGTTGTGAGAGTGCTTGTTCTGCGACAATGTTTTCACCATCGATTGACACGTGCGAAAGATCTTGCTGACCAACTTGCTGTTGAAATACGTCTTGAGATGTAGCGATGTGAGAAGCGTCAGTGATTAGCTGTTGTGAGAGTACGTGTTCTCCAACAGTAATTGTGGCATTAATTGGCAAGTGCGAAAGATCTTGCTGACCAACTTGCTGTTGAACTAAGTCTTGAGATGTAGCGATGTGGGAAGCGTCAGTGATTGGCTGCTGTGAGAGTACGTGTTCTCCAACAGTAATTGCGGCATCAATTGGCAATTGCGAAAGATCTTGCTGACCAACTTGCTGTTGAACAACGTCTTGAGATGTAGCGATGTGAGAAGCGTCAGTAACTAGCTGTTGTGAGAGTGCTTGTTCTGCGACAATGTTTGCACCATCGATTGAGACGTGCGAAAGATCTTGCTGACCAACTTGCTGTTGAACAACGTCTTGAGATGTAGCGATGTGAGAAGCGTCAGTAACTAGCTGTTGTGAGAGTGCTTGTTCTGCGACAATGTTTGCACCATCAATTGACACGTGCGAAAGATCTTGCTGACCAACTTGCTGTTGAACTACGTCTTGAGATGTAGCGTGAGAAGCGTCAGTAACTAGCTGTTGTGAGAGTGCTTGTTCTGCGACAATGTTTGCACCATCGATTGACACTTGCGAAAGATCTTGCTGACCTACTTGCTGTTGAACAACGTCTTGAGATGTAGCGATGTGAGATGCGTCAGTAACTAGCTGTTGTGAGAGTGCTTGTACTGCGACAATGTTTGCACCATCGATTGAGACGTGCGAAAGATCTTGCTGACCAACTTGCTGTAGAACTCCGTCTTGAGATGTAGCTATGTGAGAAGCGCCGGTAACTAGTTGTTGTGAGAGTGCTTGTTCTGCGACAATGTTTGCAACATCGATTGACACGTGCGAAAGATCTTGCTGACCAACTTGCTGTTGAACAACGTCTTGAGATGAAGCGATGTGAGAAGCGTCAGTAACTAGATGTTGTGAGAGTGCTTGTTCTGCGACAATGTTTGCACCATCGATTGACACGTGCGAAAGATCTTGCTGACCAACTTGCTGTTGAACAACGTCTTGAGATGTAGCGTTGTGAGAAGCGTCAGTAACTAGCTGTTGTGAGAGTGCTTGTTCTTCGACAATTTTTGCACCATCGATTGACCGTGCGAAAGATCTTGCTGACCAACTTGCTGTTGAACAACGTCTTGAGATGTAGCGATGTGAGATGCGTCAGTAACTAGCTGTTGTGAGAGTGCTTGTTCTGCGACAATGTTTGCACCATCGATTGGGACGTGTGAAAGATCTTGCTGACCAACTTGCTGTTGAACAACGTCTTGAGATGTAGCGATGTGAGAAGCGTCAGTAACTAGCTGTTGTGAGTGTGCTTGTTCTGCGACAATGTTTTCACCATCGATTGACACGTGCGGAAGATCTTGCTGACCAACTTGCTGTTGAACAACGTCTTGAGATGTAGCTATGTGAGAAGCGCCAGTAACTAGCTGTTGTGAGAGTGCTTGTTCTGCGACAATGTTTGCACCATCGATTGACACGTGCGGAAGATCTTGCTGACCAACTTGCTGTTGAACAACGTCTTGAGATGTAGCTATGTGAGAAGCGTCAGTACCTAGCTGTTGTGAGAGTGCTTGTTCTGCGACAATGTTTGCATCATCGATTGACACGTGCGGAAGATCTTGCTGACCAACTTGCTGTTGAACAACGTCTTGAGATGTAGCTATGTGAGAAGCGTCAGTACCTAGCTGTTGTGAGAGTGCTTGTTCTGCGACAATGTTTGCATCATCGATTGACACGTGCGAAAGATCTTGCTGACCAACTTGCTGTAGAACTCCGTCTTGAGATGTAGCTATGTGAGAAGTGCCGGTAAATAGTTGTTGTGAGAGTGCTTGTTCTGCGACAATGTTTGCACCATCGATTGAGACGTGCGAAAGATCTTGCTGACCAACTTGCTGTTGAACAACGTCTTGAGATGTAGCGATGTGAGAAGCGTCAGTAACTAGCTGTTGTGAGAGTGCTTGTTCTGCGACAATGTTTGCATCATCGATTGACACGTGCGAAAAATCTTGCTGACCAACTTGCTGTTGAACTAGGTCTTGAGATGTAGCTATGTGAGATGCGTCAGTAACTAGCTGTTGTGAGAGTGCTTGTTCTGCGACAATTTTTGCACCATCGATTGACACGTGCGAAAGATCTTGCTGACCAACTTGCTGTTGAACTACGTCTTGAGATGTAGCGATGTGAGAAGCGTCAGTGATTAGCTGTTGTGAGAGTACGTGTTCTCCAACAGTAATTGTGGCATTAATTGGCAAGTGCGAAAGATCTTGCTGACCAACTTGCTGTTGAACTACGTCTTGAGATGTAGCGATGTGAGAAGCGTCAGTAACTAGCTGTTGTGAGAGTGCTTGTTCTGCGACAATGTTTGCACCATCGATTGACACTTGCGAAAGATCTTGCTGACCTACTTGCTGTTGAACAACGTCTTGAGATGTAGCGATGTGAGAAGCGTCAGTAACTAGCTGTTGTGAGAGTGCTTGTTCTGCGACAATTTTTGCACCATCGATTGACACGTGCGAAAGATCTTGCTGACCAACTTGCTGTTGAACTCCGTCTTGAGATATAGTTATGTGAGAAGCGCCAGTAACTAGCTGTTGTGAGAGTGCTTGTTCTGCGATAATGTTTGCACCATCGATTGGGACGTGCGAAAGATCTTGCTGACCAACTTGTTGTTGAACTACGTCTTGAGATGTAGCGGTGTGAGAAGCGTCAATGATTGGCTGTTGTGAGAGTACGTGTTCTCCGACAGTAATAGCGGCATCAATTGGCAAGTGCGAAAGATCTTGCTGTTGAACTACGTCTTGAGATGTAGCTATGTGAGAAGCGTCAGTAACTAGCTGTTGTGAGAGTGCTTGTTCTGCGACAATGTTTGCACCATCGATTGACACTTGCGAAAGATCTTGCTGACCTACTTGCTGTTGAACAACGTCTTGAGATGTAGCGATGTGAGATGCGTCAGTAACTAGCTGTTGTGAGAGTGCTTGTTCTGCGACAATGTTTGCACCATCGATTGAGACGTGCGAAAGATCTTGCTGACCAACTTGCTGTAGAACTCCGTCTTGAGATGTAGCTATGTGAGAAGCGCCGGTAACTAGTTGTTGTGAGAGTGCTTGTTCTGCGACAATGTTTGCAACATCGATTGACACGTGCGAAAGATCTTGCTGACCAACTTGCTGTTGAACAACGTCTTGAGATGAAGCGATGTGAGAAGCGTCAGTAACTAGCTGTTGTGAGAGTGCTTGTTCTGCGACAATGTTTGCACCATCGATTGACACGTGCGAAAGATCTTGCTGACCAACTTGCTGTTGAACTACGTCTTGAGATGTAGCGATGTGAGAAGCGTTAGTAACTAGCTGTTGTGAGAGTGCTTGTTCTGCGTCAATGTTTCCGGCGTCAATTGGCAAGTGTGAAAGATCTTGCTGACCAACTTGCTGTTGAACAACGTCTTGAGATGTAGCGATGTGAGAAGCGTCAGTAACTAGCTGTTGTGAGTGTGCTTGTTCTGCGACAATGTTTGCACCATCGATTGACACGTGCGAAAGATCTTGCTGACCAACTTGCTGTTGAACTACGTCTTGAGATGTAGCGATGTGAGAAGCGTTAGTAACTAGCTGTTGTGAGAGTGCTTGTTCTGCGTCAATGTTTCCGGCGTCAATTGGCAAGTGTGAAAGCTCCAGCTGGATTGATGGTAGTTGAACAGCGTCTAGAGATGTAGCGATGTGAGAAGCGTCAGTGATTGCCTTTTGAGAGGCTAGTTGTGGAGCTAAAATGTTCGTGGCATCAATTGGCAAGTGGGAAAGATCTTGCTGGCTAGCTTGTTGGTGAACAGCGTCTTGTGATGTGACGATGTGAGAAGCGTCAGTGATTGCCTCTTGTGAGAGTGCTTTTTGTGTTAAAATGTTCGCGGCATCGATTGACAAATGCGAAAGTTCTTTCTGGCCAACTTGCTGTTGAATTGCATCTTGTGATAAGTTATTTGACGTCGAAACGACATGTTTATCTTTTGCTGGAAGTTTCGTAATGCAATCTGTATTATTTTGATGGCGAATAGTGTATAATTGATTTCTTTGGCCAATTTTGATTACATTTTCGGATTCATCTTTTACGAGTGTACCTGTAAACCAATTTATTTAAAGTTGTTCAAAAGATATAATTAATTATTTCGCATTTTATATGCTGTGCGATTTTAACAGATGGTTCATTATTATTGTAAATAGGTAGCTGTAGTGATATTATTTTATTGAATTTAACCCCTTTATTGAGTTCCAACGGGTTTTTTTTTATATTGTAATTGTGCTTACTTGTCAAAGGAAATCCAAATGTGCTTGTCAGTAAACTTAATAACACTATAAATCCGAAATCCATTCTAGATTAGAGTGGGAATATTTTTTCAGGTATTCTCTTATATTTATATAACAAATATATTGCTAGAGTGCTTCTTGCTGAGACCTGGTTGTAAACCTTTATTATGCGTTCCTAGAAGCTATACAAATTATCAAAATTCATATATTTTTAGTAATCTCTCGAACTAATTTTTTAAATTGTTTAATTCTATTTTGAGTTCTGGCTTAAAAAAAATATTATGTTTTATAAAGATTATCTTTATAATTAGACAAAAAGGTTATACAATATTTCAAGATTTTTAACTTATGATGAAGTAAGGTGTAATAATGTTCTAGGTTGAAATTGATGAATTGCTTGTAATTCTAAAGTATATCAATTTATATACAGCAACTACGATTGAAATTTGTTTTGAATCCTTAAAATTATACAATATAGATACTATTAAATTAAGACGATTTTTTTCATATTTTGGGTTCTTAATTCATTTATGTATTGTATTTATTATAACTCAATTATATCTTTCGTGTAAAATTTATGTTATGTTAGTAAAATGTATTTATATTTAAATTTATGGCATTTTTTTTTACTCTTTTTTCATTTCGATGATAGACTAAGATAAAAAGGTGTTATATCTCTCATACCGATAATCAATAAATTACCGCAGTGTATAGTTTATCATCATTCGGATATTAATTGCCCAAAAGAAAATAAATTAGGAAGCGATTTAGATATTAGTAGAAAAATGTGGGAAGTCTGTTTTCAAAACACTGTTTCAGTAATCAACTTGGAGTCGAAGTAGACTTGGAGTAAAGACTTGATAGAACTTAGAACGCGATCAGATTGACTGTAACAGAAAAGATTGTATGATTTTGATTTTTAAAAATTTAAGGTGCATTAACACTGGAATAAATTTATTGAAATGTTCAATAAGTCTACGAATTATTTTCTGTTGAAAATTTTTCTAAGCAAAGAAAGGCTAATAGGAAAGTTCGAGCAGTTGACGGTTCTATTTTTCTAGTTTTAATAATTTTTATTACAACGATTTCTTGTAAAATTAAAAATTTATTTCACAAAAAATTTGTTTCGTTAAATTATAAATTATTCTTTATAAAGTATGATTTGTCAAAATACTTACACGTAATATAGAGTTAATATTGCCTTCTATAAATGACGTGTTTTCTAAATTTATTAGGAATTTTCGTATCTGTTTGATAGTTTTTATGCATGTGATATTATATTTAAAATTCCCTCTAACTAATTCCAACCGGAAAATTGACGGAAATGATCAGCTTATCCTTAGTTATTTTCTAAGCCATTCGTTCATCTATTCTTACATTCTCTGATAAGATAGGTAAATCTATTTAGTTTCAAGCGAACACCTAAAAAACTATTTTAAAAAAATACATTCGCGAATGCATTTTTGTGTAACGTAGTAAAGGTTTTAAGATGCAAAGACAATATAAGAAATCAGATTTTTTTAATAAAATTATACTGCAATCAAAAAAGAAATCGTTACTAAGTTAACTCAAATATATTTTATAAAAATTTAGAAAAAAACAGTGCGTTTAAAAACTTCTAAATTTTTAATACATGTTTTTGATAGCTATTTCGGCCGCCACCATTAGTTCCCCATAATAACTCACCGTCGCTCATAACAAAGTCAAATGTTAAATTCATTCAAAATAATTAATAATATGATATCAATGTATTATCCCTTTTTAAAAACTTTATAAAACCTCATGTATTAATAATTAAACTTCTACATTAAAGTTGTGTTAATATTAACATTTTGGAGTATTTTCTCAAAAAAATATTCAATTTGAACCATGAAGTAATGATAAAAAAAAATTTTGAGACGTTAAATTCTCTATACTTTCTCAAACAGTGTAATATACTAAGATTTATATTTAATCATGAATCTGATGATGGATGAAGCTGACATGCATATCGAAAACATATATTTGTTTTTAGAGCTAAAAACTTTGTTGTTTCTGTTAAGTTTATGCAATTAAGTGAATGTTTTTTTTTTGGTTGGTCAAAAGTAAATAAAAATATTAATAATGGTCAAAGCAATGTTTTAAAACTATTTTCCAACTAATCTTATAAAGTTAATACGATATTTTGGTATTTGATAAGTATAATCATTAAAATTATTGATGAATAGTATTGCTAAGTGTCTTATTTTTGTATTCATTAATAGCGTTGCCTCCGGGAATTTTATATCCAATAGTAATAACAATTACAGCCAATGCATGACCGCATGTAAATAACATTTGTCCACGCAATGCAAACGTTGAACGATGAGATCTAGGTCCGATTATAAAATATGTTTTTAGAACAGTATAATATTTTACTAAACGGATAATTGGGCATGTACAATATGTTTTTAAAATACTTGACATACAGTTAATTACTATATTATCAAAGTCGTTTGATATCGTCATGGCTTGAAATATTTCAGAGTAGCTTTTATTTCATGAAATTAACATTCGTTTTTTCCCTTGTTAGAAGATACTTGTTGTAAAAACTATCCAATCTTCTATAGCTTAGAAATAAAGGATTTTGGTTTTTTGCTACAGAAAATTACATAAAAAAAAATATGATAAAACGTTTTCCATTCAACAGTTATTATTGATAAGTAGAATATTATACCATATGAAAGTCATTAAGGCAACTCACAAACACACTCTCCTTCTATTAGTATGCGCAGATATCAAACATTGGGTAAACAGCAAGTATTGTAAAAATATTAATAGTTATAGCTCATTTAATCGAATAGAATACGGTTTGTAATAAGATTCATTACTACTGTGCTAGTTGCGCAAAGCGTACACAAGCGGAAAGCTATAGAGGGCTGACAAACACAGCTAAAAGACAATTGCATTAATAAAAAATATACAGTTCGCTTTTATTAGTAATTTTTTAAGCGTTTCCAGCAACAAGATTTCAATAGTTATCAAAAGAAAAATGTATTTCATTAATAAATATGGTTAATTTACCAAAGGTTTATAATCATAAAACGTATAGACTTCGTCTATGCTCGCACATATGTGGCTTTTTGTACCTCTGTCTGCATCTGGTCAGCTGAACGTGTGGAAGCCATTCTCAAGGAACCTTAAAAAATTAAAATGTCATAAAAGTTATTTTTATTCGATTATTAGTGTTGTATACAGATCAACTTAAATGTTTTTAGACCTTACACATGTGTTAGTGTGAAGACAATTTTGCGAATACTGTAATTTCGATTCGTTTCCATTCCTTATTTTATACGTACATCAATTTATTGAATCTATTAAATCATAATTTTTTGATTGCAATCATATACATTGAAACTTTTTTTAAGTCAAATTTGACCTAAGCATCGATATAATAATTGAGTTTACACAGTGTGGACAAACAATTTTCAGTATTCATACCAAAAACTTGTTTATGATTAGCATATTGTATTCAGAACATTGAATAATACTTGATCATCTTTGCTTCAGCATGGTTCAGATAAATTCAAATTACACTTGAGATAGCATAAAACTAACAATTATTGCCACCAAAGAATGCTATGGTCCTGGTAAGTAAATATTTTAAAAATCAGTTTAATTTTATCAAAAACTCAAATCAAGAATTTTTAAGTCTAGCCTCAGCATGGGATCATTATTAAGAAAAAGAAAATTCACCTTCGTTTCTTATTAAGGTACAATGTGAAATTTAGTCGCAACTCTCATCAATTATTCTTCAATTAAATATGTAATGTGGATTTTTTTTCACTTTATTATAATTGACTAAAGAAAAAAATAAACAGCTATTAAAATGATCCAATATTGTTATATATTATTTGGTCTTCTTTTTAAAATACGAAATATGGCGATATGCAGAAGCGAATGAATATAATTAAACCAACATTGATAAGATGTAAAAATAAGCCGTTACTTGATTATTAACACTTCATCGAGTGATGCATTGTGATGTTCTTGTTTTTGATTAAATCAGCTGCAACTAATATAATAACTTGATATCTAAAAAAACGGAGTGTGCCATCACGTGTTCGATAAAACGTTTTTTTAATATATTTAACTGAGTTGTAAAAATATGAAATGCAACGATACTAACACTCTGTACCGTGTAAAAAGTTGAATATGAAAATAAAATTAAATGACATATTAAATAAAACTAGCTTAAGTGCTATGAAAATAAATTCAAATGTATTTTTCGATTTCCAAGATTCCCGAGTTAATATTAAAAATAAATTTAAAAATGATAAGAGACTTAAAACTGTAACTTAAGACTGTAAAACTATGGACATAAATATTAAATATATAACCTTTAAGATTATTGCGAAATGCTGAAAAGTTACTAAAAATAATAATTAACTACACTGTAACCAATTTATTTTTATATATTTATTACGTTAGACGTTTTACAAACATGATTCTCTACACAGGTATACAATATCAAAGTAAGTTAGCATTATTTATTTATTGGAAAGATATTCCTGTACTTCAATTTTCAATATAGAGGCTTTACGATTTTTATATTAATATTCATTAATTTATTGTGTTTACATAAACTGATAGTGGAAATATAATTTTCTCTGTGATTGCTTCTGTTAATTGTTTTTTATATCATTTTCTTGCTATTTTCTATTTGAGTCAATTAATCTAATTGCTTTATGTAATTTTTTAATCTGCAAAAATGTTGATTTGCTGAATGCTGGTGTGGTAAGTAAAATTGAGATTGTAAAATAAGAAGATCTTTTCATTTTATTTTTTATTAATTTAAATAAGTAAGAGAAGAAAAATATTCACACTCCTTAACAACACAGCTTATTTTTAAGGTTGTAACTTTCACTTCTTAAGGGAAAGACATGATATTTTAAATAATAAAGACACATATTTAGTACTTAGTATTTCCATATTATATTTTATGATCACGACCGGTTTCGCTCACTTTCATAATTCGATAATACTCGCAATGAGTGAAACTATATATATATATATATATATATATTTTATATATTGCAGAAATAACAAAAAAAAAATGTGCTTTAAATATCTAAAATACAATTCATCTAAAAATGTTCTAATATGACGAGAATGTTATGTTAAGGAACTCAATTTAGCTATCTGGTATTGTGACATTGTGAGGGTTACAAAAACGTATATATAACAATGAATTTATTGAAACGTTATTCAAAGTCAGTATGTATTGCTTCGTGACAGTTTTTTTTATCTATATCTGTGCTTGTAATTTTTTTGCAATTTATTTCTGATACTGAACGATTAACTAGTTCGATGGCTCGCTCAGATTGGAGACCCCGTCGACTTGACCCCGGGCTTGTGAAAACCCGACATTTGATGATAACCAAAAAAGATGATTAGCTTTGCAAGTACATACGAAATGAATCGATATATTATTTAATACATCTTTACTGACATCTCACCAGAGATTTTGAAATTAGTAGCGATCGTTTTTAGTTTTTTAAAAAAGATTTTTTTATCCAAATATCTGATTATTAGCATGAAGATTATTCACTACGTTAATGAAAAAAAGCGTCTTTTTCTGTAACACGAGACTCAATTTTTTTAAAGTACTCAATCATAATGAAATACATCAAACAAAAGGGTGTACATTCTTAGCGATCGCTGGTGGGTTCAACATTATGAAGGTCGACAGTCGGTAATTATTAAGTATGTAAGAGGAAAAACAGAATACGAACGTTTGAAACTAATTAGCAAACATTGACTGTTGCTAATGCTCTAATGGTTATGCAACTTGTTGACTTGTACAATTATAAAAAAAATGACTTGACTCTTTTTGTCAAATCAAACATAACGGATGTAAACAAGTTTCAATGACCGATTACGAGTGTTGTTTTGCATCTCAACACAATTTGATTACCCCTGAAATAGAGAACGAGCATAGACAATGCGTATCTGAAAGGACCAAACAAGTTTTTTGAGATTCTTAACGGTGATTTCCATACCATGTGAATTATTTTTTAACCAGCACAAATCGACATCATAGAATCAACCGTTACGCCAACCTTAAGTTCGTGCTAAGATAACAGTAAACATTTCTGGACGGCGAAGTAATTTTTTTACTAACGATTATGACAGGATTTTTGTATTGGCAGACGTCAGTATGGTATATATACAGGTTAATTATTTTAACTTTAAGGCAGTTGCTCAATCAAGTTGGCTAAGAAAGCATTCACCATGTATTTTGCGGGTTTACTTTTACCCTTAGCGGTGTTGTGCTTTTTTCAAGCTACCTACGCTAGGAGTATAGGTGAGGATATTTGCTTTGTCTTAAGTATCATTTTATCGTATAAATAATATTAAGGCTAACAAAAAAGCACGAGTTATCTGAGTGGAAAATTGAATACGCTTTCGAATAGAATACTTTTTTAATAAATAGGTTAATTTATGATCGTATGGTAATTTTAGGAAATTAATATTTTTTTGTATTTGAAAACATTCGTGTGCTGGAAAGACAGTTTATGTGTTGAATTGCTTACTTTTTGTTATTTATAACATACTTGTTTCTTGATTTAAACTACAAGGAAATTGAGACGAAAATTTCAATTCGCTTCTCATGTGAACTATTTGATTAAAAATAAAAGAATCAAAAGTCTAGTAAAACTGGTATCTATTTAATTTTTTGAATTGTTACAACTTTGTACGATTCCACTTGTTTTGTCACTAACGACCCGGGTTTCATCTTTCGGCATCTTCAGGCATTCTATCACACGGATGCAACAGGACTGACTTAAAATAAACAGTTAGCATCGTATTTATATTAAAGCCACTAATTACAGGAAAATACTTACCTCTAGGCAAGCAGTAAATTACAGCTAAAACAAATTTAAAAATATTAATCTAATAATAATTAACACAATTGCACACAAAATAAATATTTGTTTCAGTCATACAATTTTTTTGATGCAAAAAAGCTCGTTAAGCTAGTTGAATGTAATTTTTAATTGAGTTTATGAATATAGCTAGAGTTTGGAGTTTGCGTATTATAGTTAATAATGCTGGACTTTTTTATTCAATTTCAGATTTGGCTGAACAAGTTGAAGACTCTCAGGCTGAAGACGATGAACAAGAAACTGTGGCTGGAGATGATGGGGTAGAGACAGAAAGTAGCAGAACCGCTAGACAGTTTGGTTTTGGAGGCTACGGTGGTGGAGGTGGACATCACCACCATCATGACCACGGTGGTTACGGAGGCTATGGAGGTTTCGATGGATACGGTCAAGGGGGATATGGTGGATATGGACATGGTGGGTACGGTGGATATGGAGGGTACGGAGGGTACGGAGGATATGGTCAAGGCTACGATGACTATGGCCATGGGCATCATCACCACCACCATGGATTCGGCAGAGGCTTGCAGTCTCGTTTTGGAAACGATATACCACAATATTTCCCACCCGGTCCGGTATACGCATTCGCTCCACCTCCAGGCACCCCAATGATACCTTTCCCAGGAAACTTTAAAAGGCCTGTTTTGAGTGGACCTCAAATTCCAATTGCTCTCGTGGGTCCTGTACCTGATCAAAAACAACCATTACCAGAAGGTATTCAAACCCGTCCTACAGAACAAAGTGACAGCCAATACTTACCAGAAAAACCAGAGTCACCTGTAAAGCAAAGTGACGAAAATGTACAAACTGGCGACAAGTATGTTAAGAAAAACGAAAAAAATGTACAAAAAGATGGTAACAAGGAAGAGAAAAAAGAATGTACCTGTCGCGACAAAACTGAAGAAAAAGACGCGCCCACCAAGAAAGATTAGACTATTATGATGACATTGGATTTTTAGAAAATTGTCTTGGACATTAAGTTGATATGTTTTATTTGATCAATTATTTTCCAGCTGACAGATGAATAGTATTTATTTATTTTTTAGCTTGCTGTTATCTGAGAAGATGTATCTCAATAAATTTTGTTATGTTTATTTCTCAACATATTTTCGAAATCCGAGGATCTTGCCACTATTTTTGTAATTAGAATTAATGTTCGTGATATAATAATTATTATAGTTTTACATAAAAATTATTTGTGCCAACATATGACTATGTATGCATTTTTTGTCTTAGGTGTTATTCGATGAAAATATAACACCACATGACGATAATTTTTATGCTCTGTTGAAATAAATAAAAGAAAAGATAGACATTTGATTGTTTCATTTTACTTAAACGTGTATGAAAAATTTTCATTTTGAGTCTAAGCAATAGATGTTTTATTTTTCTTTGGTTAAATAAGTTGGTTTATTTTCCTTTCGCTTGAACCACTTAAATCTGTGTTTAATTGTTCTGTTCTGTGTTTGTAAGGATCGCTTAAGTATATATAAATTGACAAAATGAATAGTATTCAAATATTAATGACAAAAATATGAATCAATATAAAAATAAAACCACAATTTTTAACAGATTTATTAAAAAAAACACTTTAATTTTAAATTTAAGATTAAATGGATCTATAGCAATAATTATCAACTAAAAAATTACAAATAAAAATTCTTATGTTCACATCGACAGTATTGACATCTTGTATGATTATTGTTAAACAATTCTCAATGATAGCTTTTACAACATTTGAAAAATAATAATTTTTTGCTATTCACGCAAAATCGAAAAAAAATACCAAAAATAAGTAAATAACGAACTGCATACTCATGAAAAAAAATTGAATAGAATGACGAGAAAACTTACTAGATCCTTATTCCTCGATTATAATTATTTTAGGCAATGGGAAGTATTAATTCTGTTCATCATTTTTGTATCATTTCTTTCATATAGTATCGTTGTACAGTATTATAAAATTTTTCTACCTTATTGTCTGTGTCACTATTTCTAGAGAGGTGTGAGTATATTTTTGAGCAAGTAAAGCGTATATTATTTTAAGTATTCAATACTACAAATAAATAATTGTTATATTCTACAAATATTTTTTTATGAATACGGTAAACCATAAAAATTACATTAAAAAATCAGGTTTTAATAGTAGTTTCCCTAAACATCTATATTTAAATATTTATGAATAATGTATTCACTTGTTAATTTTAAGACTCCTTTTCAGGAAAAAAATAATTTTTCATCAAAAATAAGAGAAAAATAAAAATAATATTTATATGTAATCAGATTTGTATCTTTCAGTATCTTCATACATTCAATACTGGTGGATTCAAACTAAAAGTTAGTATAAAGTATATTTTTTCGACGACGTTAGACAATATATAAACCTGTTGTCAAGGAGCTCAATTAATATTTCAACTTATTAGCGTATTCGATATTAATGATATTCAATCTTAATTAAAGCAATTGAAATTTTATGTTGAAATTTCACAGTGCAAATGCTCCGTCTATACATTTTTATATATACAGCTCTTATTTAAATTGTTTTATAAATGATAACATCGTTTAAAGCAAAATATAGTTAAATAATACTTCATTTAAAACTTGACTGAACTGACTGACGGTTGTTTAGAATTCACTGAATTTGAATTTAAAATAGTAAAAAAAAATATATTAGACACAATTTTTATATAAAAAATGTGGCTTATATTTAAATAAATGTTATTTTTTGACAGCAATCGATTCTCGGTAAACAAAATATTGAATAGAGCAAGTGACCCATCACACCTTAATTTATATATGTATATCACTTGCGATTTTCTCCTCTAAGTATTTGAAGTTAATATGTATTTAATAATTATATGATGACAAGTGTAATTTATTTTGTGTTTTAACTCCCTCTCTAAATACAACAAAAAGAGAAAAGTTCCACTCCATATAACATTTTAAAGTTAAAAATTAGATTCACTGCTCACATGTTATGAATAATCCTATTACACAGTTACTCTGAAGATGCTTCTCAAAGAATCAAAACACGTATCACAGTGACACACCAAGTCAGATAACAAAAATATCGATTTTAATTTATATTAAAAATGAGCTTTCATAAAGTTACCGCCGATTCCACATAGAACTTTTACCGTTTTACGAAAGATTTAATTCAGTAGATTAATCACCCGATTTTTTGCAAGGTTGTATTGAATTCAGGAAGTTCGATAAATACGTACTGATTACTGACTAATCGACACATCTGATTAACATTGATTGACTTAAAATTCCATGCGATAAGCCTAAATAATCGTTTTTTCATTGACGCTGAATCGCGGTTGACTTCTATTGTTGTTATAAACATAAAAAAAACTCCAATGAACGTTCGTATATAAAAAAATATAATATGTATTGGTTTTCTCTAGCAAATTTGTTGTGTAAAATGTATTTGTAATTGTCCCGAAAACTTTAAAATCTACTGTGCATTGATGATAATACTAAAAAATAGTGATTATGATATAAAAAGTGTCCATACTTTGTCATAAAGATTTCGGTAAAGTAAGCTAGATGGTAATGTTTAATTCAGTTAATAATACAGTTGATAAACAATAACTACAGACCCATAAGTTAAAAAGAAGATCCAAGGCGTATGAATGTGTTTGAATATTTGAATATGTTTGGCATTATAGTTACAATGTTATAAGGTCATATTTGTTTTGAATTAAATGTATTTTTGTTCTTTGCTATTTTATGATGCTTTTCATATTGTTTCAAGATTAATATTTTTACTTACACTTGCATAATGATTGTGCTAATAAGCAAAATATATTATATTTTCTCCAAGCTCTAAGTCTCAAATATGTTTTAACGCCACCTATCTTTCTTTCGAAAAAATACTTTTAAAACTTAAATATTCTAAGTCAAAAAGATGAGTTAAGATTTTTAATATGACTGATATTATGTTGAAATTGGTAAATTACACACTTACTATTATTTTTGAATTACCACGTCTAATTATATTTTCAAATAAATTAACTAAAATTGCCCAAAGAATGGGTTCAAACTAAATTATATAAGTAGTAGATATACGAAATTACATAACGTGTCCAGGTTACATCTGAAAAAATAAATAAAACTGAATTGAAAATCTACGTACGCCTATTTCAAATGTTTCTAGTCCATTGATTACAAACTAACTACGATAGTGGAAAATAAAGCAATTAGACACGACTTATGTACCAAATCGTGTTTTGTCGCATTGTTGTTTTCTATGCAAATACCTTTCAGTTAACCGAAATTATTGCCATTGAATGAAATAATTTCGGTTGCGAAAATTTCTGATGGAATTCTTTTTTTTAATAACATTGATTAAAAAAATCAAGACAGATTTTGATGTATCAAGTATGTTATTTGATCTTTGTCAATAAAAGATTAAACTCTCGTGGAATATTTATTAAATATATAAAAATTTTAAATCTGTTTCTCATTTGTTCAATGACAAAAAGTGGAATAATTAAAGTAATTAATTTTGATTAAAAATATAAATTACTTTCCTTATCGTTATCGAATAAATTAAAAATCGAGTTGTATGTATATATCAGGGCTGTGGAATCGTTAAAAAAACACAACTCTCACTCCGACATTGACCAAGAACATGATTCCGACTCCGACTCTAACATTGACCAACAACACGAATCCAACTGAAAAAAGTTTAGTTTTGTCAGGTTTTTTTCCTACCTTTCCTGTTTGTGAGTATAAAATTCAAGATTAACCAACTTATCAGGCAATCTTATATTGAGTTATTCTTCAAAATTGACACTCATTTTTTACAACTTAGACTCCGAGTTCGACATTAACTAAACACACGATTCCGACTTCACAGCCCTGGTATAGGTTAAAAATATACTTGATAAATATATCAGATTTGGAAACAATTTTTTGTTATGCAGAGGCTTGAAGAAGTTAGACAAACGTTTCCAGCATTGTTTAAAACAAAACATCATTATAGTTCGGTTTTTTTTTACTTGCACCATTAATATTTTTCTATTAACTTAATATAGCTTTCCGTTAATAGGAGTAAATAAAGTCATCACCTCTAAATAAACACAAGAATGTACGTATTATTGAAATCAATTACATTGATATCTCAGGCATACCACAGTGTTGTATTTAATATACATGTGATTAAATTACAAGTGAGTCGAGCTATAATCGAGACCAGACATCGAAGTATTTGAAAACATTTACTCATCGTTTACTCTCAAGTTCATTCACAACAAATAATTATTATTGACATACGTGCTTTATAATACAGGAATAAAAAAACGGGTTTTTTCAATACATTTAATGTAACAAACCAAATAAATACTTATAACTATTTACAGCGAATTATTATTAAAGTTGAATCATACAAAAGCAAACATCGGGTTCGTTTGATATTTTATCTAAATAAATTATCGGTCGAAGGTGAAGTCCTGGGTCTGAGCGTTGGCTGAGCTCTGAGATCCAGAAGCTCCTAATCCTCCCAAGCCCTGGTTGAAAGATTGCGTGCCGGCATTAGCTGAGGCGGAGTTAGCTCCACCTCCAAAGCCTCCCAAACCACCTCCTCCCAATTGGAAGTTTTGGGTTTGCGCAGCGGCACTGGCTTGGTTAGCTCCACCTCCAAAACCTCCTAAGCTTTGAGTTCCTGCATTAGCTGATGCTGCTCCACCGGATGCTCCTAAGCCACCGTGACCACCGCCGAAGTTGAAGTTTGAAGACTGAGCGTTAGCTGCTGATTGGGATGCTCCTCCTCCGAAACCTGGGAAACCACCTCCCTGGTTGAATGTGGAGCTCTGGGCGTTAGCTGAGTTGGCGCTACCTCCGAAACCTCCACCGAATGGGTTTCCATATCCACCGTTTCCGTAGCCTCCCGGAGCGAAATTCAAGCCTTGGCTTTGGGTTTGAGCTGAAGCGGCAGCGTTAGATTGACTGGCTCCAATGCTTGGCGGCTTGTATCCACCGAATCCTCCGAAGCCTCCTTCGCCTCCATATCCAGGGTATCCACCTTGTTGATATCCTCCTGGGTATCCTCCTTGGAAGCCTCCCTCTCCGCTACCATATCCCGGGTAACGGTGACGACGGGGAGACCTTTGATGTCTAGAAAGAGTCTGCAGCTGAGACTGATTCTCCAAAAGCAACTGGAGTTCGCCTTCAGAGAGAGGAATTACTGGAAAAGAATTTGAAAAGTCGACATAAGATTAAAAAGAAAAAATAAATTTCTGTATCTTACAACTATGTGACTGAGTATAATTTATGAATGGAAACCAACCGAGATTTATTGAGAAAGATTGCTCGTATAGCTATTATATTAAATATTTAAAAAATAATATTTAATACGTAAAAATAGTTTCTCTGTATACATAGGTTATGCCTAAGTACCTCCTTGCCAACTTGAATTTAAACTTTTAACTCGAAATAATTAAAATCATCCAACGCATAAAATATACGCTGTTTTACATGTTATTAAAAAATAAACATGTTTGACAGGTTGTTGTGGAGCCTAATCAATATTGCAAATTCACAAAAACTCGTGATTGGTTAATCACTTACACCTGCGTTTTCAAACATAAAAACAAAAAAAAAATGGTAAAATTCAAATAAATCAATATGTACGATAATTTTCGTACGTACGCAAATAAAATGATGTTGTCATTTGAAAGAAAAAACAGAATATTAAATTTCAAGAGTTTCAAGTCAAGAGAGAACAAGTTTTCTATATTGACATTAAATATTTGAGTAGACATTAAATATCTAGCGCAACTACTTTACAAAATCAACTTTGACATTTAGAAAACGACGATAATGAAAATTTTTGGCAGTGAAAAAAATCCTTGAATTTTTTCACGCCATAATCATAAAATTTGAATACTTTTAAACACATTTAAATATTAATAAATACCGTTTACTGTTAATTAAGCACGAACAACTTTATACCACAAAAAAACACTTGAATACTATTATAATATATATTCCATCAGTTAAGATCATTTATTGGGTCAATTAGGAAGACTTTCTCATGTGGTGAAACGTTGTATTTAGAATGTCATACATACAACAATTTAATTACATTTTCCGAATTGAAAAATCTGCACGAGACACGAAATTGGCAAGATCTCTGTCCTAAAAAAATAACCTCTGACTATAGATTAGCAAAAAGATTAAAGTGTGCATTCATCCAAATGAATTCGGACAATTTATAATTCAAACATTTATTGATAATTTTAACTTTATTTAATGTATATCTATATATATGTTTATATATAAGTTTTGTCATATGATGATTTAATGATTTCAAAAATGATTTAACAATTTAAAGTACCATACATGTAAATAAACTTAAAATATTAAAATACATACAGGTGGCAAAATCTTTATTGTTTTTGATTCAAAATTTCAATTATTTATGTTTGTATCCATATTCTAAATCGCATTTTATTAAAAACTATTTTGTAAATAATGATATCAAATATCGGGAAATGCTATTATAACCTAGACAATAAAAACTCATAAAATTTAATTTCAATAATTGTGTGTTTAATTAACGACTTTGCTTTGCAACGAGTTATCAATATTTTCTTCATTATCTAATTAAAAACTTTTATAAAACACTTTTCTAATTTTATTTGACGAAAATGGCATCACGGTTGATCTTCTAATGTTTATAATTAAAACTTTGAACTCACTTTGGAAGGTGGCAGCATCCGCACAAATGGCGGCGGCAATGAGAACAAACGTAGCAACGAACAGCTTCATATTTGCAACGACGATTTCAATTCGCGGGCAAATTCGTTATGATGCTTGACACCCGATCTACCTCAGCCTTTATACATAGTTCACTGGTATGAGCCGCTGCCTCTATTATGTCCCCGCAAACCTCCTCATCGGCCTACAGGGACTGCAAACCTATGACGCGCGAGAGTATCCTTTTAACTGTCATTAGTAAAAAAAACTTAACGTCCTTTTTTATGTAACTAGAATTATAAAATTACTATTACGTAGGCCCGATTAGTTCTGATTTACAAAGTGCTCGGTGATTTGTGTTTCACCAGTTGCGCTGCGCGGAAAGTTAAGGTAATTTAGTTTAAAAACTTAAATTTTCTCTTGTTAAAATTAGCGACTTATGAAAACTAAATACTAAAAACTTAAAGAATGGTTAATCACTATTTTCTATTCATTCTGATAGGGTTTTAATAATTTTTAAAAAAATATTGTCAGTTATAATTTAAGGGGATAAACACAAAAACAATATGTAAGGTATAATTATGCAAAAAAAATCAAAGATTTAGTTGATCAAAACGAGAAAAATATTGAGGTTTCCGACAGTTCAGTTCAGTTAATAAACTATTATTTTTTATTTTTTTAGTGCTGGGAAAGCTCTTTGATATTTTTTTAGGTATTCTTGTCGAAATTCGTAAAATATTTTGTTAAAATAACAATATCAGTACTTTTGATAATTTGCTCATTATTTCTTATTGCAAAAAAACTTATGCAATAAAATGGGGCAAAACCTGATTTTATGACCATTAAAAAATAGTTCGTGATTTTGAGACCAAAATATTTTGCCTCAATAACTGTTGAGTGATATTCACAGATATTTTATAGACTAAAAATTGAGGCATCTTGAGTATATTAATGTTTATAGGTAACGAACTTTTCCTTAAAATCCGAAAGTCCTTAAAATTTTTACCATTAAAGATAAAGCTTAATGTCTAATTTGCGTAAAATTTTACTTACCGATAAGTAGGTAAATAAGGAACTTATAACTATATTGAATATAAATATATATAAAAAAAATTACCAGGTAAAATTTTCTGTTGTCATGAAAATTATCTGCACTTTGCTTTTGAGTTTTCAAGCCTCTTAGAATTTTACTGTGAATTAAATTTAATATTTTAAGGTTTCGAGTTGCTCTACGCATTGATGTCTTTTTAAAATAATAATTATCATAGTATATTTATTTGGGTTGCCGCTGTTTTTTTTAAATAGAACTTTTACTTGTTATTTGAATTGTTTCTCCGAACTGGTTCTCATATGTCATAAGAATTTGTGAAAAATTAAACATCACATAAACCGAGTGCAAAAAACAAGTGCAGGCAATAAAAAAAAACTAAAAAATTGTAAAATTTTACAAATAATAAGTATATAACAGGAATTAGATAATACATAGACTTTTAGCTTAGAAGATAAAAATATGTCTAAAATTACTACTGAATTGATTTTGATGAAATTCAAAGATGGAAAAAGTAATCATACAAAAGCACTCAAACTGACATTTCGTAAATAAAATAGTTCATTCATTTATATTGTATATTGTTTAAGATCAAAGTAAAAAAGTACCCGGGATTCCCGAAAGGCTACACATATAGTCTGAGTCGTTAGTCACATCAGCAAAAGTAATTCTAAGTTCTAGATACATTTCGTTTATTTAACAAGTACAATAACGATAGAATGTGATTTTAAATTACAAGCCAAAAAATGATTTAATATAAATATCAGTGTCATTTTAGCAAAAAAAGAGACAAATTTATCTCCAATCTTTGCCTTTAATACCGTATCGTTGATCATATATTTTACCAGAAAACTGTCAAAAGAAATTGAGTTTACTTTTAATTAATCATATATTATACTGTTACAATTAAAGTTTAGTTTAAATAATGGCTGTTGAAATAAATATTTTAAAGCAATATAATACGATAAACAATCAAAGAAAAATCCATTGCAGAAGCCTTTTAAACGAATTCGATCGAAACCAATTTATCTTATATTAATGAGACAAAAAAGACAAAAAATTGTCTGGCGACTTTTTCATTTGTTTGTTATAAAACACAGTGTTTGGGGCTTTAAACTTAAACAAAAAAAATGACGTTTAAATACATTAAAATTTTCTGTATATTCAGATCAATGTATTTTTAGTTTTTCAAAATTAGTGAGATATATAATAGCTAAGGAATGTAATCACAGCGTCACTTCGTCAACGTTCTATTAAACAAATATATTTAAATATTCTTTTTTGCATTGAATGATTACCAATAAACGACTTTTAAGTGGTTATTTGTGGGCAAAAATTACTTCAAAACATTCACAACAAGTGGTTTGTTGTATTTTCACTCAAAGGCAAATCTCTTGCTTGGCTAGTAAATATATATATATATATATATATACACTACAGATATATTGTCTACATAGAAAAAATACTGGTTTATGTCTTGAGAGATTATCGTTAGACTCATAATATAACAAGAATATAATTACTGCTATCTGTTCAACCTAAAGCCAGACCGGTCGGTCATTTGATGAAATGGCCTACAATGTGAATAATTTTGCGGTATCATAACGGTAACAAATAGCGTGTTGATCTTACATGACATATCTTTTACATTAAAAAGCAAAGCATTGAAGTCTTAGGCGACTTGCATTGAAACAGTTCTGTCACTTCATTATTTGAACATGAGTTATGCTTTTACGATATTAATTAAGCTAACAGTTTGAATTTTTCATTTTCATATACACCCAGTCCTTTTTTTACGCGATTTTGATTATACGCGATTTTTTTGGACGGCAGTGCTACATTTTTTTACGCGCTTCACTCGTTTTTAAGCAATTTTTTCCCCAAATTTGTTGTAAAGATGACATTTATATACGATGCTAGGCATGTACGTTTCATTATTTTTCTAAATAAAAAAAAATTGTATTTTTAAAACTTTATTTTGTAAAGCATTCCATTTTTTTAATACACATACAATTGCCAAATATTGACAAGTGTATCGGATTTTATGCGAATTTATGTTTTAGGGTGTGTAAAGAAATATAATGCAATTGCGTGAAATCATTTTTTTTACGTGCCTTTTTCTGAAACCAATGTATCGCGTATAAAAAGGACTGGTTGTATTACATATAAGCAAGAATTCGCCTAAAAGATACATTAACATTCCATTCTATCTAAAAATATTTTGGATGTAAATAAAAAAATAAATAGGTTCGATTAAATGATAACCAATTATCAAGTGATGATTTCTTACTGGAAAAAAAATTGTCAAGTGATAATCATAACTTTCAACAAAATATTCTTATAATATTACACTTAATTTAAGCAGATCAGGATTTAATAAAAAATGCTTGTTAATAAGCAGTTAGCAATCACCTAAATATCACAATGCATTTCAAGTTGAACCACATAGTTCAAAAAATAAAGCAAAAAACATATTCATTACTATCCCGCAGCGCTCGGGCAATTTTTTGTTAACATTATTTGAAAATCGTATTTTGTGCACATTTAAGTAAAATAAATATTTTTTTTAGTCTTGAATTTAAAAATAAATTATCGGAATGAATTTATAAAAATATTTCAAATTAATTTTCATTATTTTATTCCAATGAGTATAAACTCAAATTTTTATGTATTATCGATGTATATTTTGGACTGTATTTCTTTCTTAAGGTTTTGCAGCCCATCAGAAAGTATTTTCTTTGCGAATATTTCCAGTAGCAATAAAATCTATTACATCTGTTGTAAAATTTTGTGTATTTAAACATAAAAATACTGTGAAAATTCAAAAACCGTAAACATAATAAGCGTTGTTGCCTTTGAATACTATAAATAAAACGTGTCTCTAAAAAATATGTTCAACCAAAAAATAATATTAGCCTACAGTTTGAAATAGTATGAACAACACACATACATATACGTTTTTCTGTGAAGATTTACATATTACACTAAAATTTGTTTCTTATTAGACCTTCCAATTAAATACTTGAACTGATAGAGGAAATGTATAATAGGTGGAGTAAAGCATACTCACAGTAAAAAAATGTGACCATTAACAATCGATTATTTTCATTTCGTTTGCTTCTTAGAATAATTCAACAAAGATATAAAATTTTCATAATAAACTAATCTCAAAATTAATGCGCATGATTGAAATTCAAGTAGTATTTTAATCCAATTCATTTCTCACAATTATTAAGAGAAATATGAATGTAAATTAAGTTAAAATAATGTGAATAACCTTAATATTTTTTGTATATTATTTTTCAAATAATTTTATACTCGAAAGGAAAATGCTCAAAAGATCGATAGACACCGCTTTTACATAGTAAATATAACATTTAAAGAAATGTCCTAACACATCAAAATAGAGTAATTACTTTATTTCTCTAAAATGTATACAATTGTAAGTTTTTTATGTTAAACACTTTTTGTAAGTTGTAATTAGTAAGGCGGTATAAATTGGTTAAAACCCAATTAACACTTGAATAAAAAAATCATCAACAAAAAAGCACAAATTTAATTGACCGTTTGGCTGACCGTCGGGTATTTAGTAAAGAGAATTGACAACCTTGTGAATACCTACTTCAACTCATTTACAATCGTCTGACTCACCATTGTTGTGAATTAAATTAAATTTATAATTAATTAGCTTCCTGACACATAGTAATCATAAAGCATCACCGGTCATTGTATCAATGGTAAAAATATTTATATATATTATATAATAAGCCTCATTTTAATTACTCTTTCCTTTGATCGGTAATCGTTACTGCCTTCTATTGAATTTTATTGGTCTGCTCTCTATATTTAAGCATGTTTGTATTGGATTATCAAAGCGTAATTGAAATATCAACGCGACAAAGAGAATATTTTTTTCTATCTACGAGCCTGCTGCCAGTTATATTTACTTTTGTATGAGTTGGAATTCTTATACGGAAAAAGTTATCAATATGTGTAGTTTCTAAGATTTTCTTTTTCTTAGATCGATTCATTTCGAAGTGAGCCCAAAAAAGCGTGTGTTATATTTAATTGATGTCTCATCTTGAAAAGCTCCATTATCATGACCGAAACGAATAAAAACTTGTAAGGAATCGCTCATAGATTCCACACATATAAACTCTATACATCTCAGTAGGAACCAAATGTCTTCTTAAAAGCCTACAAAACATATTGTTTCAAGAGAATTCAAATGTTTTCGACATTTTTTGAAATTTTGTAATCATTATTTTTTAATGCGTATATTGAACTAGGAATCGATAAGAAAACAATAACTTAAGTTACTGGGTTTTCGAAGCCATACTTTTATTAAAATTAACTGACTGACATAATTTTTCCACTATTTTTCAGAAAGTTTTGGAAAGATACTAAAGAATACTTCTAGAAAAATTTTAATTATGCATGTAAGCTGTTTTTTCCAAAGACTAAGAATTTTTATGGCTACAAAGTTGAGATTTTTACATAGTATGTAAAGAAATTTTAAAAATATGGTATTTTCTTATGAAATTAAACATAAATACTGGCATCGTTACAAGAATTCTTTTGGACATTAGAACTAACAATGCTTTAATTGTTTTGTTACTAACGTTATATTCAAGTTCAATAGTAATTTCTTAAATACGATAAAAGTTTTCTTTATATGCGGGTAAGATTTAAAGATTTTAATCGAAATTGTGCCGAGTGTAAAATATTTCTTTGTAATCCTTTTATTCTATGTAAAATTTATGATTTATGATATCGACTGAAAGTGCTTGATGGAATTTCAATATGAAATTTGGATTGTTACAATTTCGTACGATTCCACATGTTTTGTAACTAACGACCCGGATTTCGCCTTTTTCGAAACTGTAATAACAAAAAGAAACGATTTTAAAACAGAAAATTGGTAACTATGCATATTAAAGGAATATTGACTTCAAAACTATTTAATGTCAGTATGTTTATTCGCTACATTTATTTTTTTAAACAAAAAGTCCAATAAAAAAGCATTGAATCACCGACAATTATTTAAATGAAATTTTTACGTTATGTCGAAACGACAATCCCTAAAGATGGTACCTCTTTCTCTTTATAACTTACAACTAAAATAAAATCTCGGTGCTAATACTTATTAGCCACAATTTATGATATCAACTGAAGGTGCTTGATGGAATTTCAATATAAAATTTGAATTGTTACAACTTTGTACTTTTTTGTCACTAACGACCCGGGTTTCGCCTTTCAGCATCTTCAGGCATTCTATCACACGGATGCAAATCGTACAAAATTGTAACAATTCAAATACAAATTTATGAGTTGAAAAAAGTTTACTTTTGTATCCAAATAATTATTTTTAAAATGTAAAATTTTGTGTGTAATACATTACTTAGGATAGGATTTGAAAAATGTTTTATTATAATGTATGCATGCAGAAATATTACTACTCCGTGTTAATCAATAAAATGTTGTAATGATCGATACCGTGGAGTGTTTGATGGGTCAAATGGAAACGCGTGAATCCGTTCGGAAATGGATTCAGCCGACAGGGACATGTTGACATAGTATTGCTCTGCCGAAATAATCATGCAGGAAGTGTTAACGCCCTTGACCGTCACGGCGGCGATGGCGACTCTGGCACGGCACTAGAGACGCTGAAGTTATTGCAATCAATAAATAAATTATCTACGGTTGAAATTTAACGAGTTAATTCAAAATAATTTTACTAATAATATGATTGTAAACTACCAGTACCAATGCATGGGGACAATAATTTGGAATCATCATTTATTATTTTTACATATGCGGCACCACAGCTTATAAATAATGTAATAGAACACAGACGCTTACATAAGCGATTCTTGTGTTTGTTATAAGATAGAAATATGGGTTTGGTGAAAGATTCACGCAATTGAAATATTACATTTTTTCGTAATCTACTAAACTCTGATTTAAACACAAGTGATCTTCACGCCAAGCAAACTTGCATTTGTATTACATATTAACTCTTTTATAAATTTTTAAGAACGAAATTTGCTCGTCTTAGTTGCGAAACTTAAGACTTTACTGATCATATCAGTCACTAATAATAGGATTGAAAAAATCAAATTAACTTTTTATTGTTTTGTTAATTAAATATATTTTTTTTCAATTTGAAGTTAATATAGTGTTTTTTTTAAATTCTAATCGGATAATGATATTTATTACCAATATTTTGATCAGGTGTGTTTAAAATTTAGGCACATTTGTTACAAACGAAGGTCGGCGGGTTACGATACTTGGAAGTGAAAAAAATATTGATAAGGTCGCGACCCATTCATGGCCGAGCATCAGTGTCAAAAAAACTGTTATTTTTTTAATAAGTTTGTTTATATTACAATGCTGATAGGTGAGACTATTTAATTGGAAAATATGTACATTTTGTGGTTTTTTTTTATATTCAAGGCATCCATTTTATTACATTATGTTTGTAGCCATAAATTTTCTTTCAAGATTCCATCCTATTTAACATAATTTGTGTATTTTTTTAAATAATAAAAACACATTTTTTTAGTACTTATTTCCACAATATATTTTTTGATCAGGACCGGTTTCGCTCATCGCGAGCATTATCAACTGATAGAATACAATTTACAAACAAGTCTATTTATACAAAACAAAAAAAAAATTTGAGTTAAAGGTAGCAGGTGTACAAAACCATGGGTTCAAGAACTAGGAAACAATTTACATAAAATCATACAATATTGATACAAATAAAGAAAATTAGTATAAAAATTAATTGTTCACAATCACTTATTAAGAATTACAAATTACAATTATGGTAAATCAATAATCCATAAGGAGCTCTGAACAATCAATAAGGAAGTAAGAAGTGGGAAATTTTAATGACGAAAATAACCCACCATCACTACTTAATGGAACAAAATAAATTAATACATGGGAATTTTAATGATAGTCAATTAAATATGTATCGATGAGATGGGAAGATATAGAAACACAAATTAAAACAGTCTGTAGCATCTCAACATATTTGGTATAATAGAGAATGTCTTCGTCTCAACATTATACCGAACTACGTGAACATCAAAACGAAGACCAGTTCACCGATTGCTCTAAAAGCTCTAAAATTGGCGCAGCTTACATGGATAAAAGCTGAAATGAAGAGATGGTACTGTGTCAGGGATGCGGTGAGTGTATATTTATTTTGAACGCCCCTGACTGACCATATCTTCCCATCTCATCGATTCATCTTTAATTGACTATCATTAAAATTCCCATGTATTAATTTATTTTGTTCCATTAGTAGTGAGTGTTGGTTATTTTCGTCATTAAAATTTCCCACTCCTTACTTCCTTATTGATTGTTCAGAGCTCCTAATGGATTATTGATTTACCATAATTGTAATTTGTAATTCTTAATAAGTGGTTGTGAACATTTAATTTTTATACTAATTTTCTTTATTTGTATCAATATTGTATGATTTTATGTAAATTGTTTCCTAGTTCTTGAACCCATGGTTTTGTACACCTGCTATCCTTAACTCAAATTAATTTTTTGTTTTGTATAAATAGACTTGTTTGTAATTTGTATTCTATCAGCTTATAATGCTCGCGATGAGCGAAACCGGTCCTGATCAAAATTATATTGTGGAAATAAGTACTAAAAAAATGTGTTTTTATTATTTAAAATATCATGCCTTTCCATCAAGAAGTGACAGTTAACATCTTAAAAGTGATAATTTGTGTAAGTTAAAAGATTTTTTATCTTTTGAGATATATTCAAAAAACATTTATGAGTTTGAGATTTTTAATAAACGAATTTAAGACTTCATTTAGGTGAAATATTCTTTAATAACTAAATGAAAAATTAATTTTTCTTGATAAATCAGAAAAAAAATGAAATGAAAAGCGTCAAAAAAGATTAAGCCATAAAAAAGATCTGCTTATTCATTATTTAACGTAACGCAGAAGAGTTCAGGATTATAAAAATTGAAATTATTATAGTACATTGTTTTTGATATCATATTGCGTTGAAAAATTAATGAAAAGTTTGATTTTCGCACTTCAATGACATTCTTAATACTGAAACCATAATTCTTTCGATTTTGAATCTTTCATTACAGATTTCCAAGAGAACTGTCATTGTTTTTGTAATAACGCAAAGTAAAAGCAATCAGAAAATAAATTGGGTCAACAATATTTTTTTTCATGACTTACAGAAGGTCAGCATATAACATTTCGACTAGTCGATAGTATTTTTCCTAGAATCGTTCTGATCTAAATACATACCTTTTTTACTTCTTATTTGAGTTTGACAAATAAGTCACATTATTAAATTTAAAAAAACGTTTCCTAATAATATTAACCCGTGCATCGTTTGATTATTCATTTTGCTTGATAGTTTGTGCATATAACCAGTAGGCCAAACGTGAGAAGCATTATATAAAGCTTAGTGCAAGGAACTCCAGCCTTGATTAGTTGTATGTCAAAATTACACAAAGGAATTGCTTTTTTATTTATAGTTTGTCCTTGTTATGTATACCTAAATGTATCAATTGAAAGCTTAACAAAAAACTGTGCTTATGTCAAATTTCCAACGAATTATAAAATACTCAATCTTAGGTTGGATACAATGCTAAAAAAATAAATAAAACCATTTAGCATTGGAACGTTTTATTGAATTTAGACTTCGTAACATATATTTAATGTTTTTAATGAGCGTTTTATCTGTTTGAAGGATAATGAATAATCAATAAACAAGCTTATATAAAAATGAAAAAAAATATGTGGTGTTTGATGGGTGAAAAAATACATAAAATACAATTTGTTAACCACTTCATCTACATTTTTAAAATTTAATAATTTAGGCCGGTCATTGCAAACATTATCAAATGATGTGAAGAATTGGTTCAATATTGTACATTTTTATATTATTCTATGTTTAGTAATGGTTAAAACTCAATCGCATATTAATTACCCCGATAAAATTTATATTTCATCAGATAATAATGCTGGCTATGAACGAAACCGGTTCTAGTCATTGATTTGTATGTAAAACTTAGGAAACCGTGCTATATTAATTTAAATGTGATTCATTTAAAGCGAAAAGTTGGCACGTTAATGTTATTTATTGTTAAAAGAGATCCTTGTTTAGTGTCGCGTGTCGCGTTCCCGGCCAAACTTTTCAAAAAATGCAATTTGCCTAATCTCAGATTATGTTATTTTGGTAATTCAACTTCTTTCGATAATTTTGGCTAGCTTAAAATCGTAAAAAATAAAAGCCTACGCTGTAAATCAAGTTAAAAATAACCGGAATATTCGTTGTTTTATTACATACTGCTTCAGATTTAAAAAAAATAATATTTGCATTTTTTAGGCAACGATTATCGTATAATAAATATCGTAGTTATTTCTTTGATAATAAATGAAACATGTTGTCAATTTTGTAGATCCCGTAATCCGGGAGTATCCTGCAAAGCCATTCCGGTTAAATTTGAGGTTATTTTTCCCTCTCATCATGATTTAAATATTATCCCTCGAAATATACATTTTGGTTAGGTAGATACCAACATATTTGATAATGTTATTGATTGCAGTCTATGCTTGTATATATCGAATATTCAATGTCTGGCTATTTCCAACTTTATTTTTTATGTCTGCTATATTCGATAAAATAATTTTGTTAAGTAATTAAAATTTAAATCAATGATAAGTATGTGATATTTTATCTTAAGTAATTAAGTCTTGTTATTGACTTTTACTATTCCGATAGTTTCTGAATTAATTTCGTTCCACTTCTGATGAATATTATAGTGACAAATTTTATATACTGGTAAACAACATCTAGTATTATTTTGACCTCTGGATAATTTTTTCGAGAGCCATTTTTTTGTGTCGCCAAATCACCGTAGAATAATATTTTTCCGACGTTATCAAGTATGATGCGATTTTAACAACCGCGTACATGTGTATGTAATTAAAAAAATATTTTGTTTACAAAATAAAAACACCGGGAAAACCACTCAGCGAAGTATTGTTGAGATTATCTTACAGTGGACTTATTGGTTATTGGTCTTTTCACTTGAGGATTTGGCAGACAATACCACTTCATTTACATATTAAACTTGAGAATTCTATGCAAAATGCTTTCATGATATATTAAAACATGTTTTTATTAGATTTCTTAAATATGTTTCGTCCAAAATAGAAAGAAAGTTTCTGAAATCATGTGATCAACACACATTCTGTTAAATTGTCAAGTTGCGTGAATAAATTTCTGAGCTTTGATATTTCAACTAATATTTGGATTTCTATGCTTTCTATCCGAAGCTATGGGTGTTTAGTTTACCACACGATAATAGTATTAGTAGTAGCACTTTATGGATCTAGGATAATTATTGCTATTCACTTTTAATGTGTTAACTGTCACTGATGGAAAGGCATGATATTTTAAATAATAAAAACCGGTCCTGATCAAAAAATATATTGTGGAAATAATTATTGCTATTATAATATTAATGTTTTTTTATACCTAATGTTGTAATCGGACAAAATAAACCTTGTGCAATATCTATAAATGGTTCATGAAAGGAAAAAAGGTTTTAAGTAATCGTAATTTTTAAAATGTGCCGTCAAACGTCGAGTCAGGTTCGACATAGGAGTTGTAGCGGTTAAGCTTACTACATTTCTCATTGGGAAAATGTGGATAAACTGAATTAAAATCCATAGATAATTTAACCTAGTTAGCATATTATATATAATCTTCCCTGCTTGCGGATAAGTTATAAAAAAGGAACATATTATATGGAAATTGAAATGCATCGTAAAAATTCTCCCCTTGTTTTTATTCGTTTTTTTATTACGCAAAGCCGTATCGTGATTGAAAAAACAGCAAACGAATTACGAGACTATTGAAGTCTGTTATTATTTTGATAATGGTTAGGTTTGTTCTGAAAATCCATGAGTCATTGTGGTATTGATTGGTTGTGGGGATGCCCCGTCCATTTGCGAATGTATTTTACGTCATAAACATAGCGTGTTCGCACGCGAAATTTATTTAAATTTGGTACGTACATCTGCAAGTTTGTTCGAAAAAATATAATACATTTAAAGTTGGCGTTAATTTAAATTATTTGGGAAATATACGAATAAATTAGTTATTATTAAAACCAAACGCATGGATTTATAATGTATGTATATTTTAAATGAACGTAAGAGCAAAATCTTGTTTTTTTACAATCTGAAATAAGATAAGTTGTCTCGTAGTTTTTTTTACATATATTTTGAAAAATTTTAGTTTTTAATCATATATTTAATATTTCACAAAGTTTTTGAATAACATTGTAATAAATTATAAAAAAATCTTGCTTTTTTGTTAAATAATAATGGGTGTACATTGAAAATATTTGAACTCGCTCAGCCTAAATTATTGCTTTATTATTGCCATTTTTTTTTTTTTTTTTACCAAAATGTTTGATGGAAATCATTCGGTGATTGATTGTTTTGGCGTTTACTTGGTAGAATTATATAACACGGTGAAGAAAGCAATATGTTTTAGCTATATTTAAACTTAAATTTACTGATCTATATATAGTGATGCAGAAAGGGTATACAATATATTTTATCTTTGGCTCTTACATCCTAGTTTTATATTGTGATAATAAATTCTTAAATATGGAAAATCGATTTTATGTATTTCTCGAAGTGAGAGTTGATCTGGTTTTTTTCTTAAGTGAGAATTAACCTAAATTAATACTGAACTAAGTTGGCTTCTTTAAAAAAAAAACTTTCCATTATGGTTCGAGAAGCGGTGATGAATATATCTTAGCAAACTAAGACAAATCCATAAGTCATGTTGATCACAATTACTTAGAAGACATTTCATCTTTCGTTACATAAGATATAGAATGGAGGTGTTCTTCATTTATGAATTCAAGTGAATCATTATTATGATTTAAACGGTTTTTGCAACCTGAAATCTTTTGCTTACAGTAGGGGTCTAAAAAAATCATTACCAACGTCGGCTCACGAGCACCACCAACCCGGCCCGCCATGATTTATATTATTTTCATTGCAATTCAAAACAATAATATCTTGGTATGATGAACTAGCTAGATATTATTCATAGGGACTTGTGGAAGAGTTAGTGTTGCCTCTAAAATAGAGAATTCTATATTTTTGTAAACATGTTTCTAGCTGACGCAGGTTTGTCGTTTTGCATCGTACACCTTTATGACGTCATGAGTTGAATAAAAATGAGAAAATAAAAATATTCAATTTAGCTTTTTTCGTAGCACGCACGAAGTAAAATTTCTTTTTATCAATCTTCAAAACAAATGAAAAGTTTCATCTACTGTTCATATTATAATTTTATTCATAGAGGCACAATAAAGGACCACTTTTAAAGTTTTATCTTGCGGCGACACAAAAAAAATATTTTTAAGGTGGTTTCGAATATGTAAATTTTTCTATCTGGGATTTTTTGTTTAATCATAGCCGTTATCAATAAGGAGCATAAATAGACATTATAAAGTTTATTTAGACATATACTTATCTATTATTACTAAATGTTATTTAGGGAGACGGATGGAGCTAGGAACAGGATAAGTGATAAGAAAAATGTTGTCACTACGCCCCCTTTTATGATTCTTATGATAGTTTGGAGGGAAATTCAATTCAAATTCATTCACTGAGTTTTATTGAAAATTGCTTGAAATATAGCATACTTTTTTTACAATCTTTGTTTTTTAACAAGTGAACCAACTCTGTTGTGTATAATGTATCAGAATTATATACATTTAATAAATACATCTATATTAATAGGGGTTAATTCTCATTGAAAAGCGAACCACGTGTCCACCGCAATGTGGAATATAATATATGTTAATTTAACTTTTAATGGCATTCTATTATTATTAATATACTTTAATGAAGCTTATAATGAGTGAAATCGGTCTTCGGCTTTGTATTCTAAAATTTCAATAGTGTCTTTCCAGCAGTTCATTTTAAATTATCAGTTTTATTTTACATTAAAAATGAACTTTCAAAAGTCTATCGCAGAAATCATCGTAAATATGAGCTAAATTATTCAGAATCAGTTCAATTCCTAATGGTACCTTCCAAACCAATTTAATGGTGATTGTATTATATTTTAATACGCATAATTCTTTATTGTTGCTTGCTTAACGGTTATGGGAGGTGGGGGGCTGCATTTGCCCTCGTTGAATTTGGGAAAAACACCCATTTATCTCTTTTTGTACTGGTTTGCTCATATAAAAGAAACAAAAATTCAATGTTTACCTCCCTTTGAAAAAATATCAAAACCGAAATGACGGCCCTAATTCTTGTATCTATTTTTCTCAAAAATATGATTCTATAATAAAAAAAACTTTGAACAGAAAATTGTTTAACATGATCATGTTCATACATACTTCTAGCGTCGTAGATGACATCATAGTCGGAATAATATTATTGAGCGTTCTAATATACCACTTATTAAAGCTAAATGTTGTTTTTCATGCATACTTAACATATTTATAGACGCAGAATATGTAAAATTCCCCAGTTTTTTTTTTTTTGAGCAAACTACTAGTCTTGCGGTAATTTCCCAGTTTCATAAATGTGACAAATGGAAAATCAAATATAATCAAATTAAAAATTATACCGATAAAACCATGTGTTTAACATATTCCAGTAGTGTCTTTACAAAAAAAAAACAATATGCACATTTTATAGAAATAAACTTATGTAAACCTTTTTTAATTTTTCTTTATGACGGATCGCTCCATATTTTTATTATCATAAATCAGATAAGCAAAAAATAAAATTCTATTCTTGTAGTAAATTTTTAACCTAAACTCATTATCAACATAGTAGAATGTTATAATTTGACCCTTTTATTCGGAGTGTGTTTCAAAAAAATATGACTATAAATATAATTTAAGAAACTAGCAAAACATTATTTAAATAAAAATAGGATTCAATGAATGCATGAAAAATGTTTCCATAGTACTTAATATAGTATACTGTCAATCATACACTTATTGACAAGTTATAGAAATACGTAGATATAGTGTTTTAAATAATAAAAACACATTTTTAGTACTTATTCAGTTCAGTTGATAATACTCGCGATGAGCGAAACCGGTCCTGATTAAAAAATATATTGTAGAAATAAATACTAAGAAATGTGTTTTTATTATTTGAAATATCATGCCTTTTCATCAAGAAGTGACAGTTAACACCTCAAAAGTGAAAATATATATATAGTGGTTTAATAAAGCAGTATTAAATATTCCCATTGTTGGTTTATATTTACTTCCGCCGTATTAAATTTATATATATATATAATGAATCAACACAAATAATTTATTTAAAAAAGGAAAATTGTTTTAAAAAAATCGATTCATTATTTTTTGAATGGTATATTGTAGATATCGTCTCTCATTACATCGAAGGTAACGAATAACTCATTATGATTTTCACTTCAGCTTATGAACATTTTAAGCTTTTTAGTAATTAAGTTAATTCCCATTTTTTATTATGATACATTTAAACTAAAAACTCTTTTATAAGCGAATGCGAATAATATTTCGAAATATTTTCAAGAGTGGTAAACATACACGTATGTAGTCAGGCGTGTTATTGATTGTCAATGACAGCTGATTGCTGTTTAGAGACATCTACCAGTACCATGAAAAAATAAATTTTTACTGTAATGTGTCTTTACATTTTTCTGATTCAAAAAAAAAAAACTTCGACATGTGAAGATAGGTTCCGCTTATTTCGATATTTTTAAGATTAATTTTTATGTTGTTAGATTTCAAAGCCGAGGTGTCTTTGTCACTAGGCAAAGTTATAAAAAAAAAACTATTGAAAAGAATGCTTGTCTTTTTTTTCAGTTTGAAGAAAATATTTTTTCCACATAAATGTTGTTTATTATTTTTCATAGCTTTTAAATAAGAGAACAGAAAAAATAGTTCGTCGTTTAGTCTGAAAGTACTACACAAGTAATTAAATATTTTAGCTTATCTTGCGTGAAACGAGGCATTTGTTTTCGAATACTATTTAATTATAATTGCAGTAAATTAAATATTAATAGGTTGGCAAAATTCTTTGAATAATGAAAATACGTATAATATAATAGTATCTTAAAATTTTTTCGTAATTAATTTAACGCAGATACGATAAGTTGTCCGATAATAATATACATAAATCTATGAAAACTTAATAATTTATCTGGAGTCGCATATGTCTGCAGGAATCTTTTAGTGTTGCTGTAAGCCTTTGCAAAATATATTTAAAATGTACGACATGAAAATTCTGTATTATAACTATTGTGACATTCCTTCACGGATAAATAGTCAACACTATTCAAGTTTTGTACAAATGAGGTACTTAAAAGGGTTACTCAAACAATATGTAAATATGCGAATAATTAAACAATGACACAATCTTATATATATATGATGTGTATGGATTTAGCTAATTCTGTAGATAGTTTATTTATTATCAAGAGTTCATGGACACACCGCGTTTGCAGGTGGGTCAATTTATGTGTAGGTAGGGTAACATGTCCGATGCAATCCGACACGCCCGTCATATTACAAAATATGTCTTAAAATGTTATGGAATGATACGCATAGCATAAACTCATCAAAATTCATGGAATATTAGAAAGTTTTATGGTCTAGTCACAAACATTTGGATACTGCACTAGATTTCAGTTATGCAGATGAATTCTCTATTAAACTAAAACGTTTTGTCCGACACTAATTGAATTGAAATCCATCAACAATTACAATTACTTTTAATGCGTTGATTGTCATTTGTTCGTGAAAGGCATTATATTTAAATAATAAAACAATGATTTATACTGCTTCAAAAAATATATATTATCAAGATCAGGGTTGTTTTCTTTTCATCGAGAGTATTTTTAACTGATCAAATAAGAAAGTGCTCAAAACAATCTATCAGTTCGACACCGTATTAAGAAATTGAACGTATGACAGCAACTTTGTGGAAAGTTGTGCACAAAGATTTGCAGCTGTTTCCATTTAAAATTCAATTGACCCAAGAGCTTCTTCAGTAAGACCATTTACAAAACCGTATATATAAATATATGTTTAGGTCAACAAAATGTTTCATTTTGCTGATGATATCGCTTCTTTTCACGTAAAATCAGAATGAGTGAAGAGGGTTACTTCCATTTAAATGGATACGTCAATAAGCAGAATAGGCCATTCTGGGTAGAAAATCCACAAAATTTTTAATCAGTCACTTTTGCATTCAATAAATTAAATAATAAAAATATTATGGTGCGCTATGACGTCCGGAAGAATCATTCTCCCTTGTTTTTATAAGATGAACGTCACATTACGGTGACCATTAATAGAGAACCTTTTTTGTAATATGATTGACAATATTTTGACACCGACAATGATTTAGGCTTCATTAACATGTGGTTCCGATAAGACAGTGTAATTTCACATAAATAAAATGGCACTATCGGGTTCTAAGTGTAGTATGCTTTTCCGGCGAACAGTCTGTATAAAGATCCAAAGCTTTTAATCGAAACAAAATATATACGTAAGATATCAAAGATCATCATCAGCCGGGGTCGATTCCACTGCTGGATGAAGGCCTCCCCATGCTTTTTATTTTTCAGGGGGGTTGTTTGGACATAGCAACACCACGCTCTGTCCAGGCGGGTTGGTGTTCGGTTTTCTGTCTGGGTTTTCCTTCCCAGAGCCAAGAGAACACGGCACGCAGTGTTCCCGAGCGGTCACCCATCCAAGCACTATCCGCGTCCTATGCTGCTTAACTTCGGTGATCGCACGAGAGCCGGTGCTTTCAACGTGGTATGGTCTTGGCCACTCCCGGCCATTTCACAGATATTCCAATATAAAAGTATAGCTATTTTGGATTTCAAAAAAAGTCTACATTAAAACTTTCCATATGAACATTGTAATATGTCGTGACGCCTTAATTGAAAGAATCTGAAATGTGACACAAAAATACTGGCCAACACCACATTAAAATCGTGCGTAAAATATGTGAGAAAAAATATACTAACCTTTCGATAAATCGCATTTATTATTAAATAAAAACATAAATCAAGGATGGTATAATGAATAAATATTGACAGGCTATAAAAAAAACCTCTTTATAATGATACCAGTTATTTTATTTTGGTATTAATACCGTCAAAATTATATTTTTTAATAGAAAAAATTAAAATATAAATTTTTAAAAAATATTTAAATAATTCGACATTTTGTTTTATCGCCATATTAAAAAGGGGTACTAATTTGATTTTTATGTTGTTACTATTTATGACCACAATATGTAATTTAACAAATCAGTATTTCAGGAATAATATAAAATAAATTCCAATAAACTCATTTTCAAGTTTAACGTTAACGTTTTAAATTTATTAGTATTGTGATTAAACCCATGATTAATGAATTAAGCTCTTTTTCAAATATTTACACATTTAGAAGTCTTTAGAAAACCAATCATCGGAATGCATCGACAATAATGTAAAGTATATTATAAGGAATAATATTGTTTACGATTTTATATTTCTACGGTTTACCTGGATTTCTCATGTCGTTCCGTCCCACTTATCTAACCCTGTTGTCGTATGTATTAGTTATAATTTGTTGAATATATTTGCAAGAAACTTTTTTTGATAATATTAACCTTTGGCAAGTATGGATTATTCAAACAACATTCAATCTTTTTGGTGTCTTTGCTTAAGAAGGATGTTTGCTAAAATATTTATCATGTTGGCAAACTGAAAACGAAGATAAAACGGTTAGCGCAATAAACGGTCAATGTCCTCATAACAAATAAAGAAACATTAATTTTTCACACGTGTGCGGTGAACAGATACGTTCATCTGCGGTACATCAATTAACTTATAAGTGTAAACATCCTTTTTTCATCTTTATATCTAGTTTGTTGTCGTATATTAAATTGCACTGAAACTGGAATAATACGTATTCTGAAAAATGATCTCAACTTTTACAATCATTTTTTTGCTGCTTTTATTGTAATATGATAAAAAATTACAAAAAACTATATCACACTTTAAATTATCGATTTTGCTCAGAAAATGAAACAGAATTATAAATAGGTCTATATTAATTAAGCATTCATGCGTTCAATCAAAATACCTGAAGTTTATTAAAACTTCATAAAAAAATAAGGATTATCAATATGAGGAAACTTGAAGAAAATATACGAGAAAAAATTGTTTCATTAATTATTCGTTTATAATTTGCAATGACATTTCATTAAAATTAATATCTAAATGGTTGTCTCTATAATTCAAAATAAACTTACTGTTTTTAATTAACTAAATAAAATTCACAATATCCAGCATGAAATCTTGAATTTATTTGCAAATATTAAAAATATTATTTTTTGATAGTGAAAAGTATTAATATTACATAAAAAAAAACACCATAAAGACAAATTATTACACTTCTGTTGACCTTTCAATGCCACATTCGGTTTGTCAACCAGTTTTGTTAATTATTTTTTTTATCTTCTTGAAAATTTAAAAAAATTCAAATATCATTGACGCTCGATCGCAATTAAAAAAGTCCGTCAGAATTTTTAATATTTTAAATGAGATGTAAAAATCAAAAATAATTTTGTAACCAAACCATTGTAGAATATAATCAAATGTGGTTTTGTAGGTACTTATATCTCAAAACCATTTTAAGCCGATTACAAAATGATTTAATTAGTCATTTCAATGTCTGGTCAAGATGATGATGTTATATTTTACGAAATCATCTGAAATCATATGATTTTTGTGAAACGATTTCCATATTTTAATTCTTTTAATTCGCAATAAAAAAAGAGAAATTGAATAATTTGGAAAGAAAATTTGTAATCGATTTTTTAAATATGTTAAGTATATTATTAATTTGATGTGTTATGACAGGTGGTAGGTATGTCGAGAATATTTTTTACAACATTAGAAATTTTTGTTTTATCACACATAAGAAAATTATTTTTTATTATCTATATGTGGGTAAATTTTAATGACAATTAAAAATTTATTAATGATTGTTATTTACATACAACTTAATTTTTGTTGTAACTCCATTTTTTTAATAATATGTACATCTAAAGTTGTATATTTTTTATTATTGAAAATATCATACGTTTCCATTAAGAAGTACACATTAAAAGTGACAAAAAACATTCTTTGATGAATAATTTTAAAACGCTTCCGATGGTATTTTAATTTTCTTTATTAAACTTTTTATTAATAATTTTCTGTATAAATTTGTCTAGTCGGTATTTTGAACAACAAATAAAATTTATTTTTGTTCAGTTAGCTTATTTTCCGACAAAATGGTGAAATAAAATTATTTTACATACATATATTTGTACTAACACTGCTGGCAATATAATATACGAATTAACAAATGGAATTTACAACTAGTTTTATTTCAATATTTTCCATACATTAATCGTAATAAAAATAATTTCACTAAATTGCAAAAAGAGGAGTAATATATTTTTAAATAAAGGTAACTTGGTTAAATATTAAATATAAGGTAGTTTGGTTTTCAAAAAATTATTATAAAAATGAAACTCTTTATTTAGATTATATTTCATAAATGTAAACAAATAAAAAAAGTACTGCATGAACATTTAATGGATTTTTATTATAAAATCAACTAAAACAATAATGAAATGATTAAATTAATTAAAAATATTGCCTATGGTATGGCACTGTTTTATTATTCGTTACTGTTATTTATGTTCAGTTCAAATCGGTCGGTATGTATTGTAATTCCGCGCCATTGTGGTTCGGAGGTTTTCCTATTATCACAGAGTTAAAATGAACACTTTACTTATTTCACAGAAATGTTTAACAGTTTTATATACGTAAAACTTAGAGATTAAATATTTATGTGCACAACACACAACGTGTAATTATGAAATTTAATCAAATAAATCATAATGAGCTTCGTCCTTCCTTTTTAATCCTTCAACTGCAACAAAAGAAAAAAACCAGATTAATTTGTTAATTATTGTTAAAGTTTTATTTTCATCATTAGAAACACAATTTCACATTATGAACAGAATGATTTTGTTATTCATATAATCACGGTCGCTTTTGCATTTCTTTTTTAATGAAGTTTCAAATTTTATCTCATTTATAATATAATATGAACATATTATACATAAAACCTCGGTGTACTAAAGAGGTTGTTACATATACTTGTAATCCCCTTTCAATAACGACGACTCATTAGCAAGATCGTTAATGAAAGTTGTTACATGTAATTGAGTTAATTATAATTGGATTGATATTGTTATATTTGTTTCAGCTGCAATTTACTGCTTGCCTATTGGAAAGTTTTTTTCTATAATTAATAACTTTAATATATCATATATACGATACTAACTGTTTATTTTACGTCAGTTCTGTTGCATCCGTGTGATGGAATGTCTGAAGATGCCGAGGGGCGAAACCCGGGTCGTTTGTACATCGTACAAAATTGTAACAATTCAAATTTTACATATACTTGTATTAAATTATTATTTTTACCCAAATTCATAAAACACTGTGATCCAAAATTTCTAACCGTGTTCAAGAATTCATCTTAACTAAAACACACGAATCTGACATATAACACGTGGATCAATATGTCCCGGGACTGACACATAGATGGCGTTGCCAACAAAAGTTCGGTATGATTTTTCATAAGTACCAACCTTCAAAAGACACCTGTCAAAATTTCATGACATTCTGATGTTTGGTCCATGAGTTACATTGATTTAAGTGACGCTCGTCTTGATATTCTCAGAATAATGGATTCGAAAAAATTTCGTGTGTTGATTTATCATTGTTTTTTGATGAAAAAAACACAGTGCAAGCTCAGCAATGGCTTGAAAAGTGCTACAGGGAATCTGCTCCATCAAAAACAACCATTTGTCGGTGGTATGCTGAGTTTAAACGTGGTCGTACAGACACTGAAGATGCTGAACGCTCTGGCCGGCCAAATGAGGCAATTACCCCGGAAATCATCAAAAAAGTCCACCAAATCGTTTTCGAAAACCGTAAATTAAAATTGCGTGAGATACCTGACACCTTAAAGATATCATACGGCAGTGTGTACACTATTTTTCATGAACATTTGTCTATGAGGAAGCTGTTGTCAAAGTGGGTGCCGCGTTTGCTCACAGTGGATCAAAAACAACAACGTGTCGTTGATTCTGAGCGCTGTTTGAAGCTGTTTCACCGAAACAAACCGGATTTTTTGCGTCGGTATGTGACAATGGACGAAACCTGGATCCTTCACTACACTCCAGAGTCAAAGCGGTCGTCAGCCGAGTGGACTGCAGTCGGTGAGAAGCGTCCAAAGCGGCCAAAAACGCAAATGTGGACCGGTAAGGTTATGGCCTCAGTATTTTGGGATGCTCATGGAGTTTTGTTCATCGACTACCTTGAAAAAGGTAAGACCATCAATAGCGAACGTTACATTGTCCAATTGATGCGTTTGAAGAACGAAATCGGTGAGAAACGGCTCCAAATGAAAAAGAAGAAAGTGCTCTTTCACCAAGACAATGCGCCGCCGTGTCACAAGTCGCTCGCTACAATGGCGAAATTGCATGAATTGGGCTTCGAATTGCTTCCACACCCACCATATTCACCGGATCTGGCCCCCAGCGACTACTACCTGTTTGCAGACCTCAAAAAAATGCTCCAAGGAAAGAGATTCTACTCCAACGAGGAAGTCATCGCCGAAACGAACGCTTATTTCGAGGCCAAAGATAAATCGTTCTACAAGAAAGGTATTGAAATGTTAGAGAAGCGCTGGACTGATTGTGTTGCTCTTGAAGGAGACTATGTTGATGAATAAAGTCGAATTTTGCCAAAAAAACGTGTTTTTCTTAGTTAGTCCCGGGACTTATCGATCCAAGTGTTATATTTAAAAAAATCAAATTACCTTAATAATGAATCGGGCTACCGCTTGGATATCCTGGTGGTCCGTAACTTGACGACGGAGTGTGAATTTCAATTGGAGCGGGATAAGAATAGCCTCCACCACCGTGTCCTAAGGAAGACCCGGATGACGAGGATGCGAAGCTTAGTGGGTAGCCTCCTCCTAAGTCGTCTGAGTAACCTCCTCCGTGGCCTAATCCTCCTCCTAAGCCTAGTCCTCCTCCGTGTCCGCCTGCACCGACTGAATAAGTGGGTCCGGTGTGGTAGTTGTAAGATGGAGCAGTGTAATAATTTACTGAAGGTCCACCTCCGATTCCACGGCCGCCTCCGTATCCTGCGCTGGGTCCACCTCCGTATCCACCACCGTGTCCGCCTCCGTATCCTGCGCCAGGTCCACCTCCGTATCCACCTCCGTGTCCAGCTCCAGGACCACCTCCGTATCCGCCACCGTGTCCGGCTCCAGGGCCACCTCCGTATCCACCGCCGTGTCCACCGCCGTTTCCACCTCTATGACCACCTCCATATCCACCTCCGGAACCGGTATCAATTAACACAGGGATTGCGACCGCTGGGATTCCACCTATTCCTGAGCTTGGGTAACCGCCTCCTAATCCACTTGGGTATCCACCTCCTAGTCCTCCTGGGTATCCACCTCCTAGTCCACCTGGGTATCCGCCTCCATAAGATCCTGGATATCCACCACCGTAAGATCCTGGATATCCACCGCCGTAAGATCCTGGATATCCACCGCCGTAAGAACCTGGATATCCACCGTCGTAGTCTCCGCCGCCACCGCCGCCACCGCCGCCACCGCCGCCGAGTAGACTGCCGAGTGCACCGAGACCACCTAGACCAGCTAGTCCGCTCAGAGCGCTGCCGAGTCCACCGCTGAGTTTACTGCTTAGTCCACCGCCGTATCCACCGCCGTATCCACCGCCATATCCACCTCCGTAACCATCATAATCGTCTTCATATCCACCGCCGCCGCCGAATTTTCCCTTCAGCTTACTCTTAAGAAGCGCACCGCCTTTAAGGAGAGCACCTCCCTTAAGAAGAGAAGCTCCTGCAAGACCTCCCAAGCCTCCGAGAAGAAGTCCCTTTTTGACTCTATAAATTAAAACCAAAAACTTAATTAAATCTCCAAAAATGGCTGACGATGTGATTTTCACGTCGTGCGTGTTCTGTTTCATATGATCATTTACTTATTATTTCACGCTTAAATCAAACAATAATACGTAAGCGCATTGATTTTTCCAACTTAATATTATTTTATAACACGTAGATTGAATGTTCGCTGATTCAATATTAGGAGGTATTTTCGTTTTGAATGAAAGTCTTGTTTACGAAAGGTTATGTATCATCGAAATCAGAAATATTCTTATTACATCCATATTCAGAATCTCTTTATGTTTCCAGCTAAAATTTACGTAAAATAATTATAATAATTTCACTACAAATAAAAAATATATTACTTTGAATATTTATGATGAATGTAGAAATCTTACTATTCATAATACTCGTTTCCAAATACGTTTTCTTAAAGTTGTTTGCTAAGAATAAATTTAAATTGTTGCCAAAATTTGGCTTTCCCCAATATTTTCAAATTTACATTTTAGTAATATAAGACTTGACCTTTCAGTAATACGACGACACATTTTTAATATAATAAATATCAGGTAATGACCTCACGTCGAAAAAATATGCAAAATTTTGATAAATAACATTTGAGTTTCACTTCCTGAATTGAATGGAAGAAAAATATATCACACACATGATAAAGTATTTTATATGATAAAATAATATATTTCACCAATATTTATGCAAAAAAAAAACTTTCTCGGTCATTTACAAAAAAGGAATCGTTCATAAAAATAAATTATTTCATGACGGTTTGAATATTACAGTATAATATTAGGTGAGTGTTGATATATTTTTTTAAAAATATTGATATTATACTTGGAGGGATCCAAACTAAAAAAAAAAAAAAATTTTAAATGCATAGTAAACATTAAAAGTTGAAAGTTGTCCTTGCGAAAATTATATATGCAAAAGTGTCAGATATCCTCGTCATTAAATTTTTATTTATTACAAAAAAAATGATTTTAAAACGCTCAAAAAATCAGCGAAATTCCAAATACATATAACAGAAATGATTTGTATGTTGAATGAGCATATATAGCTCGTGATAAAGTATTGGATTTTTTTAAAGACATGCATTTGTATTAATACTATTATAAATTTAAAAAAAAGGTTGATTATACATATAATTTAATAGCTTCCGCCTAGCAAAGTATAGCTTGACATGAGAAAAATTTACCTTAATTATACAAACTCTCAAAATTTAATCATTAACAAAAAATATGGTAGAAAATAAATGATATGCTCAAAGAAGCAAGACATAGGCTATTAGAAATTTTTGTACCTGACACTAGAATTATATTTTAATTTTCCATTTTTAGACTCTCGAAATACGATAGCTTTTACTAGTTTCCGATCGCACAAAATAGGTATTTTCAACTTGACCGCCCACGTATTTTGCATTCATTCTACGCGAGGTAGTTAGAGATTTGTCTACCTTATTAGCGAATTAATACTTCTCGATATAACATTTTTACGATAGTATATTTCTACGTAATGATCAAATTATAATAAGAATTAAGCCTACATTTGAAAATATTTACATTTTTCTTATATTGTATAGTAGATATTTTTTACGATGCGTAACGCACTAAGAGAATATTTTTTTATATAAATTTCTATGATTTGATTTTCGAGCCATTCCCTTAAAATGATTTTTTTTTATTTTAGTTCGTATTCTTACCCGGCAAGAGCGCCAAGTCCAAGAGCACCAGCACCAATACCCAAAGTTCCAGGACTGAGAAGTCCTCCCTTAAAAATCTTTTTCAGCTTCAAGTGACGTTTAGTCCTAACCAGTTCTCCTTGACCATTGTCTGTGATTTGAGTTACTTCAAGAGGTATAACCTGTGGGAGAATATTAACTTATTAAACGGAAATTACTAAAAATAGTAAATTAAAAAATGAACTCGTTTTTTTTTAATTACCTGTTCTTGTGTAGTTTCAACAGGTACTAATTGTGTGTACTGTTGTTCTTCTGCTAATGCGACAACCGCTAGGGCTACCACCAGGAAAAACAATTTCATCATGGTGACCAGTCTGAAATTTTTTTGACAATATAATTAAGGATAGTTCAAATAAAAAAACCTTATTATTTTCATTAGATTATCAAGTGGTAAATTTTATTCTGTTCAATGATTTATGAATTTTTTTGTAGTTAGTTTTGACGTAGAGTTTACTTTGGGGCTGACAAATTGTAAATAAAAATATCAATCGTTATGCAAGTTATTCTTTTCAAAAAAATAATAAGTTTTGATTTGTCAGTTACCCATTATCCTTTTAAACGACTACTGTTATGAAAGACACCAAAATACTACTATGATCAGCGGTATCACAAAGATTTTTTTTTTATTAATAATCTAAGGATTAACGATAGAATTTTTTTTAAATAACTGATTCATATATATATGTACCGCCTTTTTTTTAACTGAAAAAGAAATTCAAACTACTTCTTAATTCGGCGTTATCAAAATGAGAGACAGTTAGAAAATGCATAAGTCGCTTTCAAAATATATATCTAAAAAAAATTCGGCTAGTCGATAGCTATTACTAGTGCAGTAACTTATTAACTATATTTTTAATGTGAAGAAATAGGCCTACTTTTTTTTTTTAAATTTGACAAACATTTATGTAAAAGACACACGAAACGAATACAATAAGCATTCATTAGCTGAAAGAAAAGTTTTTCTATAGGCGCTATTACATCACACAAATGAAAAGATTCTTTTCACTTCTCAAACAAGATAACATTGTTGTCAAGGTTATTAGAGCACAGAATTGAAAATGCCTGTAAAATCATGTCCATAATCATACAAAAGAATCCGAATATTTGTCGGTGAATTGATGTTCCTACTGGGTAAATATTAAAGTCAAGAATGGAGTAAATAAGCTAAAAAAATCATTTTCCTAATATCAATTGGTTGAATGACAAACCTTAAAATTTGTAACGAGCATTTTTGTAAAAATCACAAACTTGTCAATGCTATACAATTCCGTAAAAATGCAGCAGAAAAAGTAAGAAAATTACGCTCATTGTGATTACCAAAATTACGCTTGCTTGTTTATTTCGGATAGAAATAGGGTTTATTCTAGTACACATTTCACTTTAGTGATGATTACGCTATGTGCTATAAAAAATCATGAGTAATTTTATCCGGTTAATGAGTCGTTTTTATCACTTTTTTCGGTTATAATTTATTCTACGTTTTTAAAAAATAACTGTTAAAGTACAACACGATTACTGAATATAATATTTTTAGCAAGGACGCAAATGAAACCTGTTCTAGCACTGATTGATGTATTGAAACTGATCAGTAGGCATGTTAAAAGTCACATTACCGTAAGTCAATGAAAATGTGTTATACAAATAACAATATTGTTTACTAAAGTTATTAGAGGTACAATGAATGAAACACCAAATAAATATTCAACACGAATTTGGGCTTCTGTTAACGAATATTTCTGTCACCAAGTATTAAAAATCTTCAAACAAACACTGTTATCGTTTTATTTTTTTATTAATCCAAAATATAGCCCATGACACAGGGCAGGTACGTACATTTTCCGTGTGTCTGGGGTCAAGCAATCACCAACTGAACATTCGGCGATAGAGCATCGTTTTTATAAGGTGACATTTCACACGGCGAAGAAATTTCACGCATTGCCCCCACCAGCAAAAAACAGCACACGCTGTCCGCATCCGTGAACTCAACATTATCCTGCATAAGCCGCAAGAAAATTCTATCGAGTTGCCATAGAAATGAGGAGTGGCCGATGCAGGGTTGTACAGGTTATTAACTCAAACCAAACGACACGGAAATTATTCGGTGCACCAAATTATTTAAGCAGGTATCTTACTTACGAACGAAGCGCAATTACATCACTGGTATTATTTAAAGAACGCCTCTGTAGAAATTAATATTAATGAATCATCTCTGAATTGAACTTTTGGGTCATACCTAATTTGAATCTGCACTTCAATGAGCAACCGATGATGTTCACACAACCGTTTTATGCGTCCTAGTATATTTCGTTTTTATTCAACCTCTCAAATACTGACTCCATCTCTCACAGTCTGTCTATTTATTTTTAGTGTTTCAAAACGTCTTTTCATTGAAATCTAGTAAAGTCGGCTATCGAAATGATTTAGATAAAAAAAAATGATTGTGTTCACGGGGAGAGATGTACTTTTTAGCGATGTCAAATAATTGTATTTAATAAACGAACAACAGTTTTTTTGCAAGATATCATTTTTGATTTTTTCGATATATTTCATATAAAAAAAAAAACAATAAAATACTGCGTTGGCAGCCCTGATGTTAAATATCAACGCTATTGCGTTACGATACGAATTATAAATTTGAATAGAAAATTGTTATATCACGCACTTGTGAATATCAAGGGTATCATCTTATCATTTTCCGTTTTTTTTTATTTCCACTATTTTTTTCAAAAAAATCTGTATTTGAATAATTACGCATTTAATTCTTCGGTATTAATAAACATTTAAAATACGCGATGCATACATAATGGATATTGATATTTTAAATAGTGTCATTAATATCTAGCCTATGAATCCATAAAATAATATACAGGAAAATATTCTGAATAGAATCGAGAATACCGGGGCACCTAGAAATAGAAAATATTTGACCATGTGATCCACATTAGCAGATATAAATTTGATATTCAATTCATTATACATTTTTTCAGTCTTGTTTTTTTCTAACTTATAAATCTAGGGTTTAAAACCTTTGGAGCCAGTGTTCGAGTAAGATCGCTGCCAGATAATTGGAGATTGATTTATGTAATGGCAACCATTAGAAGCATCAGACGTATTCAGCGTAGGAACATTTCATTATTGTAATAGAAAAGTCTTGTGTTTCAGTCATTTAGCATCATAATGACAATTGTTATAACACAATTGTTAAAAATGATGTATAACACTTTATACAATGTAGCTTGTTTCTTAAGCATTTACGCTTCAACTTTATGTTTCTAAATTTAAAAAAACGGAGCCTAACATCATTTATCATTCAAATTTTAATTATCACAAATTTGTACGATTCCACCTGCCTGAAGCCTGAATGCCTGTAGATGCCGAAAGGCGAAACCAGGGTCGTTAGTGACAAAACATTTGGAATCGTACAAAGTTGTAATAATTCAAATTTGATATTGAAATTCCATCAATCAAATCCAGTCGATATCATAAATGTATCATTCAAATATTTAAACATTTATTTTTTCAAAGCTGCGCAGAGGAAATAACGAAAACGTGGGGGACGTTACATATGCCTCTATACAGCCCTTACGTTAATGTTTACGATATTTTATTTCTTTGTATAAAATGTCATTTAAGAATATCCATAGATTGTTTGAAAAATATGATTCAATTGAAGTTTGATGAGAAACCGTGAAATCAAGTTCAAATGAAAACGATGAATCTATTTTGTAATTTATTCAATGTAAATATTATATCACATTGCTACCGAAAGAGAAAAACCAACATTCTTTTGCGTTTAATATTTGTTTTTCACAAAAGCTACTTTTTTATAATTGCCATGAAATTGATAAATAAACATTTTTTAAAAGTTCAAATAAAAAATAGTTTTTTGTGATTATGATGTAATTTGAAAAATATTGTCTACACTACATTGTATATTCTCATTTGTCTTTAAATATGAAATAACCTATTTAATTTACCACAATTTATATAATATTTTTTACAAAGACGATTAATATCTTCGCGATGTAGATGTGGTCGGATGTCTGACGAACCTTCGATAATATGGCTTAGAGTATATGTCTCTGTGTGTCATTGCGGTATTATTTTTTAATAACTATTAAAAAGACAGTTATTCCATAAAATGACTGCAAGAAAGAGTTGTTTTTCAAAATCACTCAGATCAGAAATGGTTTCAAAAGATATAGTTACATAACTGTTTATAAAACAGACAATAGTCAACATTATTAGGATAATTTTACTATTCGGCATGAAATATAATCTAGTATTAACATCTCTATCCATTTTGAATCATCATTCCACTGCTTTATGAGATAAAGCAAATTTATTCATTGTTTTCAAGTGAATACTTCGATACCGAATAATAGCTTAAATATATTTCCATATCACAGAAATGAATATAATTCAAACAATCTTAGCTGTAGAAATATTTTGCCACTTAACCTGTTTTTAATCTATTTAAATGCGTTGACCTGTTTGCAAATAATTTAAGAATGCTTGAATTTAAATCGAAATTTATTTAAAATCTTCCTTTAATGCTTCAATTCCTTAACTATATAAAGTCAACGCCTTTTTTTCTATAATATTTTTTTATTCGTATTATTTATATAAAAATATTTCGTAGCATACTATCATTTATTCAAGATGTGTGGACCTGTTTAAAATTTGATTATTTGCATGTATTGAAAGAATTATTTAAAGCCATCAAATGTATAATTAAAAAGTTGTTTTCAATATACATCGGTAATTGCATAATTTGATGTAATTGAAAGAATTAATTTACTAAAAAAACAAAATAATACAATACAAACGATGTCAATGTTGTTCAAATGACCATAAACTCATGTCGAATTGGTGTCTCGATCATTGTCTAAAAAAGGTTTTGTCATTAATAAAAACATATCATGGATATTTAGTGCAGCGAGTTGGCAACATTCGATTTTCTAGCAGACAGCTATTGCTAATATATAGAACGTATAGTAGCTGAATTTATTTAATTTTAAACTCCACGTGTACAAACTTGAGCTTTTAACTGTGCGTATGAGTAATACAACTCTATAAAGCGGTGTTCGCCAAAGCGCGGTTCGCGGACATTTAAATGGGTGCATACCATATTACTAGAATAGTTCTATAATGCTTTGAATCTATGAAACGTTTCTTAAAGTGATACAGTTTTGTATACACCCAGTCCTTTTTTTACGCGAATTCGATTATACGCGGATTTTTTGGACGGTACCGTTACATTTTTGTACGCGCTTCACTCGTTTTTACGCGATTTTTCCCCAAATTTGTTTTAAAGAAGAAATTTATATATGATGCTAGGCATGTTAGTTTCATTCTTTTTTTAAATAAAAAAAATATTTGTATTTTTAATACTTAATTTTGTAAAGCATTCCACTTTTTTAAATACAAATCGAAAAATCGCAAACGATTACATTTCGCAACCGAGAGTGACAGCAGCGAGTAATTCATATAAGTGAAAAAAACAATTTATTATAGTCTCATTATATTTTTATAAGCAATAAAGACATGAAAATATTTTTTTTGCACGAATTTTAAGCAAATTTGGTTTTTCATACGTTTCTGGTACTTTTTCACGCGATATTTTAATTTTTGGAACCAATTTATCAAATTATATGAAAGTTGTGATTTTTTTACGCGATTTTTTTTACGCGTCGTTTTCTGGAACTAATGTATCGCGTAAAAAAAGGACTGGTTGTAGTTAAAGACTTAAATAGTGAACCTTTCAATTAATAGTTTTACAAGTGTGTCATGTTGACTGAAACGAAATTTTCTTCCATCCAGTCTGTTTAACCACTTATTTATATTGACTTTTTAACAAATTTAAGAACAAGATTGATGAATACCCATTCGCGTATTACCCTAGATTATTATAATCATAAGCAAATAATTATTTGAATTATTTCGACCAATAAGCAGATACATACAACTCTGTCACAAAAGAGTTGGTAAATTCTAAAATAACGTCATCAAAACCTCTCATAGTTTACTTCATTTTCAGAGCAATGTACGTACATTTTTATCCACGTTTCTTGATTGCAGCCTTACTAAATAATGTAAAATAATGTGGCCTTTCGACATGCGGACATTCAACATGGTCTAGGTAATTTGTGATTTTGCGATGCTTTTTCTTGCTACCAGTCAAACTGTATCATTTCGAGCTCGATTAGAGAAATTATAGACTCAATTAGTCCATTATTTATCATGATAATGTATGGTTCAACTCCTAATTATTTAAATTTAAATTTATTTTTAATTTTGTCGTTAGCCTACTATTTTGAATAAACATCTTAGTAAAAAGGTTTGTAGTCTCTGTTTAACCAAATTATCAAATGTTGAATTTTTAGTGATTAATAAATGTTCCAATACAACAATACAAAAGTAAATCATTTCAGTTCAATATGTTCGGTTAGGTCCATACTAGAGCATCCAATACTAGATCTTTTTTATCATCCCGAGAATGGTCACTAGGCGGCGTTCTTTTTTCAAATATTTATTAAAAATTCAACTTATTAAAATTCAAATTATTGTTTCAAAAATGAACTAATGAATTTTATTCTGTTGGAGTAAAGAATGGCTGTTTTTATTTATTGATAATCATAGACATTCAAAAACAGAACGCATACGACTATATCTATGATAGTCGAAAGGGATTTATTTTATTTTTTGCAGCTAATTTCCCCGTTTAAAAAACGCGCTTTCTGGCGATATATTTGTAAAAAGAATACTTCTCGTCATATCCAAAATTGTATTGTGTTTAATTCAGTTTAAAAAAATACGAAATACTAACAAAAAATTGTCTGTTCCTGTATTTAGATGTTGCAGAATAGAAGAAAGAGAGTGACGACAATAGTTTTCAAAAAATAAATAAATCATCAATAAATATATCCGTAACGAGCTGAGATAAATGTTAAAGTTAATCAGGAACGATTTAGTTTGAAATATGTTTTCCTATATGTAAATTCCTTTCCTTAAAATTATTTTTTCCTGTTATATTCATTTATGTATGCGAGTATACTGAGAGTTCATTATTGGCTAAAGATTCATTTTTCAAATATTACAATAATTTTCCAAGGTTATGCAAAAATAAAATGTATTTTATTGAAAAAAAAAAAATTCACATAAAATTATATCAACGCGTGTCACGCGCACAGGTGTCGTATCCTTTGATATCTACGTACTATTTGTCAGGGCCGTTTGAAACCATTTGCAAGATAAATTTATAATTTTTAACAGTTTTACAAAATTTCCGTATTGTAAAATTTATTCAATGGTTTGGCGATACCATCACTGTTTCATAACAAAATTCGTCATCGATAAACTATTTTCATATATCGTCATTCTGGCGAAAAACGTCTATTCGACAAAGTAAACTTTTCGAATTAGATCGACCAAAATAAATATTAATTCCCATTCGTGTTTTTTTATATCATTTAAGTGTGCTTTTTTTAAAATAAGTTTGCATTCATTAAATTGAGTATTTTCAACAATACTATAGTTTTGAAGATTAATATTTCTGTATACACTAAAACACATTTCTTTTAAATAAAAAAATATTTGTCAACATATATTTGTCATATTTTAAGCCTATTTCTCAAAAGTCGAAAAACTTTTTGCGTGTGGCGATTTGGCAATTTATTAATGTGTTTTTTAGGCAAAAAAATCCATTTTTATTACTATTTATTGTTATTATGTCAAGAAATTATGTATATGAAGAAAAAAATACTATGTAATAAATAAAATCACAACATAATATTGTTCAATCCTGTGAGTTCAACGTAAAAATAAATATAAATTTATCTAATATTATGTCTTTCAAAATTTATTTGATGAATTTTGTAGGTCTTACTACCTGATATTCAAAAGATCTTAAAAACTCAAGTGCACTTATGGTATACAAATTAAATTTTAATTATTATAATAATCATGATCATTTATGTTAAATAAAACTATCACAAATTTTAACCTATCGGCCGTATAGAGAAGCATTAGTTATTTATATTGCATTAAAGATATAAATTTAATCAGATTATTATGTATATTTATTTATGTTTTTTCACAAACTGAATAAATAAATGCCTATAATGAATATTTCATAACCTAAAATGTTAATTATATACCATTTGGAATGACCAGTTTATGAAGTTGCGTAGTGCGGAAATGAGCTTTAAGCTATGCATTAAGACGCATTTAATGAAAATCAGAATGCTCTTGTATTGCAAAACAGCTTTTATGGCTGAACTTTTTACTGTGAATACAAGCATACTATTTTGGTATAATTGAGTCTTTAGGAGTCGTACTTTTATATATTTCTTGAGTTAAATATATTTAAAACATTTTCTATATATTAATTCACAGGATTCATCATCATATTAGTAAGTAGTGTGTAAAACAGAAATCAAAAATTAATCAAATCACATTTAAAAATACAATTGACACTTTGACAAATGATTTTTAACGAGCTTTAATGAATTTAAGAACTATTTTTCAATTCGATATATGCATTTAAGAAAAAAACAACTTTAGTTTGCAGGACTATTCACGAAAATTATAAAAATTGTTGTGCATAAAGAAAATCGAGCTAAGTCACTTTATATCAATTGCTCGTTGTCCTTGAAATCACTTAACCAAACCAACTACATTTGAAACAACATTTTAATGATGATGACCTTTATCGATATAACCACTTATCAATTATCATTATAACAGGTAAAATAGAACTGGGAAATTCTGCATTTAAAGATGTAGTTGAATTTCAAATAAGTTAGGTAAAGAAAAATTACGTAAATGTACATATAGGAATTTTTATTATATATATTAGCACGCTGCCATATCAATCATGCTTAGTTTTGAAATAATTATTCCATATTATCGATGTGGACGGAGATCATGCTATGTTCTATAATCATTGTTATTTTGTGTAATCCAAGGAAAACATCTAATATTATTTATTAATATACGATATATGGAATATCGTGGTCCGCTTTGTCGTCTAGTGCAGCGTTGTCTAACAGAAATCGTTTGGTGAGCCGCATAAAAAACAAAACAAACTTAATAAAAACAATTTATTAATTAATAATTACAATGACACTTTTTTATTACGAGAAAACCAAAAAACTTATCAAAATATTTTAATTAATTAATTAAATTGGGCCGCTGAAAATCTTAAATTAGGCCGCATGCGGCCCGTGGGCCGCGTGTTGGACATGGCTGGTCTAGTGCATCGCAACCTTTTGTCTTCCGCAGTACACCAACGTTTCTTCTAAAGTTTCGCGGCACAACACAAGTCAAAATTTATAAAAATGCAAATGATTCAGCATTGAAAAAAGCGCATTCTTTTTGCATTGTCTAATTTATTTACATTTTTTTCTTATAAATTCACATTATGCATTTTATGTTAAATCGTTTATAAATATAATATTTGTATACATATCGTACATTATTCCAGCGGAAAAACAATTATTTATGTTGTCTTGTGATTCTTATGTTAGAAAAGTAGGCTGCGGCACACCTAGCATCGTCTGGGGAAACATTGGAGTACTAGTCTAGAAAACAATGTGTTGTGATGAACTACTTACGATTTTATCACTTCATTTATTTTATTACAGACTTTATACCATTTGACTAACACAAATATACGTCAAATGAAAATAATTTGATAGCATTCAGCTAACTACGTTCATTTGTTTTATTATTTACAGCAAATATCATTTTCGTAGAATCTTTTTATGTAGAAAGATATGTACAATAAAACAGCTTTAATTACCCCATTTAAATAATCCTTAAATGCAAAATATGTTTTAAGTATTTAATTTGTTTTGGATTTGTTTATGAAAGATATTATTAAGTTAATGTGACGATGTTTCAGTGAAATAAAAATCATATGATATGTAAATTTTAAAGTTTACATAATATTAAAGGTAGCTGACAAAAATACGGATTTTCAAATCTATGTCCATGTTTTTATTTCTTTATGATATTGATTGAGGGTGATTGGTGAAGTCTAAATATGAAATGTGAGTTATTGAGTATCCGTGTGGTAGAATACCTGAGGATGCGCAGAATGTATGTCTGGATTGTGAGTGACTACTTTGTGCATAAAGATTCATCAATTCAAATTAAAAAAAAATGTTGACTTTTATTGCTTGGCGCTATCGATAAACAATTAATTTAGAAAGCACACACACGTATGCACATATATAGCAAAAGTAAGCAAATGTACAAATAAATAAATAAAAAAAATAAAAAATATATATATTATATAACATAATATTTCCAAAGGTATGCAATCTAACCCATCAGAGTATCTTATTTAAAACTCTAAGGCATAAATGCGCTTATATAAAGACAATGCATTGAATAGGCACTCATAAGTTAAAAAGTGTCAAAAAAGAAAATACATATTTGTAACCTTAAAATTTGCAACTAGGCTATTGATATGACTCTGAATATTGTATCTGCAACAAAAGATTCAAATACAATATAACGAAATACAATGACATTTATTAAAATGTCAAAGACATGAACTTGAGCTATTCTACAAACATCTAAACGTTACGCTTATTTTACAGAAAATTAATAACTATGTTGTGTTTAATATGTATAAATTAAAAGGATATTGTTGATTTCCTAAGTCATCTGAACCAAACGCAAAACAGAGAGAAACTTCAGTCACTCTCGTTTTCGTAAGTAGGTTGTTTGATAAAATTACGAAAAAGATTTCACGCATAAAAACGCAAACTCATCTGCATTAGTAGTAATATTGATACTTTAAGGTGATTGTGTCACTATGCTGACACAAAAAGACTCTTTTTATCTTTCTTTGCGATAAATTTAGAAATATTTTCACAGTAAAATTAAAATCCAAGATATCATTTATGAGGATGCCGGCGTGCCATTGTACTGAGAGTATGTTCTTATGTTGTTTTTTCATAAGGTGTAAGTGAGCTCACAAGTTGCTCGAAAAGTGTTTTAAAATACACATTTTTGGTCCATTGATTTCGTGTGAATAATTTTTTTAATTTGCACAGTTCTTTACAAGAATCCGGTAAAAGCTAGAAACACCTCATTACCTATATTAATAATCTTTATGTGATGGTAATATTGCTAAAAATATTCAAATTTTACTAAATCTCAATCGAAAGAATGCTGATTTTGTATTATTTTTAATGAATCTCATGACAAGAAATGAATATTGAATGCAAATCTCTGATAGAAAGTGGAAGTAAAAAATATTGTATAGCAAAATCTCTGAAATAAAAGAATGAGTACAAATACAAAATATATCAATACAAATAAATTATTTATTTGATGGTCAATTTTCACTCATAGGTACGATAATATATGAGCTAAAGAAAAGATCAAGGCTTTGTATTTTTATGTGTCTTTTAGTTAGTTTTTTTTTTATTTAGTAGTTTTTGACCAATCGTTTCCATAAACACCGAGAATTCAACCTTACAAAATGAAGATGTTATTCTAATAGATTATCCTGATTTTACCAGTTTACTCAAACTCAATTGTTATGCTAATCAATTACATGGATTGCCTTGAAGTTCTATTTAATAGATCAGCACTATCACGTCATCTGCAACATATGTTGAATTTGTTGACACATCTATCAGAATTAGTAACTGCTGCGGTATTACCCCGAGATAAATATCGACCAAGAAAAGCTGTTCACTGTGGTCTGCCTTCCTAGATGGCTCAATTGGTCACGCAGACTTGATCATAAGAGAAATGGGATATTCTTGATTCTTTCGAAGACTTAACGCTGAGTAGATACAATTTTAAAGGTGTGAAATGTCACTTCTTGTAGGAAAGGTATGGTATTTTAAATAATAAAAATCCATTGTTTACTGTTTCCACAATATATTTTACTATCAGGATCGGTTTCGCTAATTGCAAGCATTATCAATTGACAAGGCTTGCGTTGACTGAAACCGGTCCTTATCATAAAATATGTTGTTGAAATAGTAATAAAAATTTGTTTTTATTATTAAAAAAAATATTACGCACTATCTAGATATCGTTATCTCAGTATATCTCTAAAACTAAGTGACGAAGTAAGTCATATTTTTTTCTCCTATTTTTTTTATTACAATAGTATATGCTCAAAAGATTGGTGGAATTAGTATTGGGAAAATTAAATTAGAAGTGAATGCTTTTTATTTCTTTATTGTTACAATTTTGTAAAAAACGGCTGTGAAACAGTGACCATATAATGTGTGAACCATTTAAAAAACTTGCGAGTATTGAAATCATATGCTCATCGATCAAATTAATAACTTTTATAAACAAAATACATTTTTAATTACATAAAAAAGACAAGGTATAATTTGTTTCTTAAAATTCGAAAGATTTGGTTAAAGTACAAAAATGGTGTACGTAAAACTTTCACTGAAATATGGAAATTCAAATTTCATTGAAATAAAATAATTCGTTTTTTTTTCAACACCACAAAAGTCTCGAAAAAAAATATATTGAGATTGTACAGATCTTTCAATAAAAATACCCTAGTAAATCTTCAAAAGACAATATTTATTTTATAAAGTTTTTATTATTATTAATATGATTTTTAAACGGATTTTTAATTGAGCAGAAGGACGAATTTTCTTGAATATAATAATAAAATATAAATATTATTTTCATTCATTTTTAAGTTTTTTAATTAACTCTTCCAAATATTTTGTGATGTTTCCAAACTACTATTTTAGGACAATTTATAGACTTATTATAATCCAATGAAGTTATTGACCCGCATTGAAACGATTGCAACAATCTGCATAATAAACGTGAGTAGTAAAAAAATTTAGAATAAAATAATTTAAAGGGCCTTTATATTTTTTCTTTTTAAATGTCAACCGAAGCCCACGTGCAGTATTTTGTTTATATAACTGTATGGCTTTAACGTAAGAAATTTCGAAATTTCTTTCTGGTTTACTACTTTAAACCGATGAATCCCTGACCTAATGTATTCAAAATATTTTAACTAATGGAAATTTGTATACACTTAAACGGAAATTATCTGTACTATGTTGTCATACGTGAATTTTATTTCAATTAAATCCACATTATTATTATGTATACGTTATTTAAATGAATGCATGTAATACGTTCATTTTTAAAAACTCACTGTCAAAAATATCTGCGTTGAATATAATGTATTAAATACTTTTTTTTGCGATATTAATTTAATGGTGCGTTAAGATCTACGACGCGTTAGCATCAGAGCTCTTTAGGTCTTCTTCATCTCTTATATATAGATTATTTTTTGCATATTGTTGTGTCGTTACTGACAAACTGAGGTCGCTGCAGAGCTGAGGAATCCACAATGAGGTCGGTTCACACAGAAACCACACGCATTATAATTATAATTATCCCCCACATAACATACTCACACACGCATACGTATGCATTGAAGTAAAGTTTACATTTCCTGCACACATTTTAACTGTTTTTTTTTTCAATAAAACTTAGCTGTATTATTATGAGATAAATTTTCATCAGTTAACATAGAAACCTTGTTCTGAACTCATATTATTTAAAATGAGATTCGATCAATATTCTAGCATTGATGAACAACTCTTAAGTAGCATATTTGCAAAACCATTATAGATATATTCGTCCAGTATTGCAAACATGGAAAAATATTTTTTTAGTATAATGTTATAAAACTATTTTGAGCATTTGCGATTTGAATACTTTTTTTATATACGTACTAAGTTGAATGTGTTTTACTTTTTAAAATCAATTATGGATCATTATTCTTGTGTGACACTGTAAAATTACCATCAAAATCGATGAATGAAACTGTTTTCTGCAATAAATTAAAAATCCCCGTAATAAAGATAATCACGACTTGACATGATGACTTTTTTCATGTGGGCGATACATAACCAAAGTAAAGTTAACCTTTGATAGAAAAAACACTGTGAAATATAAAGAAAATAGGCAAGTACGTAGGATAATTAAAGATATCAATATTTGACACCAATCGAAACATCTAAAATGGTAATGTTTTGTCGTTAGATAAAATCTCGATCAATTCGACAGTTGAGGTGAAATGATTTTTTTATCTGTTTCATAGGAATGTTTTTAATTAACTATTTGATTAAATTTACTAGATACATATTAATACAAGGCCAAGGTTTTCATAATGTGTTGTCTACGCAAAATTGAATATTAAGTTGAGCTGTTTTATCCTTGTATTCAAAATTTTGTATATTTAGTTTATTTATTGACTGAATTGGCATTCACTTGGTAGAACTCCATTATAACACGGTGAAAAAATAGCAATGTATTTTAGTTCTAGAACTAAAATACATTGCTATTTTTTCACCGTGGTATTTAATTTATTGTTTATAGGCACAAATATATGTTACTGGACCGACTCTTCGGTCGAATGAAAATGTGATTCCTTTTTTTACATTTCTAAATATATAAAATCTTACTTGTTGAAACCTTGCACAATTCCACGTGTCTTGTCATTAACGACCTGGGTTTTGACTTTCACCAGCTTCATGCATTCAAATCAAATTCTATCAGGTTCCTTCAGTTGATATCATAAATTATACAAATATACATGTATAAATAATGATTTTCACCTATAATGAATGTTTAAGCATCTATGTTTTTTCCTAAAGCAAAATTTTTTTTTTTTATACCATCATGATAACGTGTAAAAATGACATTGAGAAGGCTCCACTTTTACAGCATTACAAAAGTTCGCTTTATGATAAAGTATTAACTTTCGTCTTGATAACAATATAATAAACACTGAAATACCCAAAATACCCGCCCATGCAAATCAACCATTAGAAACGGTAATTGTATTGTAAATTGTGGATACATTTTAATTCATTTTTTGTATTTTATTGCGTACAGCTTTTCATTTATTTAAATACGCATAAATTTAAAATACTAGTTATCATGACTACAGTGAGCTAGAAGTGAAAAAATATGAATTTATTTTCCTGCGTTAACCGCGACGTAACGTTTAAAAATTTACTTTTTTACTAAACATCATTTATGTAAAAATCAGAACTATCACCATACAAAACTATAACTGACGATAGCAGAAGCAGAAATAGTTCTCATCAACCAATTTTAGACGTGTTTTGCAGAATCGAATCCTGAAGTGTTTTAATTCAACTATTTTTTGGTATTTTTTTTTATTTCTTGTTAAAATAAAATTGCAATTATATAATGTAGGATGGTGTCACTACAGTTCGACAACTTAGAATTGGAAAATACGTGTTTACGTAATGACGCAAATAATTATATATGTAATTACCACTACACTGTCTGTTTTATAGTGCGTACTTTTTTATTGGTTAAATATGTAAGCTGTTTTTATAATATTTTACCTTAAAATTTCAAATAAAAAAATGTTGAGAGAAATATTTTTATTTGTTATCGTTATAACATATTCAATAATTCAATATGTAAATTTATATGTTCCGGATAGTTTTTTAAGAAATCGTGTGCATAATTTGTTTGTTCTTCCAAAGTGTAGAACCAGTATGCCAATGGGGATGCCAATGGTAAGAGCATTAAAATGTTCAACGGTATAGCTTCAGATATTGACATATTTCATGTGGATGAAAGTGAGCTCAGACGAATGCTATTTTTTCAGTTAAAGTAGACATTTCATGAGCTTGCTTGGTTGACTTTCTTTTTTTGCAATCCTTATTGATTGTTTTATAGTGTATTTGTTGAATTTTTATATTCTTATATTTTATATTTATATATGTTAATATGTTACGGTGCAAAAGCATTGAATTAATAATTTGTAAGTCTTGTACCGTATAGTTGTAATAAATAAAATAAAATAAAATATTCATTTAAAAATAGATATACATTTATTATTTAAAATATATTAACTATTGTATTTGTTACATACACATTGCAAAAGTTACAAATCATAAGTTTATTGCTTTTGCAAATTCAAGAATATTTAAAAATTAAATATTGAAAATTGAAGATTGAAGGAATAAATAATCGTAAAAAAAACATTGATAGCAAGGGAATCAACCAAGCAAGCTGATATAAAATCTATTCTAAATCAATAAAAAATAGTATTCGCCTGACTCACTCTCGTCGACATCCGAAGCAATACCGTTGAAGATTTTCAATGCTCTTACTATCAGCAGACTGGTTCTGCATTTATGAAGAACAAACAATTCATGTCCACGATTCCTTAACGGAATGTAAAAATATTACGGGTAAATGTTAAATGTTGTTTTTGAAAATATCATTGATATGATTTTTTTTTGGTAACATAATAAGCGAGTTAAAAAGTGCATTTTTAATGAATTCCGTAAGCTTTTAGAGTTTTATATTAGCAGTGCCTTAATTGGATTTTAATTTTGTATTAAAATATTTTTATTGATATGGTTCAAAGTATTGAATTCAAATTTCATTTGAACACACAGACAATTTTACCGTTTGGTTTGTTTGGGCTTTAATAAATATCAGAGATCCGCATTCACTCATGTTTAACAAATAACGAACTTCAGTCGACCTTCAAGACGAGTCGCTCATTAAAAAATCGTCACATTTTTAGTAACAATAGAATACTTTTACAGATATTATTCATAATAACCGAAAAGTCTTCGGTGTTTTTGCGGCCAACCAAAACTATTATATTTTTTGAAATTAAACTATCATACAATAATAAAAGATAAACAATTTAATAATTCAAAAACACTTTACCTATATATCACCCTGCAACCCAAAGGTTCTTATATGTTAAAATATTCTAATAAATGGTTTTTAAACTTTAATATTTGTGATTTTATATTTTATCACGGGTAATTTTGTAAATAATTCAGTAGAAATTTAAATTGTGGAGGTATACGGAAAATATGTTTTTCTTTATAAAATTATATTTAAATAATTCTTCAAGAATTTTAAAACATACATTAAAAATAGTTTTTTTTTTTTTTGCCTTATACGCAATCAAACATAATATAGTAGGAACAAGTAATAGCAGAAAGTCACACCCAAAACATTAATTGAGGCTCAGTCTTCATTTCTTTTTATCGAAATAACTATAAATATCGGACAATTATAACACAATAAAGATACAGTTTTAATCATAACCAATCCTTATTTCTTAAGAAAAGTGATTATATTCTTTTTATTAAGTATTGGAGGCATTTTTATGACCATTCAAATGAACTATACGTGTTCACTGGGTTTTTATAAGTAATTGATTTCATAAAAATATTCAAGAATTGATGATGAAATAAGTTTATTTTTTGCAAAGCTTCAAGTGAGCTTTTTATAAATTATGTTTTATTTATATTTAGTTGTTAAATACTAGTGAGTTTACTAAAAAGAGCAATAAATAGTTGATTATCATAAACCGCTCTCAGTATGGAAAACTATTGCGAAAGATCTCATGAGAGATTATTAACAATATATTTTTTTTATAATTAAGTTACGAATGGTAATTCAACCCCTCTATTTACCCCGTAGAGCAGGGTAAAAGAAACTATGTAAATGTTTTCTCACGGCCTTATGTTTAATGGTCAGATTGGACATGCATGATGATGTAGGAATGAAACCATCAAAGCCTTTAGACTCTAATCTATAAATCGATTGAAAAATAATACTTATTCTGTGATTTGAGTTATTGACAAAGCTATCAAGAAAAAATAAATAGCTATTTTATGAAGGAAGATCATCATAGAATAGCAATCAGAATTTCTCGTTGCTATTGATAAATTATTTTATACCTCAAAATGTTTGAGGGTCACATTTTCCTTTAAATTATACAGAAAAAAAAATATAAAAGTTAAAAATTCGGAATGGAATAAATTAAATGATTATATTACATTAACTTGATTTTAATTCAAGATTTTTAAAATTTTCAGATAAAAGAATCGTTAAATACCATATGCCTATTTGATTGGCCAATTTTTGGGTAAACGCTCATCGAGCGAGCTGGAATCTGAATTAATTTGTCAGAGCGAGTGACTAAAGCGTTAATTTTTACGTAAAATATTTTTGTCATAAAAGTTAACAACCGAGTGTCTATGGAGGTACAAAACTATAGTACACCATGCTTGCCATATATCTAGCCGCTTTTTTCTCGCTTTGTGTACTTTGGTCCCACTAAACTGTTGATAAAAAAGCGTTACCTCCACAATATTTGGAACGTCTTATATCTCGATGAGTAAATTGAATTGGAATATATATTTGATTTATCTCAGATATCATTTATGTTTTATAAATCGTACATTGGATAAGTGTCATTTATTTTGCGCATGTGCTTTTCACAGATACACAAAAAATATAATAAATAGCTCCAAGTCTTTGCTGAATACTTAAATGAAAATATAAATCTGCTAATAATTTCTTTATAAAGTTCTTCTTGTTCAAGCCTTTTCCATAAAAAAAGAATCAATATAAACATCATATATCAATAAAAGTTCATTGTAATCGACATGTATTATTACATAAAAATAACTATAAGCTTACTGCACGGCATCATTAAAATTTTCTAATATTGTATTTGAATATTGAATATCAGTCATGTTAACCATGACGTTTTGGGTGTGTGATGTGAGAAATAAAAATAGATTTCTCGTAAGTCGATATATTTATTTGGGAAAATATCGAAAATCTTTCATAATATTAAATGAATACATATTTATGTAAATAGAAAGTTAACTACGAATATTTTTATGTTGATTTACTGACCAAATCTTCAAAATTTATACAATATATTATAGTATATATGAAACCTTTTTTCTTTACATTTTTTTTATTTACTCTACTTTAGGGATTAGAATACGTATAATATGTTCTCAAAACCGATATTCCAGTATTTTGAATTAATTTAATGCTGAAACAACTGCGTTGAAATCGGAAAATGCTGATATTTCACAAATCTAAATTTATGCATATTCATTTTTGACTATACAAAAAACGTTAATGAGTTCAGTTTACCAGTCACTTCTTCTCATAGTCGTCATGATACCACATATCGATACATTCCTTATAAAGATTATCATTAATTGACTCGCATTTAATATAATAAGAATACATTTCTTTTGTATGCTCAGAGTGGGATGTCGTTTCCTGCAAAAATAAAACTATTTATAAAGTTTATTGGTCGTATTATCAATTTTTTAGTATTTTTTAAATTATTTTTAATATACTTTTCTGAAATGCTGGTATTTAGTTACTTACTCTAACGAAAACAATAGTTTTATATACTACCAAATGAAATGGAAGAATTTATTATCTCTTTTTTGTATGATAGATATCATACAAAAAAGAAATATCAAAAATCTAGATAGATTGATAAAAATTTTTGAAATTTTTTCCAATCAACAACCTACGATGCTTATGAAATTCAAATTTTATTTTACGATTTCATAATTCAAACTTATTAAAGAACCTATAAGTTTTATATAATACATTCAAATATCCAATAACTTTAACCGGTAGATTTTCACAAACGTCAAAAGTTATACGCGTGTGCATATTTTAACATAAATCAATTTTGATAATAACCAAAACGCGAAGATAGTTTAGATGAAAACGCAAGTATTTTTTACTGTGCATATAAAAAAGCAGAAAACGTTTCGTCTGAGACAGACGACATCCAAAGTTGGCGACCATGAAGAGAAAATCCATTCACTAACAAAGGATTATAATTTATGTAAATGTCTAAAAATAGTATTCAGTTTCCAGGTGTGTTTCTAGCGATGAACAGCAGTAGGTTTTCAATATTGAAAATTGTATGTTGAAATTCTTTTAAGTCCCACAATCAAACATAAAATCATGCTGACTACTGAGCATTCGTATCAAAATATTCTTGATATAAATGTATTTCATAATGGAAAAAATATCGTGCATTTTTTATCTTGCAAAGCCAAAACATAAATTAAACATTGTACTGCCGAAAAATATTATGATATGATTTCATTATATAATATTTTAGAAAACCATTTCTTTCAATAAAACTAAACCAAAGTGCAAAGCTTATAATTCAAACAAACTGCAAATTGGCGAATATAAAATAAAGCATATACTCTTATATTTGAAACGATTTAATTGCATTCAAGAATAAATTACTTGCAGTGTTAACATAAAATTTACGAAACATTGTTTTCTTTTTTTAATGCCACCAAAAAATGAAAATTGAAATATTAATTTCTTTTAATTGCGAAGTAAGATTTTATATGTATAATACATTAATAACTACGATATATTATCGAAACTTAAAGCTAGATCCGCTTCATATGGAAATTGAGTATGTTCTGCTATAATATTATATTTGTTACTCATGGCAACTCAAGAGTGTGCCGACAGACTAACTTTTATATAATTTAATTATCACCGGCGGAATCTTGTTAGGCGATACATTTTTTACTCGCCAACATTTAATTGTGTATTTTTGTCTCATGTAAAACGTTAATATTTTTTTCTTTATTCTTATAGAAATATTTGACAGCCTCAATAATGAGTTAATTTTCGAATTTACGACTAAAATTCCTCATTATACTATTCAAATATTTTTTTCTTTTTCTAATTGGATCATATCCGCTGCCTATTCGAAACATATGGCCTGGGTGTCTGCTAATTCGATTTCTTCCATTAGAAAATAAGTTTTAATTCCATGAACTTATTCGTAATTTTATCATCTTCATAATAATCACACACACATGGTACATATTATGAGTTTGTAAGTTGAATGACATATTTCGGTTGTCTTTGTGTAGAATTTTTCCAATTTAAATAATATAATTTGTACTTGATTTATTTTAAAGTGCGATGTCTCTTAACAATTTATTCATAGAAAAAATATATACGAGTTTGTGTAGCTAAAAATAATACGTTTTCTTTCATGTTGACGAAAATATTTTTTTATCTCTGATAATAACATCGCTTATACGATTTGAAAATTTATTATTGATATAAGAAATGTCATAATTTATCACTGCCTGACGTCATCCATTTATTCAATAAAAGTTTTTGGGATGAATGAATGAGGGATGGAGGTTTGCTACCAACCCTCGTCAATATTTCAAAATGAAATATAAGTTACGTGAATAAATGATAATTTGGTTTTTTATTTCACATAATATTTTTTTTTCTATAGTACAATACTCCATTAATTTTAAAAAGCCCAATGTATAAAAACATACATGTTTTCACGTGACTAGAGTGCACACGCCCGTAATGCTGTAGGGGAGAGTAGTGCTCGAATGTAATTTGAGAGGATAACTTTTGTCATTTGTATTATTTATTTTCGGTAACGTGAATGGATTCTCTTGAAATTTTATAGGAGGGGTGTTCTAAATTTTAGTTGCACCGTTGCATAAAATTACTATTTCATCGCATAAAAGTCAAATTTTTGAAAATTCCACCGGAATCAAGGCCAAATAAAAATATACTCCTAACGAATGGCATCACATTATTTGCAAAAGAAAGTTTTTGTCAATCGAAAATCATGTTCATTTTAATCTTTAATTTATTCTGATCAAGAAAAGAAGACTTCATAATTAAAAATCAGTGAAAGCAAACACAATGTCCGGTTGTTTGTAGCATCATTTTCCCACAAGCAAAAAGGTGCATCTCTGTCAGAAAATCGAATTCATACACACAAAAAGCATGTTTCAATAAACATGCTTTTTTAAAACGAGTTAATTAAAGGCAATATGAAAATAAAAACATTATTTTTTTAAATCCAATTCTCTTTATTGATTCATATTAATTTGATATTTTTTTTAAAAACGATTGATGTATTGTTGAGTTTCATAATTTATATAATATCAAAAACAAAAAAGTAAAATCATTTCTTAGAGATTTTACTTTTATCATTATTTTGGCATGCCATTAATCATATCATAACATCACAAGTGGTCATATTCTTGCTTTTATTATGTAATAATGAATTTACATGAAAAGTTGATGGTTACATTTGAATGCAATTCTATAAAACGTTACGTTGAAAAGTTTCTCTTATTCGAATATTTTTTTTACGATAAAATTTTGTGTACTTTCTTCTCAGACAAATTGCTGATTTTGAATAGTAAGAACACATTTTTTTAATACTTATTTCCATAATATATTTTTTCATCAGGACCGGTTTCGCTCATCTTTCGAGCATTATCTTGCGATGAGTAAAACCGGTCCTTATCAAAAAATGTATTGTGTAAATAAATACTAAAAGATGTGTTTTTATTATTTAAAACATTAAGCCTTTCCATCACGAAGTGACAGTTAACACCTTTAAAGAAATTGCTAATTCTTGGCAAAATAGGTAATATATTTAAAACTATTATAAAACAATCTTAAACTGTTGAAATTTCAACATTTTATAAGACGATCGGTGTTCAATGTCAAAAATTCTAGTGGTAATTAAAACCAATTATTTTAGAAAGTTAAGTAATTAGTACGGAAAATTTTATTTTATTTCAAAATGTAATCATTATGGAAAATACACAGTTTTGTAATCGTTGGTAATCACTCGAAATATCAATACGTGGTGAAACATGAAACGGAAAATTGTAGTTTTAATACACAAAAAATATATAAAAATTCGATGTAATTTCTACTTGGTATAACCAATAGACTGGTATCAAATAAAAATTGTTGAAATATGTACGATAGAGATTTTATTCGCTGTCTTTTCACTAAGTCTAATCAAAAAATATAGAAATCAACGACGTATTTTTTTGTATATTATATATTTTTGATGTATATTTCATAGTAAGCTATAAAAATTACACACACACAGATCTCGTTTTAAAACATTGGTATATTAAAACCATCGTCACAAATACTAAAGGACAATTTTTCATTTTCAAACCCAATACATTTCAAAATGGTCGCACAAAATGGAATATCTTAATGTTCTTTTTAATTGAATGCAGAGCTACAACGAGAGAATAACTAGTAAAATTGTACACGATTTTTTCCTAGTTTTTTTAAATGTATGTTTTACCATTGTGTATCGTTAATTTTCGGCATTCATTTGAGTCTAAAATAAATTATGAACATAGTGTTAAATCAAAGGAAACGTCTCTTTAATGCCGATTCCACATTTTTATTATTTAGCCAGCGAAGTAATAGTAATTAATAGTAATGGTGACACCAACGACCCAAAAACAGGTTTTTCACATTTTTGCTAAAAATTTTGCAGATGGCAGGTGTTATTGTGAAGCTCCAACAAATCTTTTACTAAGATAAATATTTTTTGAGATTTTATACAATTCTTTCAAAATTTGGCCGAGTTTGATTTTGACTGAATAAAAATCGAAGAGTTTTAAGCCTGAAAAATAAAAATTAATAATTCAATGATTTCTATCAGTGTGTTCATTTTGTTACATTAAAATAAATTTCATTTTTTCGGTAATTGAGAATCTTACCCAATTATTATAAACCTTGCTTAAAATAGTAGTTAAAATATAATTGGAAATTTTAAGGTTAACCATGAATAAACTTTCAACATAAATAGCTTTGAAATTGAAAAGGAACTACTATTTATGCCATTAGCAAATAAGACTATTGCTGTTGTGTACTAGCTACATATTACTGTCCTCTATAGCATAGTTTCTCAATCTGTTCACATCCGCGGACCACCAAAAAATCCAAAAAGCTTTTGCGGACCATCAACATAATAAAATATACAATAAGAAATATTTATATAATTGTTTTTTTATTAAAAACAATAAATTTTGCAACATCGTATGCTGATATAACAATATTTTAGTATATTAAAACAGACAGTATCAAAAAAATATAATTATAAAATCCATGAAATACAACATAAAATTCGATTGTTTATTGAAATAATATGACATCGCAGACGATCCAAAAATCTCCGTGGACCATTGGTTGAGAAACTATGCTCTATAGAATCAGTGGATATCAATATCAAATATCTATTACTCATAGCCGTATAGTGCATATTCCATTAAGCTACGCGATCAGATATATTATATATGCTGTAAATAGCAATCAAAATTATTAAGATGGCCGTGTTGAAAACGTTTGTTATTAAACAAGCGTGAAATATAGCATTGTAAATTATAATCACGTGAAGAAATAGCGTGATCGTAAATTCTGTAAGTATTATTTCATAAATAATAATGTTACTCGAATCAAATGATCACCTGAAAAATTACTATGAAATAGTCTATACCAGACAAAGAAAATAATAAAAAAACATCCATGACGTTACAAATGCCACAAAATATTCTATACTTTTCGTATATGAATGCTGTATGTGTTTATTCGTTCGTCGTTTGAATTATGTTTATAAAAATATTTGTTGTTTGTTGGGTAGGCTTATGAACTGGATAAACTTGGTAAGCCCACGTAAAGTTGGAAAAAAAAAACAATAAAATTTGGTGTTCTACTCGAATACTATGATATTTAATTTGGCATTTCCCCAATAAATAATACCATACAGGTTTACTACGGAATAATTTAAATCAATGACACATTGTTTATAATAAATTTCATGTCAACGGTCATTACCATCAATCAAAATATGCTATTTACAATATTTTTTTAAATAAAATCGAATTGAATGTCTCTTTATCAAATGTTTGTATTATCATAATAAAACTGGTCCTAATAATTATAGAAAAGTTAGAAATGGTATAAAATAAATTAAGCTTTATTTTATTAATATTTTTTATATATTTCAGAACCATCTAATAGCTAAATATTCAAAATTCTTTTGACAACCTCCCTAAACTCTTGTTTTTGTGTGAAAAATTGTGGAGCTATATGTTTTATAAAAAAAAATTTTGATGTAACTTAGACTATTTTTGATACTTTTTTTTGGTTTGTTAAAATAGTAATATTTTCAGCAAATATAATATTAATATTCTATTCATGTTTGAGCGTAGCACAAACTGAACAAAAGATTATTTACTTTATATGTTATGCGTGGTAAGAGATCTATCTGTTAAAGAAATTCATTTGTCTAATAAATGTTTGATTCAACGAAAGCTTCATATGACTCTAATATCACATTAAATCGTTAAATTTTTTTTCACATTTCTATATACTTAGTCAATAACAACCCGAGTCGTTTTTGTATTGTATACTTTATATGAAATAGGTTTTTAAATAAAAAGAAAACAATAGTATAATTCTTCCAAAACCCATTACTTTAAAATCAGTGGGTATCGCTTTGTTATATTTTTTATTGATTAGGTTACAATCGTATCTCATTTTTATAATCACCTCTAACTGCGAACTCCTATAGTTATAATTGTATTTTAGTTTTCTTTTTCAAATCAAGGTTGAACAGCATTACAAAAAATCAGTATTAAAATAATTAAAAAAAAAAAAAACGATTTCGTTCCTGCGTAAAGTCGAATATTTTTCTGAATTCCTCTTATATTGTATATAAACACTACACACTTTTTAAAAACTGTGGATTTAATGTTGTTTATAGTATAACCACACCTTAATGCATAATATCGATATAAGTATTTTTTTACAGAATAATGTAATGTTTTTAAACTATACCACAAATAAGCGGGTATATTGTGACTTTTATCTTTTGACAACATGACATACTGACAATGAATGGGTGAAATGAAATTGAAAAATCACATAAAACTTTCTTTTCCCATCTGTTTATACTGCTTATAGTTATTTTAAAATGTCATTTAGATTATTGTATTCATCTACAGATCTGTATTTAGGAATTAATGATAAATGTAGCTTTGTATTATGAATTTGAACAAGCATAAATATTTGATATAAGTATTTAATATTAGACATAGCTCTAGTTTTGAACGATATGATAATTGATCAACGCTTTATTGTATCAGGAACGATAAAAAGTTTGAAATAAACTAACCTAAGTAATAATTGTATCGACACATTATTGAATTCAAAATAGGTCTCTCTAACTTGCTCACCTTCTATAACTATGAAGCAAATATCACTACGTTTAATACATTTGTGCCATTTCACGGATATCAGTTTATAGATGCCTTTTCCAGGCAAATAATTGTTTTTGAGATGACCCTGGTGACCATTTGAAACCGTTGAACACCTAGTATTAGGATAGGTCAGCGGCAGATGCTTAATTATTCCTGGATCAAAGAGAATTTGGTGACATCGTAGGTTTATTAACGCATTCCCGATATTATAACTTTTCTATTACTTACATACTTGCATATACTATTTGTCTCCATACGATGATTGGTCGTTGCTCAATTAATTAACGTCGTTGGTTTCGAATAAGACGCTTACGAGCTCTAAGGCATGGATGTTTGAGATTTCTATAATTCTCTTCCACTATAGTAGAGTTATAGTAGGAGCGATAGGCTATCCACTAGTCCTTGATTTTCCCTACTATCCTATTCCTCTCTACACTCATCGGAAAAGAGAGATTGAGCAACAAGCAGTTCTTGTAGAAAATATCTGTTCATGTAAATTGAGTGTGGATATGGTAAAAAATCTCTATACTAGTTCATTAACAAACGAGGTCAAATTCATTCATTTACCAAAATACTAGGATGGTAATGTGCTGAATTTTAAAAAACATATGCACGGTTATGGATTTTATATTTAAATATGTCGATAAGAAAGTATAGTATCATCTCGCTTGCATTATATTGAATTTTTGTGGGCTTAATATAATAGTTTTGTTATTTTACGCCACTTAATAAAGAAGATATTGATTTCAATTGCTGGCAGCGCTTTTTAAGCTAATAATATTCACTGAGGAATTCACTCAATGAAAAAATATAATACAGGTCAAAAAAATTTTTACTCTCTGTGTCTTATTACATTAATGGCAGAATTATATATCTATGCCACAAATATAAAAATAGTAAATTCACGATCGTTTTCAGTTAATGCGAGAGAGCTATTACCTTTCATGAAAATACTATATCAATACGTAACAAATTATGTTTGTTTTTTTAATAGTTTGGAGCCCATACTATGGTCACTTCGCACTATTTCGGTAAAATTTCCAGGCATTAAAATAAATAAACAAAATACATACTTTCGGAAATTTTTCGAATAAAAAATATGTTTTAGTAATTTGTTGCATATTAATAAAAATCCACACCAGCTTTCACACTATTTAGCAATTATTTTTAATATAGCTGTTTTTCACATCAACAAAATATCAATACACACGTTAGCAATGTGCCCAATCGACAAATTGAAAAAATAAAATTTTGCTTTACAATACATACATTATAACTTTGATGACTTAAAATCAATTCTGTAGTGTAATGCAAATGTATATTTTATGCATAAAAACAAGATAAATTTTAGGCATTCAATGTAAATATTGCATCTTCGGATAGGATTTACATAAAATACACATTATCCTAGACATTGTGGGCAGAAAGAAAATAAAGGAATTTACTCCAGGGTTCATTAAAATGCAATTCAGATCAATTCAAATTGTTACCTACACTGGAATCTAATCTGATAGATAACTAGACATTGTAAATTCAAATTTGTGTTAGAAAATTTATCATATATCAATTATAGCGTCAGAATGGCGACGTTGGATTGTAATTTGTTGGACAGATCATCATGATACCATTTCAAAGCTAGCCTCTTATTTACCGCAGGATCTAACATATGTCCATCAATTTTGATTATATGTGAATTAATCAAGACTAGAGAGAGTCTTTGAACATTTTTTATCCAAATAAATCGTTAAGCAATACACGGTGCATGATTTCCTTTTGAACATAATCCCGGGTTTCGGAAAACCTTTCATTATTGTCTAAGAGTACGTAATAAACCGTTTTTAACAAAAATGGTACAATACAGTATATGCCCGAATACGATAGTCTAAAAATAAAATTCGATTAAACTACAATCTCTGGAAATATTCAATAAACAACATACATTGGAAAAAATAACTTAAAAATTCACTTTTAAAAGTCAAATTATTTCTTTACTTTTTAGGTTTAAACTTCTTGATAGAAAGACACATTATTTCCAATAAAAAACACGTTTTTTAAAACACTTTTTCTGGATATTAATTTAACCGTCTGATGTTAACAGGACTGTAAAATATCAAAACCTCTTATAGACAGGCAGTAACTTAGTTACCGTATCGCAACAGAATATATGTAATTAGTTTCAATCATTGAAAAACACTGAAAAGTTTTGAAATCCTTTTTAATCATCAAGTAAACCATTTTCCTTCGATCATATAAATATTGGATAAATTCATCTGGGCCTTGTGACTATAATTAAATGCTAAAACTGATCGTAGATAAAATCTTGATTGAATATTTGTTCGTTGCAAAAACGGCAAAAATGTCACCATTGCAAAAAACGGTGGGGAAAAATCCACGAAAATCACCAAGCATTTCATAGTTCACTACCCATTATGAAACTTTAAGATAAAAAATAGAAAAGTAATACTCTAGAAGAATTATGGAAAACAGTTGATAGCATTACAGGCTTCATTGTATTGTCGAGATCATTTTTAAATATCTAATAAAAGCCTATAAAGTTTCCAAATTTTTACAAATACAATGGAAAGCCTGTAACGTTTTTGGATAAGGCGCCAAAAGTAGTTAACACCACTGCTTGCGAAAGAAACAAAGCATCACGATATTCCAAAAACTTTTGTATTGATAGTGATTAATAATTATTGCTGTGTAGGGACCTATCTCGCTCATGTTTAATCAGTTAATTGATTTTTTACTTTAAGAGTTTTGAGGACTATTGTCTATTGCGATTTATAATGATGACAAGGTCATCCAAGAAGCACATCTTTGACGTTGACCGTCGATGGAATATTAGTTATTTGACGCGTGACATTAATGTGAATAAGCTGGAAGTTCCGATTACCACACCAAAATATCTTCAATGACACTGAACGTCACTTCTGTTCTATTTCGAAATGTACTTAAAGTAGAAATCTGTGCGGGTTTTTTTTAATATAAATTCTGTGTCAAAATGAAATTTGATTGTGAATTAAGAAACGTATTTTTGGTTCAAAATTTATCTTTTTGTCCCTTTGGACAAAGCTGAGCTGGAGCTCTTTAGCTGAGTTAAAATGAAAGATTCAATATGAACTTTGTTGAAGTCCTTCACGTAGGTACGATCAGTTTTCCGTGTGATTTCGAGTCATTGAAAGAATAGTCAACATCGTTGGTTTCGTAAACGATACTTGCAGGTTCAAAAGCACATATGATTGTGATGTTTAAAAATTTCCTTCCACCTATCTGATCATAAAATAACGGGTCATTTTAAAAGCAGTAAGCTAGTGGTACAGGTACCTTTCCTTCCTATCCCGAATTTCTTCGAAATAATCGAAGTTGAGTAAATTAGTGAATAGCAATCGTGATAATTATTTTTTTATTGAGACAGTTCTATTAAAAAAAATACATTAGGAGCGGATATAGAAATAAAAATAATAGTAATATTAATATAGAGGAAGTCTGATCTTATCTTGGGTTAAGGCATCTTCAGGCATTCTATCACACGGATGTAACAGAATTGAGTATGCTGAAAAGCGAAACCCAGGTGTTAGAGACAAAACATGTGGAATCGTTAAAAGTTTCAACAATTAAAATTTGATATTGAAATTCTATCATACACCTTCAGTCAATATCATGAATAATATAATATTATATTGTAAATGTTATAGTCCAGACCATGTATTCATGAGAAAAATGTTGAATAGTCCCGCATTTGTTGTTTCCTAATTAATCGATTTGTTCGATTTTTTGTCTCGCCCTAAATATTATACTTTCATATTAAACGTAATTAGTTATATTATGAAAAGTCTTAAAATATTATAAAATATGATTTCTGTAGTTCATTTACTAGCAACACTGTATTTTCCCCAATGTCAGCTGATTGTGTTATCAACTGTCATTTATTTGTCCTACAATACCGGCCGACATGTCAAACCACCGTTCTAGTAACGGAGGTGAAATAATAGTTATCAGGTTTCATTTATACCCTAGCAAGAATGATGAATAGTATGTTTGAAGCATATGGAAGTCTTGTTAGTAAAATGGGATCTCCTTCAAAGGGAGACTTAATGCCAAATAAAAAAGTACTGTGTGTCGGGTTGTGTACACTGGATATTGTCCAAGTTGTCAATAAATTTCCGGAGGAAGATTCTGATCAGAGGTAAATAATAAAGATAACCTAAAATAGATATTTTGCTACGTATATTTATTGCTCAAAAAAATTTCCAAGCTGCTCCTTATGTCTACCTCTTGCTAGAAGTTAAATATTACCTTTTTTTAATTCCAGATGTCTAGATTCTTGGTGGCAACGTGGCGGTAACTCTTCTAACAATTGTACTGTTTTATCCCAGTTAGGAATGAATTGCGAATTTCTAGGAACACTCAGTAAAGAAAATCACGTAACATTTCTATCGGAAGATTTTAATAAATACAATATAAGCACAGAGCATTGCATTTACCACAGGTTGGTTATTAAAAACAATTGACATAAAAAAATGTGTTGAGAATTATTTTCATCTGACTTAAAACATTGCAACACCTCAATGGTTCCCTTTTTATATAGCGAGTGCTGCATTCAAATCATTGATGACAGTAAATAACCGATTGGACTCATATTAGGATCAAATAGAGCTGTATTCTAGATCTGTTCTTCTTTTATATAATATTCTTTTAAAATCAATTGGTGTACCAATGAACTGAGTATATGCAAGAAAAAACTCACAATCTTTCCTTCTATTATTGTATCAATTTAAAATAACATTAGTTTAACAATATAAACAAAGTATTCAAAACTGGTGACATATTAATCTACAATTTTATTATTATATCTGATGAAGAAGTGCTTAAGCCATTTAAAAATTAGTTGATTTAGTTTTCTGACATATGTTTGATAATGGCAATACTATAAAAAATGAAGAGTCATAATTAGTATAGCACAGTGCTTAATTTGACAATATTGTTTATTTTATAAACAAAAAGAGTTGTTAATGACATTGTATTAGAGTTGGAAAACAAAGGTTGAGCAGTTTGAATGTTGAAGGTTGATAAATAAACGCAAAATATCTAAAGTTATATCTAATAAACTTCTTTTCAGTGATTGTAAAGCACCAGTATCGACAGTTATTTTATCCTTAGAAACTGGATCTAGGACAATATTACATTCCAATGCATCTTTACCTGAATTACAATTTGATGAATTCAAAAAAATGCCTATCAAAAACTATTCTTGGATACATTTTGAGGTAAAATTTAGATTCAATTGTATTTAAAAAATTTACTTCTTGTGCTTATTTTTTACACTTTTTCTATGGGTTCACCAAGACTCCCAAGTGACACAGGCTCAGTTCGACAACACTAGTAACAATATCACAACAACTATAGAACTATATAATGTAATTTGATGTGTTGGGCATGTATGATTCTACATGTTTTTTCAATAACGACATGTGTTCATCATTCGGCATCTTCAGGCGCACACACACACACCACGGATTTAACAGAACTGTCAGTTCTTCAAATTCAAATTTGATATTGAAATTCTATCGAGCACCTTCAATTGATATCATAAATTATATAATTTAATCTTATTTTCAAACAAAGACCTGATATCCATAAAACCCACATTTTTCTTGGTCCCCATCCACAACAGCCTTTGGATTTGTAATTCAAAATAATCAACCATCTGTATGACATAATAATTTTTTAATATTACATGATTTTGGCACAACATGGCTTGGGACTATAAAGCGAGTATAACACAATTTTGAATTACAGGGAAGAAATATATCTGAAGTATTGTTGATGATGGAATATGTGGACCACTGGAATTCTACTCAATGCAATAATGAATCGGTAGTTCCTATAACAATATCATTGGATTTAGAAAAGCCTAGAACTGAGCTTTTGGACCTTTTACCGTATGCTGATATAGTCTTTGTGGGAAAAGATTTTGCCCGTGCACGAAAATGTACTAACATGAGTGAAACATTGAGAAGTGTTTCCAAAGACACAAAAAATGGGTACAGTAAATCCTTCTTTACTATTTTTATTGATAAACTTTGTTAAAAGTAAGACTATTTTTTTACGATGTAGACTGTACAAATATACAACATATAAAAAACTGGTCTATTACCAATTAGTGTATAAATTTATAGTGATTCTTGTTTTTATTAATCATTTGAGTGACTTTGGAAACATTAATGTACAATACTACCTAAGCCTTTGTATAAAAAAATTGTTGTCTTCTTCAATTTACCACATTTTTTTTAATTTTTATGAATTATGAGGTTCAAATTTATTAAGAAAGAAGACGAATTCATTCATTTGTGGATTTCAGGGCTACAATTATTTGCGCATGGGGAGATAGGGGTGCGATGGCAAGAGCTCCTGATGGGTCAACTTTACAGAGTCCTGCATTTCCCCCGAGGAAAGTTGTGGATACATTAGGTGCGGGAGATACATTTTGTGCTACTGTCATATTCAGTTTGGCAAATGGAAGATCACTGCAAGACAGTATCTCTCTAGGTTGTCAAGTTGCTGGAGGGAAAGTCGGACACAGGGGATTTCAGGAAATTGCTAAAATTTATGAATCAATTTGTTCGAAAGCGGAATCATAAATTTCATAGTAGGCAATCATAGATAGCTTCTAATGTGGTGCTAGCAATTAATCTTAGAGAATGCTATTTTAAATACACTGCCTTCGCTTTTTATGAAAACATTTCATAAAATTCCATGCTGTATAAACTGTAAATTTAACCAGAGAAATTCACTGGATGTATTAAAAATATATATTTATAAACACTACAAATGAATCAATTCTCATTAAGATAAATAATAATTTGAAAATGTGAACTGCACATTATTGCATTATAGCAAAAGCTGTTGAATTCTTTACTTTACAATGATTTCTTAAAGCGCATAATATTAAATTTAACCTATTATTCATTTTAAATATTCCTCTGTATATTGACTGGATTTTTTTACTGCGGCTTTCCTATCAAATGGCATATTTATTTTTCATTGCATATTGTTTTGACTTTAATAAAAATCGATAATGTTTTGAGAAATCAATAGGTTTTGAAGATTATCTTAAACTTTAATTCGCTTGGAATCATTTACATTCAGCTTTGTTACAACATTGCACAATTTTATTTATTATACATATGCATCTAGATATTTCAAATGATAATATCTTGATTTAAAGTTTAATTATTTTATATAGCTGTTAATCATGTACGGTAGGACTTTAATCAAAAAATTTTCCAGTGTTCACTTAATTTTGTTTGGTTTCGATATGTTGTCATACAAAGAATAAAAGTAAAATCGTATTAATCCTTTAAAATTTTTTTTTCTAAATATACTCCGCTTTTATATTTAATAAGGATAATGCACCAACTTTTTCAAAACTCTATTTTAATATTGGAAAAAGAAAGTTGTGTTTTGACTTAACCCTTTGTACTCGAATGTTGCCATTTTTCTCGTTTGGCTTGAATGCCAGTAATCTGGTACCAAGTCATTGAAATGTAATTTATAATGTATTATTTTTCTATATCAATTATAATTGTACATTCATTTTTCAATCTTGGAGATTTGAGGGTGGCACTTGTTATTGTCTTATAGTGGCATTTTTTTCGAGTGGTACAAATTAAATTAAAGCTGGTCATGCATTTTTATACAAATAATTGCATAATATACTTAAAAAAGAAAACGAAAAAGTTATAAGAAAAATATTTATTATCTACTAATTAAAATTGTTTCTAAAATACGTATGTATATTGCTGCCATATTTTTACAAGAATCTGTAATATGGGGAATTTTATAAATATTTACACGCATGTAATCTCATTGTTACTAACTTTTTCAAAAGTTTAGTCTTGCATTATTATCTGAATTTAAAATTTATCAATAAAAAAGAAAAAGTACTCATTGTTTGAAATGTATATGAATACTTGAATTGGTATATGATATCAAACAATTATTTTCAGTGTTCAGTCTCAGCTCTGTGTATTATTATATTACAATGTAAAGTATAAATTCTATTTATTCCTTCTAACAACTTTAAAAATTATAGCCTCATTTCAATAAAAACATTTCAAAAATAACACATCTGAAACTTTATTTTACCTATTTTTCTACTGCTAAGCATTCTATAATATGATAATAATTACAAATAGACAGATCAATACAATTTCTCTAATAATATCACAAACTTATTTATTTTTGAAATATTTTCTAAAAGCAGTATATTTTAATTTCAACTCTGGAATGCATTTCTAAAGTTTACACTTTGAATTCACAAAGTTGTTTTTGCGGTAGTGGTCCACGAGTTCCTTATGATTGTTGACCACTGATATAGTAAGTGGATATTGCAGGCAATCAGATAAGTCAATATTATTATACATAAGACTTTTCATAGAGCAGATTTTTGACATGACAATCATTAAACTACCTACGTTACCTACATAGTGACTATTTTTTATGTATAGATTTTTTTTTTTTTTGAATGATTGATTATATAAAAGAGTCGTATTAGGATATGGTAAATAGGTTCCTCTAAAACAATTGAATCATAAATTCCTCATTTGATGACATTGAATTCGATTAGAAGATAAGATTGAAAAAAATAAATTCACATTAAGTATGATTTGTTATAAATATGACAAAAATCTTACAATGACATTTCTGTGGAATGTTGTAAGAATATAGTGACAGAGTAATTAGACAGATAAGATTTAGGAATGTGTAACGGTAGAATTATTATTTATTGCTACAATGCATTATCGAATGTTACTGAATATAAGTAACCAGTTAAACAAATATGCATACATTCAGTTTAATAAAATGGTTAATCATTTTTCACAATAAGTTTAATAGTACATGCTTACCTGGGTAGAAGGCAGCCCCAAGTTAAGTATTCATAAAAATATCACACTTCCAATAAAAATTACTAATAACTCAATGGTAAAATTATGTATTTCCTTAATAATGCTGTTTCTTGTATTTATCATGAAAAATATTTCTTTAAGCTTCTTAAAAAAATTTGATTTTCATGTTTTAATAAAAATTGTCCACTTGAATATTCTCAGTGAAGCAGTGCAAATTTTTGAATATTTTTTAGTAGATGCAGACTATACCAAACTTAAATTCATCTCTAATACATTTTTAAATCAGAGGTACTGCAATAGGTTGTGAGAATATTTTTAAGTATAATTATGAAAATTGGAAGTGCATAGTAATAGAAATAGCACGACTAATATATGCTTTGAGTGATATTAAGATTTTATCTTGATTACAATTATATTTGCAAAGACCAAAGGCAATATATAATATAATCTTACTTTACAGGTGATATGTATCAATTTCATATATCAGAATTGAGCGATGATCGCCTAACATGTTATTCATGTTTGCAAACAACTATAAAGTAAGAGAATCCAAATTTGTGATAAATGCTAAACTCGCAGAACCGAATCACCTTTAAAAATATATTAAGATTGTAGTTCTATGTTTATCCAAAGTCAACACCTGTATCTAAAAGCTCTCTTATCATAACTGTCGCTTGCCTTGGTAATATTCTCAAAAGATGTCCAATAAATATGAAGTGTTTCGGTATAGAAACTTCTACATAATTTCTTCGCACAGCTTCTATAATTGATTTGGCAGCTTCATATGCTCCAATTGTACCAAAATAACTGGGTATTCTGTAAAGCAAAAATTATATCAAATCTACTGAAGTTTTCTTTATTATCAAATCAGAGATTAGTTAAAATTTCCCCAACAAACATTCTGTACAAAGTTGATTCTGTCCTCAGATTGACTTTTGATCTTTTTGTCAAAAGTCACATAGTCCCTGTTTTTTATGATAAGATGATTGATAAAAGAAAAGATTACATTGAAAATGATAAGCATTATCAATAGAAGGATAGCATTCTTTAATAATATTATTTGAACACTGAATCACAAATATTTTTAGCTGATTTCATCATATTTGTATAAATGAACTTGAAATATGTTCATGATTGTAAGAAAAATGTGTCTTTTATCTTAATAAAATACAAAACATATTTGAATTATTCAAGGTCTAAAAAAAATCTCAGAAACAAACCTCAATCTGATATCCGAAGCTAAATTTGCGCTTACAACAAATGGGTAGATATGGACAATTGTCACGTGAACATTGTCACTTTTAGTAATACGTAACTCTTCTAATACTGATTCGGCTAAGCCTTGCACAGCAAACTGCGCCACGCTAAGAGGCAACTGTCCTTTCTGACCACTCAATCCAGCAACTGAGGTCAAAGCCACAATATGACCATGGTTTTTTTTCTTCATTATGGGTAAAAATGCCTCTAACAGCTGAAATAAAATATGTATATAATATCAATTGCTGCTAAATATGCTCTCTGGTAATAATGGGATCAACTGTGCAATAGAATCAAACTTAAAGAAACTGATTCAAAACCATGAAATAAATATTGCGACAATGTATTGTTGTGTTTTCTGTATACAATTTTTACCCTATAGTAATATGTAAACACAACTTCTTGACAACAAAAAAAGAGTTTGGTTTAAAAGACAAATTGAAACCCATGATAAATAAAATATCAAAGATTTATCTCAAAGAAAAGCAGCTGGCAAATAGGGCATCATGCAATCAACATAAAAACCTTTAAAACAGCAGCAGTTTAAGAAAAAGGAAATTGTTAAACAGTGATTATAAACAACCTGCATTCCCCAAACATATACACATATGCGAGTGTAAGTTTCATAACACAATGATTTTCAGTTATTAGAATCAATGTTCACTTGGATTTTGTGACCAATATATGTGGAGCCCGCTGTATGTACATATCAGGACAGTTCAGTTGCAAACTGACTAAAATGGGGGATAGTTCTGACGATGGCGTGAGCTGAAATAGCTATCAACTATATTTGTTAAAAATAATTTTGTAGAACTAAAATACATTGCTATTTTTTCACCGTGTTAAAATGGGAAACTTACAGTATCTCATCCACAAACTATCAGACATGCATTCTGCTAACTTGTAAACATTGACCAGTGCTCAAAATAGTGTATTAAATTCATGATTTTTATGCTGTATTCATTTTACTGTTTACATAATTTAGTCAGATTATTTAATTGTCTAGTCATGAGTTTGATTATCAAATACACTTTTAAGAATCAATTTTTTAAGGGATTTGATGATTTATATCATAGACATGAAAAAGTGATATTTTTAATTGAATCTTATTCAGAAAATAATGTATATATTCAAACTGATTTACATATCATCTATTTTCGAAATCTCTCTTGGTGAAATACTACATGGAGTAAATATACCACATATTGAAATTTTTTATTTATTATTAATAATTGATGTTGCAGCTCAACAGAGTTTAACCATTGCTTCTTAATATACATTAGTTATATGATGAAATATTCAAATAGAAACACTAAGTACCCGAATAAATGAAATGGGAGTAGATTAGGTCACATATCTTTGATCAAAATATATCTTATCTTTTATAGATTATGCTTTACATCATAGATAAGTAACAATTATCTGTCCCCTGATGTTTGATAATGAAAAAAAGCATATTGACACATAAATGCTTTAAAAATCAGTCTTTTTCAATTTCGTATAGTGTTTGAAGTTGCTTACCCAGAAATGTGACGTCAAAGTCAAATCCATAGTCTTGGAAATATTTGATGGTGGTTCAGTCAAGAGTGAACGAGGACTAGGTATGCCACAGCAATGGAACAGCATTGTGATGTCACCGACATCCTTTTTGACTTTTGCAGTCATTTTCATAACATCAATACGATTTGTGACATCACACGTGTAGTGACACACTTTTCCTGAATTATTTGGAAGCAGATGTGGCACTTCATTTGCAGTTGAATCATTTACTGGCTCATTAATATCTATACAAACAACTCGGGCTCCCAGTCTTGACATTTGTTTGACTATTTCTTTGCCGACGCCTCTACTTGAACCAACTACCTAACGTAAAAAAAAAAAAAAAAATTAGAAAACTAAAACATTTTAAATGTCTCCGATTCGAGTATTCCTAAAAAAATTATTCCACTAGTTGTCAACTATAAGTGTGCTTGTGGGGTATGACCATTCCAATAAATTAGTTCTTTCAAACTAAAATGTAATATAGCCAAAACATCTATAATGCAAGTGCAGCAGATTTTCGTAAAGCAGTAATGAAAATTTTTTGTAAAAACATAAAAGAAAAGAAGGGTCATTGCTTTCGACACAGATGCTTGTTGACATACTAAATATAGATCAAGGTCATAATACAGAAACTTGAAAAAATGTATGATTTGGTGATTTTGTTCAATTTGTAAAATATTATTGATAAAACTTAACCTTAAATTTTGTATGGGTGTCTAACCTAACCTAACGGAACCGTCCTATAACATGATATCTATCTACGCTAGAAAATGGTTTACTGTATGTTTGAAAACTAGATAATCCAGTATAGAAATGAAATATTACAGTAAGTGTGCGCAAATTGGCATTATCAACACGTTGTTAAGGGGTGCATTTCAGAAACCTTCTATTGACGCGGTGTACATTTCTGTAGATAAAACTTTATATATAAAAAACACATAATTCTTCTTTCATATTTTTTTTGCCCTGTTGCGGGATGGTGTCACTTAAATACAAAAATATTATTGATTGTTCACTGAATTAGAACATGGCTTTTAATAGGTTGAATAATTATACTGTACTGTGGGACAAAAATACCCGTATACTATATGTTAAAAACTGGAATTGTAAACCAAAATTTTATTACACTGAAAAAATGGCAATTTATTTTTGTAGAAATAAAATACATTGCAATTTTTTCACGGTGTTATATGGAGTTCTACCAAGTTAATGTCAATTCAATCAAGCAAAATTTAATTCTATAAGAAAATTAAAATAAGTCATATATGGTAAGGTTGTAGTAATTAGTATGGAAAATTTTATATGGAAATAATTTATTCAAATATACCAAACTATTTTACAGTTATAAGGCATATGCTAAAATATCAAAAATGTAAAACAATTTTTTTTACCATCACCACCTCTCCAGAGACTGGTTTCATCGGACATGGCTTTAAAACTTCTAAAGCGGCCTTGAAAATTGAGAAAAATGAGTAGAATATAAGCCATGAAATATCCCATACTAGAATACAGGCTGCATACAAGCGTAGCAACATTCGAATTGGAAAGAAAAGTCTTAAATTTTCTGGAATGCTTTTCACCCAACTCGCATCAAAGTCTTGTAAATTCTGTAAAAAGACAGATGGCAAAAATTTCATTAATAAATTAGGCAGTACGAAACAACGAAATATTACAGAGATAATCTAACATTTATAGCCCAAAGTATGATCTAATGCAAATACGGAATGCAAAATAAACTACCATTAAAAGTTCAGCTAATTCTATTTTCTGTTACTTTTAAATTATTTTCATTAATAATAAAAACATTAATATTTTTGAAAAGTGTTACATAAGAAAAGTAATTTCTATATGAAAAGATAAAAGAGATACTTTTAATGATTGAAACACATTACAAAGAATGCAATAAATGTGGGAAAAGATCATTTTTAGAAAACTAATGCTCATCCCAGACCAGTTTAATGCCCCATTTTATCACATGATCTTTGATCCTCACTTTAAAATCACATCACGTTGCCGAACTCCAAGATTTTTTTAAAAGGCATGCTAACAATTATCGAAGATAAAGTTCTAAATTTATTTTAATAAAATGAGACAGCACATAGCAATTAGTAAGTTATATTTTAAAGCAGAATGTGTTAATTGATGACTACATTTTTCTAGTTCTGTTTGTCAATACTTTCATCATCTATATGGATGACCATTAATATATCACTAGTTTGCATTGATCTTCCATCAATGATTTTATGAGTAAATTATTTTCTTAAATTTTAAAGCTAAAATAACTATGAAATAAGATTGTTACAGACTGAAATTCTATTTTGGTGTCTCTGCGAAACATCATTTAATTGGCAGTGGAATACAAGAATGAAGTAAGGGGACATTCTACAAAATCTGTTACCCAGGTTTCACTAGTTATTTGTAAAGTTTTGTGAGGTATTTACACGAATTTGAGCACTAATTAAAATATCCGGTAAATATAGCCGGTGACATTTTCTATATTTTGACAAACGAATTTTGAATTTGGATTCAAAGTTGCATATGATGCTTCTAATATCTCTAGCCTATCTGACTAAAAAAAGGTATAGGAATTGAGTTAAATCGAGCAAATGCATGGGGAGATTCCCCATTACGAGTCTAATTGATCCACAAACGCAAGTCTTTGATGTATGAAAAACATTTAAGTAACCATTTTTACAATCTTTTTTTCAAATTATGTGGTATATTTAGTACAATCAAATAATTGTGATGAAAAATATTTACATGCAATGAAGATATGATAATTAGGAACAACAATTCCACATTTTTCAATGAAAAAAATAAATACTGAATGTGGGGAAATCTTGTTAATTTTTAGTCCATATGTCAACTAAAGAGAATGAAGTAGCAAATACCTCTGAACGGAAAAAATATTCAACAAAAATGAACAATTGGAAAAATATTTATGACAAATCAATAATATTAAACTGATATATTAGGGAAAGTGATTTACAGTTTGACACGTCAATTTAAACAAAGAACTCTCAAATTCGCTTACTATTCATAAAACAGATTCATCTTTACCTTTGAAAAAAGAATGATTAAATTTTTTGAAAGGCCGATCATGCTTCAGAGCAGAATATAAAAAAAAGGATAAAAGCGATTATATTTATGGTGGTACCAAAATATTGAGATCTTAGAATAAGGAAATCTTTAAATGGGGAAGGATAAACGTGAGATTCACGAAAATTATACAAACGGGCACTTGGGTAGGACTATATAAAAAAAAAAAGACATGTCAGAAAAAGATGAATTCGGAATGTAAGGTTGTGGTTCCACTGTATATGTTAGGTATGGTGATACAAGTCAGATACTTCATGAAACCATAGCTTTTAGGGATGCAAATGGGTTAATAGGTCATACATCCTTAAATGTGTTAATAATTCTATCAATAGGTTCATAGAGAAGAGAAAAAGTAAACCATTGTATCCATATTTCCTAGCGAATGCTGATGATTGATATGTTTCTGCTGCTGGACGAAATAAAAAAAGTTAGAAATGACATTTTGAGAAGTAATTGAAATTATCAATAGTTAAATAATAAATAAAGAAGAACACTAAATAGTTATAGACATTTAGACAGGAAAGAATGATTACAATAATACAAAGCATATTTAAAAACAGCAATATATTTGAATAGTGAGAGACAAGGAAAAACCATTGAACACATTGACACTTGTTTACAACTGATGATTGTAAAAAAGGGTAATTTAATTACTACCATTTTTGTTTTTATCCGTAATATACGTGACACGTAAAAATAAAGAACTGGCCGGCGGTAGGATTCTAACAATACTGTTTTTTTCAAATTACCGGGTATGGAAAGAAACGGTAGGTAAGATAAGAAAACGGTTCGCTGTACATTTATCATCATTCATAACTCACACATACTCAAATGTCTAGGATGAGTGTCTGGTAATTCTCGCCGCCTAATATTTACATGATAAGAAGTTAATAACATTACTTACACACACACTCAAACATGACAATTCAGAATTGATAAGAGTTTTATTTTATTTGGTATTTAAATACATGCAGTATTCAGCGAGGTGAAGTATAATCATATTTAATATATATGTATACTTAAAATTTATTGTTCAAATTGAGAAGAAATGTGTCGTAAAAATTATAAAGTTGAATTTTTAGATATTACAACCTACTTTTAGTAACTCTAAAAAAATGACGATTTATAGAAGCTTCACGAAATTTTTGGAGCTGTCATTCTCGAAAAAATATTTTGAATTAGTAAATAATAGTTAATAATATTTGATATGTGAACTATTTGTCTGTAACTTGTCTATGATTATTGATTATTGTAAATTTGAAACAAAACGTCAAATTGACTGTCAAAATAGTAGACTAAACAAAAATTAATTATTTATAAGATAGTGTCAGCACCTATTAAGTGATCAATATAAATTCTTGAATTATATCACTTTAAGGTTCGGTGCAAATTCTTTAAATAAATATCCGTGCAATGTCTACAACTGATCCCGATTTGGAATTGAAAGTCAAAAAAGGTTTGCTATGTTTCGCCTTGCCTTGCCTTCTTTAACCAAATTTTATAATATGATGACCGGGACTGGTTTCGCACATCATAATTATCAGTTGATGTGTTTTATGGTTGATTAGACTGATAATTCTGAAGAAATCGTGTGTTACCTGTATATTTTAACTTTTTGACTCTTTTTTAATCATTTTTTGAAGAAAGCGCTGGTTTCATCCTGACATAATGGCTAGCGATAACTTTTGAGAGGATTCCAAAATTGTGCAAGGCCTTTCAAAAAAATTTCATTTTGTTGTAAATGACTATCCATTTTCTACGAAGTCAAAGATTCCCCGACTTTCTAGGATGAAAAAACTGCTTTTAAATTTAAAAATTAGCGATATTTTATAAAAATCCTATAAAAACATCATAATATTGTTTTTTTATAAATAAAGCTATCTAACTAAATGCTTGTAAAATCAAACTTATTGTTGCTATCTCTAAAAGAAATTGATAGTAGTATAAATTGCAAGCGCTTGATATAACCAATCATGCTTAAAATTGTCTTCAAAAACAGAATTCACCTCTTTTATTTTATTTAGATTTTTTAATAATTATAGTTATGATGATGCGATTTACCAAATGCGCGAACAAGTCTTGGGTACTTTCAAAACCTGCGTAGCATTGAAACCGTCTATTTTTACTGAAATCTAACTCTTTTTTTTTTTTTTTTAATTACAACTTATTATTATTGCTAACTATGTGTCTTATCTATCACTTTGTAGCCACAGAAAGAATATCTGAGAATATGCATATAGTAGCAAACGAGCCTTCCTTAGCATTTTATAGACTACAAGAACATGTCCGTAAAGCATTACCACCTATGATCGAAAGAAGAGTGGAAGTCACTAAACTCCATCATGAACTTCAGGGTCGATGCTATGATGTTGAATATGCAGTAAGGTATATAGTGTATAATTCCTTTGTCAATTTATAGTAGCAATATTTTGGTATATCTTATAGAAATATACCTATAAAGGTAAAGATTTACTGTGAGTTACTGCAGGGTGTCATTTGTTGATTTGAAAAACACACTTTTATCGGTTTTACAGCTGGTTTCCATATAGATGAAACAAAAAATTAATCTTTGGTCACCCCACTGAAAAAATTAATGAATTTGACGTAATGTCTCTGGTGTGACACTATCCATATTTAATTTTTGTCAAGGCTTATTCTAAAAAGAAATTATATTTCAATTTAACTAGTTTAACGGTGTAGTCAAATTGCTTCGATATATACTTCTTGAATAGAATTTCTGTATGGTTTTATAAAGTTTTGTAAAGCTAAATATTTTCATCCTATTATAGTGAAGTTTTATCATGTCAATGCCAATTCAGCCAATTTATATAGGTAGTTTATGAGGCAATACGGTAATTTAAAATGTTCAAGTGATAAAATTCGTGTATCCCGCAGTATATTGAAATTTATTTAATGTCATACATTATCTTGTATGATATGGATTAGTTATTTTGTTGTTCCTTTTAAAAAGACTAAAAATATCTCTAAAAACATATACATACTGTATACATAAAAAAAATCACATATATTACCAATTTTTTTAGTGCTGTCAAATCGATGGATGGAGCAGCTAAAAGCTTTGAAAATATTCAAGATATGTTGAAGAATGCAATATTTTTAAAGCAACAGTTGAAATATGAAGAAGCTAGGAAAAACAAAAAGGATTCAAGCTCTGTATACAAAAGACTTTCTGCGCACATAACTTTAGATTTACCAGACTTACCTGACCTTTCGGGAGTTGTTCGAGAAACCACGACCCGGGTGGAAAACATGATGGCTCAAGCAAGAAATTCGTCTTCTTCTTCCCATGGCAATACAGCAGAATTACAACGATCCCACACAACATTGCACTGAGCTTACATGTGAATATTTTGAAAATTAATAGATCAAACATTGTTTGAATGCATAATACGTCAACAAATATAATTATGTTTGAATCTATGACTCATTTCAATAGGAATTTACTTAAAAGTTTGGTATGAAAATGTTCCCAATATATTTACAATTGGGCCAAATTATTTATTTTATTCATAAAATAACTAGATCATTCTATGAAATCAATTAATTATTATGGATTATGTTAATGTGTGTTATGTATGAATTGTATAAACTGTGCTTTGATTTCTGTTTATTGAAAACTGTATTTTTTTATCAATAATATGTTATGTAAACTTTTTGTACTTGGTTGTTGAAAAAAAATATGAATAATTTTTTCTATTTATACCCGGATCAATTTATTACAAAGTAATTTTAATTTACATGTCATTTGGATGTGAAAATTTATGCCGTATTGCATATTTGGAAATATCATCAAATATTCAATTTCAGTTCTACTGCAAAAAATATCATTATACAACTGTTAAAAGTATGAATATACACTCATCAAACAGTTAAAAGATCACTTGTTATGTATGAAATCAAGTTCCATGCAATCATAATCTTAACTCATAATACCTGCTATTATAATTTATATACTTGTGTTTCTTGGAGTAAAATAAAATGAAAATGAACATATTCATGACTTTGTTTCATTCCATAATTTTACTAACTGCTGTGTAGAGAATCATTTTTTCAGTTCAATAAATATAATTAATAAAGCTATAAATAAAATTTATTCTAATTGAAAATATCGGCGGAGTAACAGAAATTCATATTTTAAATATATCTTAGTAGTTTCACTATTATCAAACGTGCAAAAGGGACAGTAGGTATTTAAAATTTGAAGAACCCTGAAAGATAGTGTAAATAAATAAGAGAGTGTATTTTTTTCAATTTAAGAATTTGAAAATATTTGTGTTCATACATAAAAGTATTTTTGACCATTAAAATTGTGTACCTTTTTCATCAATGATTTGGGGTTTCACATCCACAATCTTATATGTGAATGAACGACCTTCAGCCAAATGCTAGTAAATGTTATTGCTTATGTGCCAAAAAATATTAATGAAATAAAAACTTTTTCAGCTGAAAATCTTGAAGAAATATTGAAAAGTAAATATTTTCTGACTCAAATAGAAAATTTTATCAATTGTCATTAATCAATACTATGTGGCTTGGAACTACGTATGTAATTGAAAATCGATTAACAAGGAAAATTGGGGATGAAAAGAGTAAAGATATTAAGTAATACAGATGCTAGAAAAATATTTGATTGACTAGGAATAAAAATTTTATAGAGCAAGAAAATTTTGAAATAGTGTATATACAAACAAATGGCTTTGCTTTGTTATGTTTGTTTCATAGAAGCTGTTTTTTTGGTAATATTTGTTAAACAAAAATTATTAGTTTTTTTGTAAATTTTTTAGAATGAACTTTCTCTATGGTCTTGAATAAATTTTACTTTGCCACCGTGCAATCTTGGTATCGGAATTTCTTACAGTTGCACGCCTGACTGTCATGGCAAAAGGTGTTTTGTTCGGATTGGTGTAAGTCGTGTTACTGTGCATATTTTTTCAAAAGGATCAGTATCTAAGTTATAAAGGTAAATTGTAGTATATTATTCATTCAATGATCTCTTAAGTTTATTATTGTTGTGCTTATTCAAGCATTACTTCGATTTCTGCAGTAAGTGTGTCGATCGATTAAATTAACTCCACTGTACTTCTTTCTTCATAAAGAAATTATTACAACCCCTAAAAACTGTAGCCTTCTGATGAAAAAAAATGTTCGTCCACTTATATAACTTTTAGATAAATATATATCCTTTTTATGACAGCGGATAACTTCAATTCAATAGTATTTCATTTGACACATATTTTGATAAATACATTTTATTTTAATTTATACTACTTATTGATCATTTCACACGCTCTATTTTTGTAATTCATTTTGTTCTCTCTGAATGTTGTAGATTCTTCATCATTTTTATATATTTTCTGATTAGATGTAGTATATTTAGAATTTTTTCGAAAAGCACTACTGTCAAAAATGGAACATGACATTTGCTACCAACGAAGTCCAACGTTTGATCCCTCGTTTCATATTGGCAATACATTCATATTTTTTTGATCAGAATAGTTGTTCTGTTATACATATATATTTACAAAATGTAGTTTATAGTTGTAAATATTCCAGTTTAGCGATATCAGCCCACTGGTAAATAGTTCTTCAAATGGAAAGGTGTGTAATTATTTTATTTATGTTAATATCTGCATAATACACAAACATACTGTTTGAAGTATACATTGTAAGCATGTACAGATTTATCTATAGATATTTTCGCTACATTGTAATTAGATTTATGTTTCAAATCATAAATTCAATGTATTGAATCTCATTTAAGATGCTTGGTCTCGGAATATTTTGATAATTTTAATTGATAAAATCTCAAAAAGAAACAAAATTTCTCTTTTCTTTTTACACTATACCTTGTTCATTGGATAAATTTTTTGTCAAGATTTTTATTGTATGTTAACTTGATTTACAGTAACCATTATAGCAAGTCAAGGTACAAAATGTACTAAATTCGTCGATTTTTTCCCCCAAATAATCTCAATTTACCCATTGTATTTAAGGAAAAAACGTCTCTAAAGATATTTAACAATAAAATATTAAAAGAATTTATTATAAATGTTTAATCAAATAATAAATTCGAAACGAGCAGTCTTCAGAATAAAGGTGTTAGTACTGAGTCTACCAATTAAATGCCAATACAATCAGAAGATTATATACGTACAGCGTAATGTGAAACGTACAAAATACACATTTTTTTTGTTTGTTGGTTGAGTTTATTTGATCGAATTCCATTACAACGTGTACGTTTAGATTTCAATTGAAAATAATTACGGTTAGCGAAACCAGTTTTGATCATCTCATAAATCTTCAAAAAATTTATGTAATTAGAAAAAGAGAAATTTTGGTTCACATTTTTTTTTATATGGGTGTCAAAATTATCAAATTGATTGCTGGTAGATTTTTCGTTTTGATGGCGCTAACCGAAATATAATAACTATCACGAGTTATTTTTATGGAACCAAATAACTTGTTATTTTTATCCTTTTATAATAAATATTTTTTTTGCATTAGTCTCAAAATGCATTGGTCAGAACGGGTATGCATTAACGTGAACATTTTCAACTGAAATTATATTTTATTTGTAACTTTGTTCTTAAAACTTCTTCTTCCCCATGGGTCATTCGCCAGTTGCGAAGGCTGTACGGCTGACCAATGCTCCTCAACCGGTGTCCCGCAGCTCATTTTTCTAACACGAGAACAATTAAATAATTCGTTGACACTATAAAATCTTTTATGAAAATCACATGGAAGCAGAAATAATTATTTTTTGTCGGAGTTATATGTCATAAGAACATAAATATTATAAACACGATTTACGATATAAAATGTAAATTTATAAGAAACTAAATTTTACCTACGTGAAGTAAATAATCCAGAAAGATTTTTTTTATAAATATTTACTTGTGTTTCACGAATTTTTGGAAAAAAGCGTTGGTTTGTCGTGAAAGACAAAAGGTTTCGGAGTACTAGAGAGATGATTTTTTCAAAAAATATTTTTGCATTTACTTCTTCTTATTTCAACGTGTATCATAATAATATTTTTGTTCTCATTTCAATTTCAATTTTTTTTTTTTTTTTTAATATGACAGCTGTTTGAACACATTGTGTTATCTTTGTCAAATGGCTTCAGCTGTAATAAAGTCTATAATTTATTCATTTAATTGACAAAAAATGTACGTAATATGTTTCTACTTTCAATCAATATTTCTTTAGTGGACTGGCATTATTTATAACTGATTTATATTTACAGCAATATCTTAACTAAATTTGATGAATTTCATATAGTATTTTATAAAATATTACAATTATATAGATAGTCCTCGACTTACGACCATTCGCACTTACGACCAAAATAATAGTATAAAATAAAATTCCTTCATATTGACCAAGTAATGCAAATATTTGCAAACATTGATTCGGACAACGAAAGATTTTTGAGTATAAACTGCCGTATTCAGGAAGATCTTGTTTCCTATAAAAAAATATACAGGGAACAAAAACATCAAACAACTCAACTAAAATTGGATATGTTTTATAAAAAGACTACTACTGCTTCTTCTTCCACTACTGATGATGAGCCAATGTATTGTACTTGTATAAGTACAGATGACGAAAGATTTTAAATATTAATGAAGAAAATATTTTATTTTGTTTTAATAAATCAGTATAAATTTAAGAATAAAAAAATATAAATAAATACACATGTTTTATTTTAATATGTAAGTACATGCATATTTTGTATGAAATTCGATTTACGACCAATTCGGCTTACAACCAAGGTCAGACTTAAGTCAAGGATAACCTGTATTTGATTCTTTAATCGATACAATATTTTCTTCATAATGTCATTTCGAATTCTTTGTTTCGACATTTGAAATTGTATTCAAATAATTAATTTATCATTTTGATTTTTGCTAGTACCATCAGTTGATAATGGTCACACTGACCAGTTGTCAAATCGGTCGTGATTACCATAATTGAAGTAGTACAATAAGTGTTTTATCATACTTATGTGATGATTTGATAGTTAAGAACTGATTTTTTATGTTGAATATAATTGCACGCTCTATTGCTAATAAAATTCTCAATTAACCACACAATAAACTTGTTTATTTATTCAAGTCAAATGCATACTGAGAATTGCACTCCTGTTTATAATTACGGTGATTATATCAGGAGTAGCCTTTTATACGTGAATTAATAACAAATGTGTATAATGTGTTGTTAAAGAAAGAACCTCTAGAGTCGACAGTCGCCATACGCGAAGTTTCATAACGTGAACCAATTTCGTTTTCCACGTCTTGCAGTTTTCATTAAATTGTCGGCTATTACGCCAAGCCGTGAGACTTGACTTCCTCTCATGGAAGTGAACACAATATGTTGGTATGAATATTACAATGGCATTACTTAAAAAAAAAAATTAGAAAGTATAAGCTGAACTGTACAATATAAGAATTACTCTCATCGTAATATAATCTTTGTTAATATATTGTCAATTTTTATGTTATATGTGTTACACTTTTACTCAGTTTTTGAATCGTATGTAATTGATGAACACACTATTTGTATATGTTTATGGTCATCGCAGTGCTCAGTATCACATACCTATTTCTAAAATATATAATATTTAGCCAGAATTAATGTTTCATCCTTGTTTGCTGTTAATGTAATCGTAATCATATCCTGATGTGTATATTATAATGTAAGCTTTTTCTACGTAAACTTTATTGCGCAATTGCTCCAAATATCCTTTTTGATATTAGTATAATAAAAATAGTAAAATATAAGTAATATAGTAAAAAGTAAAAATTTTACAATTATATTATTGTTTGTTTGTTGTTACACAACAAGTTTATGTAAAAATATCTGATGATTTAACATACATATATTAATAACGAATACCCGGCATGTGTTGCAAAACCACTCAAAGATAGAATGTTTTAATTCTGCCCTTTAAAGTGATTTTGGATACATAATATTTTTTTTCTTTCATACACGAAATAATAAAAAGTTTTACGACGCGTGAGCAGACCACATAAAGCTGCTTATGTGGTCTGTATCAGTTCATTGTGCTCGAGATGAGTGAAACCAGTCCTGGTATAATGGTTGAACTAATTAATTCATAAACCTTCGCGAGCGTGTCAAAAACAACCGATAATTCTCACGGTGAGTACAATCGGTCCAGATAGATTAAACAAAATCATCCAGTAAAATAATTTATTCGAATATTGAATTTAGTTTAAGAATAATCGTTGGTTTGCAATAAGCCACTAGAAATTCAAAGTGTGACAGTTTCGCAAAGGTGGTAGGTACCTAGGTACGTATTTTAGAAAGCAATAGTTTTTGATTAGATTCAAATTAATCGAATTGGATGAGTACGTTTTATAAGTTTTTATTCGGTGAGGTCTTTATTCCAAAATTTAATTTATAAACAATTGAAAGTGTCATTCTCGATAGGTGAAATATTTGACAGTTTTATAAGAGTTTTTGTAATGGCTAAAAACTTTTCAGATGTGTTGTCATGTGCGTAGTAGTAGATCCAGAGACCTTCACGTGGAAACAAGGTATTTTGAATTTTACAATCGTTTCCTATCATTAACGTAGCAATACATGAAAAAAAAACAAACGTAAAATTTTTCGTTCATTGATGATAGTCGGATAACAAAGCTAAAAAAGGAATAAGTATGTAAAAGACTACGTAGGAGGCAGGTAAAAATTGAATTTAAAGGTTTATTTTATACTTCATGTAATGTATGTGAAATAATTGATTATAATTTTGTTTAGTTTTTTTTTATCTGATTTCTCCTTTAAGATATGTTTTATTTTTGTTTTAAAAAAATCTTTTAAATTTATTCCGATAATGCTTACTATATTAATTGAACCCAGATGTTCATATTTACATATTATTTTTATTTAAAATCAAATTGCGTGATGTATATTTATGTTAGTGCATTACTTCTATCAAGTTTTCAAGTCTCACAGGACACGCTGGTTTATGCACGAGGAGTCACCCACCCTCTGCTGGCAATCAACTGCTATGACATTTTTTCTTGTATGCAAACATGGCGATTTGCATTCAGCTTACGTGGACGGATTCAGGTCTGAGCTCTTGAGCTACGCCGTTAAGTAATAAAAAAGTGCTTAACAGCTTTGTGCGAGAGTCCCGCCTGTCTAGATTGACATTTCCGACTATCAATGAGGATCATTAAAACGGCAATCGAACTATATACTGGACGAATTAAATATGCAGAGTGGGATACAGTCTGTCGCGGAACATTGTTTTGTCCATGGTTGCAACTTCCAAATTAAATTTTTATTTTATGAGCGTGACGTTTTACTTCAGGTGTTGAACATTTTCACCAGATCATGATGTTTCGATATTTTGGAGTCGTACGTTTACAATTCGCTTGTGATAACTTACCGTCTGCTGCGTCTACGGTATTCTTATGTCAATTGTATGAAGTTCTTCGCTTAAATATTTTTGATTACTGCGTGTAAAAAAGTGTAACCTTAATGTATAACATGTCAAATGAAATGACAGCAATGTATTAATCAAACAAAATTCTTTTATTGTAGATTTTGAGTGAATCGATATAGCATTATTGTCTGGCCTTTGAAAGAAATTGAAATGAAAATGATATATTGCCCTCCCTTAACGAGCAATAATGGTCGATTTGTTTTATAATAGAGCATAGATAAAATTAAAATGCATATACTGTATCTCTAAAGCGTCTCCCTTCGTTGGAGCCTTAGACTTCGACTTAATTATGGTGTTGCGATTTTTGCGGCGCAGTAAATCTCTCACGACTGCGGCTGGTTGCAATTTATATTGATTAATTTTAATGTACCGGTTTTTTTGTTTGCAAAACTTTCTGTGTAATCCTCACAGGATTATTGATCAATATTGATTACGAAGGCTAAGCAAATACGTTTATTTCCGCAGCGTGTCTTACTCGATAAATAAATCACTGTTTAATAACAAATTGCTGACGTCCGTCGCCGTTGTGAATTTATGGCTACCGACCACGACCAAACTTGCGCTCATCAATCTCTCCCCGAGGAGTCAGTCAGTCAGTCTCGCTGAGGCCGGCCGGAAGTGTGGAGAAGCCATCAACACCTGCGACCTATCGCCTACTATCAATAATTGACATCCCGACCCAATTCTGCACGTTTCGATTATGTTTTCTCGACGCCGACTAGCGCCACCGAGATTTTTTAATCGCTAGTAGTTTTTTTTTCTGATAGCGGACTAAATGGTTGACTCCACTGTATGAAAGTTAATGATACTAATTAGGGGATACATTAAAACTGTACCTTGAACTTCCACGAAACACTGCAGCAAAGCATAGTTGAATAAAAAAAAAGCATTAACTTTTGAATCAGTGTTTACATTGACTTGAAAGTAAAATTCGATAGTTTTATTAATAAACACGTTTTAGATTGTCGTTCTAGTGTGACTCTTTTTTAATATAAAAACATTTTATGAATCACCCGCTGAGATTAATGATAGTACCATGAGTATACTTTTTTCTGTATGAGTCACGGATCTACCCTCAGTACTCGTGCATTAATTCTAGTTACTCTATCATCCACATCCCAAACAGTGTCATTCAATTCTTGCGACACTAACATTTTTTTGAACACTGCGATTTATTATATAATTATATATTATATTAATATATATATGTATCTTCTAAGTAATATTTCTGACAAAATACATTTCATATTCCTACCACCTTTGCGAATATAAGCTATTCGCATCGTTTGTTATTTTTTTGCGTACGTTAGCGAAAATTATAACTTAGGTTGCGTACTGCGTATTTCCGCATATAGGTGAGATGAAAAGCTTGAAAGCGTTTCTTTCGCATTTTATATCCGAATCAATCAAATAAGTTTCTTCTTGAATATTTACATGACGTATCAGCTAAGCGCAGCAACTTTCATCATCAGCTACTGTAAATCCAAATTCAATAGACATAAATAATTTTATAAGAAAATTTTGGAAACGAACAAGGCATAGCTGTTTTATTTTCGGCAAATTTAAGTGAAAAAGTTTGTCTCCCTTATTATATATTGTATACGTAAGATAAGTTTAATTAATCGACCATCTAAATAATTTAATTCTTACATTTGATGGTTTATGCCACCAATCAGTAGATATTCATTAGTTTTAATGTCTAGCAATTATATTTTAGTAATTATTGATTCTTATGACCACCTTTAATAAAAAAGTAAAATCGTTTGTACTGTTTATGGTTTTATTTTCAAATTAAGATTAGATGTCATTATTATGAAGTCAATAGTGTTATTAAAATAAAATCAGATATCAATTTATCTCCTAGAATTAGTTGCTTTAATGTTTTTACTACTTTGTATTATATTTAACGGTAAAAATTATTTCATAAATGTTTGAATGCAAAAGAATGTCCGAAGATACCTAAATGTGTAAAAATTGTAAACGATTTAAGTTTCATTTGGTTTTTTATTGAGATTTATCTCCGATAATTATAAAAAAATATGATTATTTGTGAAACAAATGAAGATGTTCATCTCACAATGGTATAGTATTTTACGCTGGGAATATTTATTTTATGATAAATTAACTAACCGTGTGCTGAGATCATTTTTGATTGCATTAACATTTAATCGGTTAATTCATAAAAATATTTAGTCTTGCTAATATTATCAATTTATCAGTTCAATCAATTACATGATGTCTATATACCTATCTATTATAATTATACTTAACAATCTGTGTAGAACTAAGTAAATTGCATATTTTTATTTTCACGTATTTCATGTTCAATGGGTGTGAATGTTTGAAGGCTGTTTAAGTTTTGTTCTTGATATTTTCAATGATGGTTTGCATGAAATATATTTTTCTGGTAAATTCATACCGTACATACGATTTACTTATTTAGATTTTTATAAATGAGACATCTAGTCTTACATTCCCTGAATTACAAAAAGCTAATAACATCAATTTTTAAAATTTAATTTAAAAATATGTTTAATTTTAATGAAAGTAATGTGTAAGTAACAACTATTTAATTCGAGTTTAAAAAGTTTTCTGCTCAGTAGAATAAAATTTGAAGCATGTTGCGCCAGCAGCCTGTGAGGGACTAAATTTAAATAAGCTTAAAATTAGGTTCTCGAGCGAAAATATTATTTATCAAAAGTAGGCGCAAATTTACTTAAGTAAATATTGTAATTTGAAAGTAAAAAATCTTACGTTTTTGGGAAGCTTTTTAATCATGATTGAATATCGTATCTTAATCGTCAAACATAGTACACAACTCTTGATAGTCTATAGTGTGTATTTAAATTGCGTGGTGGCATTACTGAAGTTGGCGCCCCTGCTCCCCTCTGTTGAGATGACGAAGCATTTTTTAAAAGCGTCGCGGCGCCTCGTGAATCGCCTGTCGAAATGGATTTTCTGGTCGATTCACTGCATAACGGGTCGACGTATTATTTGCCTTATATAGTTATACTTAACGAATGTACTGGCTGATAACTTTTAACATCCTGTTGCTAACGGATTTTCAGTGATATTTTTAAAAATATTTTCTTATCTTTTATTTAATGTACATTTATTTTGTCATAATATATAATGCATACAGCCGAAAAGTAGGTAAAGCGTCTTTCTTAATTTTGGAGTCTTTATTCTTAATATTTTCAATAAAAAAAGTCCTATTGCTGAAAATTATTGCTTATTTGATATTTTTTTTTTCAGAATTCAGTTACACTGTTCTCAACCATTAATCTACAGAATACAAAGCATTAAATTATTGTTTCACAACCGGAAGTAAAAAAAAAATGCTGTTAGAAATACTATGAATATACCATGTTACTATAAAAGGATATTTCCATTTTAAATTGTTTTCACTGATTAAATCATTAAACATACATTAAGTGTCTCGCAACTTATGTTACTTTAATAATTTTACAATTCCATTACGGTATCTGTTATGCTTTATGAATAAGGCTATCTATAAAAAGAATTACGTAATTTTTTTGATTATTGTATTTTAAACGACCATCCACGTTGAAAGCACCGACTCTCGTGCGATCACCGAAGTTAAGCAGCATTGGGTGCGGATAGTTCTTGGATGGGTGACCGCTCGGGAACACCGCGTGCTGTGTTCTCTTGGCTATAGGAAAGAAAACCCAGATAGAAAACCGAACACCAACCCGCCTGGGCAGCGTGGTGTTGCTATGTCCAAATAACCCCCCTGATAAAAAAGCAGGGGGAGGCCTTCATCCAGCAGTGGATCGACCCCGGCTGATGATGATTTAAAAAAAATGATCTATTCAGTAATCGTCAATGTTAACCGTAAAAGCCTTTTTAGTTGTTGTCGATTCTGTTACTTATGTATTAACGCGTTGGTTAAATTATCTTGTAACACATTTCTTAAATAATAATTTTATTTGAATCCTATTTCAATATATATATATATATTATGAATATTTTATATATGTATGAATGGTTGGTAAATCTGTAACATGCTTAAAAATATGTAAATCAAATCGACTGAGTCGATATTTGATTTCTTTCACAGTAATTGGGGCTTAATATCGTCAGCAGAGCCTGTCGCACGATTCCATATTGCGTTTATAGTTTATTTGTTGCAATATGTTCGTTGTGTTCACTTGTCACATGAATTACACTTTTTGATTGATTCTTTTCCAATATGCGACCTAGTACTATCAAATGAACTCTATTAGAATCAATTTATGATAGAAACTTTCATCAGTACTGTATTGGTAATTCAATAAAGGCCAATCATGATTTATCGATGAAATGATGTTATAGTATTGGTGTTATTAAAATGAAGTTGAAACAAAAAGTACCCGAAGGAGATTTTTAAGCGGTAGGCGATGAGCACTTAAAAACAGTGCTTATTTGTTTTGTCAACGTGTAATATGGCATTTTCTTGGATGAAACACCACTTGTGTAAAATTCGCAATTGACGAAACCTCAAAAGCTTTCGGACGGCATAGTGATTGTGTGGTGATCTAACGTTGGGTGGTTTTCGAAAGTTAATTTACATCGCAGACAGATTCAGTCTAATATTTTTCACTGAGGATTCGAGTGCGATCGAATCCCATTTTCCCAGAATCGTAGGCAATGAGCATTTAAATCCGGCTACGCAGTACTCAGATTCAATCATGCATTTCCAGCTTTCTTTTGCTTATAATTAAAGCGCCACTTTTTAGCATACTATCATTAATAATTATTTTCGTAATAATAAAAACTATTGTTTGTAGTCTACAAAAAACAAATAAAGTTTATATTATACACTATCTGCAGTTCTTTAAAGCAGGCTATTTCAGCACGGTTTTTTGAGGAGCAAATATTTATTTCAAAATATGCCCGTTTAAAAATTATCGGTTGAATATGGTTTGATATTGAATTCACAAAGATTTTCACACTTGTTTTCATTTCTGGTTTAAGGTAGAAAAATAACTTGCTATAATTTTTCTAACAAAACACATTGAAATAAATGTTTCTAACTATTAATTGAAATAGTTAAAATGCATCCTGTTTGGTAGTACTTTTACATTTTATAGTATAATGAATAGGATCGATTTAGTTGGTCGCGAGTATTAACTGTTTGTATGAAATTGGGTGTTAATAAATTTCATCAAAAAAAGAAACACTACTTGGCATTCAAAGATAATCATACAAATTATACATTAATAATTTCGATTTCCTTTGAATATTGTGAGTTTTTACAAAAATAGATGTATTTAATCAAATACTTCGCTAAGTCTCACGAATTTAATCACGTTTACACTCTAGGATTTATAACGCAGGTGTGCAAGTGTTTCTACAGTTAGCTCACGAAATGCGTTCTCCAAAATGATTATAGTTTCTTGATGGGCAGCAATCATCCGTCGGGCGTCAGATGACGAAGGCATTAAATGACGCTCGTACCCGTGCTCTTAATGAAAAGCTCCGGTGTGACGGAGGACGGCTGGCAGCGTCGCAGCGCCCGATCATCCCCACTTCCACTTCCGCCGACGCCGTTTTCGAACGCAAAGCCTTTATCGCTCGAACGGCCAGCGCCCCCTGTCGTGCATCGCACTATTTAGTTGCTCATTGGACGTGGTTTCGGTTAGTTTCACTCGAACTAGCTTATCGATACCACAGTCTATTACATGTTATATTATTAACTAAGACAACATCCGTATAATAGTATAATTATTATACATAAATATATTATCTCTCAAAAGTATCTACAGTTTAGAGTCCGTGCTAAGATACACGTTCCTCATTGAAGTGCTGTGTTGAACAACAAACATTCGTGACTGTGATAAGTAAAACAGATTTATAATTAATTTTGTGAAAAGTAATTGTCACTCGTATATTTAAATTGTTCTGCAGTCAGTGAAATTCAATATTTTGTAAGTATTAATATTCTTTTGTTGTTTTTTTTTGATCGTAATAGAAAAGGAAATAAAATATAGGTATTTAAATTCCATTAGTTATGAAATAGCTTATTCGACATATTGTCGTTTACTGATTGAAATTTTGATGTATTTTTTTGGAGTATTAAATTCTCTACTTGTTATTAAAAAAAGATCGTTTAATATTTTCGAATATCCTCTCCGATATCCTTGGGCACTCTAACTTATCAGTGATAATTTAGTGAATAAAACAATTTTTTCTCAATATTTCTTCCATATTGTCAGAACCGGTTTCGCTCAACGAGAGCATTGTCATCTGACGTATTCATGATAAGTTAGTACTAAAAAATGTTTTTATTTGTTTCAAAATACTTTCCCACCAAGGTGTGACAGTTGACATCTTAAAGGTGGGTGACATTTCATATTCAAGCACTGAATGTTTGAACTTTTAATAGTTTGAAAAATCGAAGAAATATATCTAGCCACATATTTCTTTCGACTAATTCGAGGCCAAAATGAGAATTCTGCCATCCTTAATAATGTAAATTTGTATGTTCCGGATAGTTTTTTAAGAAATCGTGTACATAATTTGTTTGTTCTTCCAAAGTGTAGAACCAGTCTGCCAATGGGGATGCCAATGGTAAGAGCATTAACAATGTTCAACGGTATTGCTTCGGATGTTGACATATTTCATGTGGACGAAAGTGAGCTTAGACGAATGCTATTTTTTCAGTTAAAGTAGACATTTCATGAGCTTACTTGGTTGACTTTCTTTTTTGCAATCATTATTGATTGTTTTGTATTATTTGTTGAATTTTTATGTTTTATATTTATATATGTTAATATGTTACGGTGCAAAAGCATTGAATTAATAATTTGTAAGTTTTGTACCGTATAGTTGTAATAAATAAAATAAATAAAAATGTATTGCCTAATACGAATACTTAAAATGCACATATAAACGTAAATTTAATAGTAAAATACAAATATGAAGTATTTTATCTCTTTATTCATGGTGTCGTATTATTATAATATAGTGGTTGTTATGGACTTATATATTCTATGATATATACCAGTGGTTTTCAAATTGTGTTCCGTGGCACTTCTCTGGGGGTTTCCGGAAGTCAAAAGAAAAATATATATAATTTCATTAGTATTATATCGCCAAGTCAGAAGACTTGCTACTGAGAGAGAGGGAACAATCGAGATATCAACGAATTGAACGCCTTTACATTAAGTAACTATAACACGTTGATCTGCTTTAAATATTTTTTAAGATATATTTTTCTAATGACAGAATGGGTTCCTAAAAAAATGTGATTCTAAAGGTTCCGTGAGTCGATAAAGACCATATTATTTGATTGATTGTCTAATGCCGATTTGTGTTAAAGAATCTAATTTTAAAGGTATGTTAAAGAAGCCATTCTAAAATTAAAGTAAAAAGGTGGAATATATCGAAAATATTTTAAAAACATATTGTTGTGTGACACATATTGACAATGTCATCTTGTTATTCATTCTGATAAAATTATAGTAAAACTCTTATGGCTCGTTATGAAAATTTAAATGCTGAAGTAATAAACATACACAACCACACACGTATAATATTTGAATTTATTTTAAACTAGAAAAAACGAATTTATATATATTTTGTACCAATACCAGAACAGTGTTTGTTTATTTTGAGAGCAGACAAAGCTCAAAAATATAATACTAAGAATGACATTAAATTCGACTTTTTATTTTATGAAAGGCTGTATGGTATTACTTTTCAGTATAACGGTATGTTGTGTACGTAGTTTATGTCATTGATTTATCGTTGTAAATTCGTGTGGTAAATATTTTATGGCCTTCTTATCATTCTATCAGCATATCGATAGTACATTAATGTTGTGATAACATTTTGATTTATTCTTGTCGCGATCGGAGAGGAAGTGTGTGAGCCGTAGCCATGTTTCTACATGTATTTTACATTAATTCAACAATGCATTCGTTCCTAATTAAATAATTCCACCGGCACATATGGGAAAAGTTGATTAGTGTTAAATCTTAAATTAAATACTCTTTCGGCGTGCAATTAATATTAATTAATTATCGGCACGCCTTCACTTGCTTCAAAGAATGTTTTAATTATCCATCCTGGTTAAACTATGTCGAACTTAATCTTAAAGGGTAATTTAAATATTTTAACTTACCAGTACAAAAAAGGATTCAGTATTTCCATATATATATTTTAATGCAATACGTTTTCAAGTATTGGTGAGAAATTAATGAATATTGAAATATTTATATCACTTATTATATAGGCAGTAGGTGTATCCAATTTGAACGCTTAAAATATTTTTAATGGATTGATAGACATAATTACTTTTTATTAATTTCATATAATCAGTTTTTGATATTTCGAATTAAATATATTATATTTAATTATATATACATTTAATTGATATCACTTCATTATAAATTAAACGAAAATATTTTTAGTTCATCAAGTCTGTTCATCGAAACTGTCTCATAATGATAAAAGAATTTTCATTCTCTTATAAATTGTATATAATAAGAAAATTATGTCACCTATTGAAATTGAATTAAAATTATGATCCGACTGAAAATTCTTCTACGGCAATGAAGAAAAATTGTCTCTTTTTAACATTATTTTTAAACACTTTTAAGGTGTTAACTGTCACTTCTTGATGGAAAGGCATGATATTTTAAATAATAAAAACACATTTTTTTAGTACTTATTTCCACAATATATTTTTTGATCAGGACCGGTTTCGCTCATCGCGAGCATTATCAACTGATAGAATACAATTTACAAACAAGTCTATTTATACAAAACAAAAAATTGGTAATTTACCATAATTGTAATTTGTAATTCTTAATAAGTGATTGTGAACATTTAATTTTTATACTAATTTTCTTTATTTGTATCAATATTGTATAATTTTATGTAAATTGTTTCCTAGTTCTTGAACCCATGGTTTTGTACACCTGCTACCTATAACTCAAATTATTTTTTTGTTTTGTATAAATAGACTTGTTTGTAAATTGTATTCTATCAGTTGATAATGCTCGCGATGAGCGAAACCGGTCCTGATCAAAAAATATATTGTGGAAATAAGTACTAAAAAAATGTGTTTTTATATTTAAAATTATTTTTAAACCCATAATTTCGTATGAAAACTATTTTCGATTTATCAGAAAGATAGCACAAATAAATCAAGGTAATTTAAATCAATTGAATAAAAATATTTCATATAATAGCTATAATTTGGGTGTCCGTTACATTGATAAAAATATTCATTCGTGTCCGAATAATATGCATGGCTCTGAACTACGAAAGCTATTTGACCGTTTATAACGTCGTATAATAATTTATATCGAAGGTGGTTAACAAAATTAGGGTAAACCATCTTTCATATCGGTCTATTGTCAAGCACAAAGGCCGTCGATATTGTCACTAGGCGTATTGTATAGTCGGTACATAATTCAAAAGAAAGCTGGTTATCCGACCGCATTCCGCTTTATCAGTGCGCAATAATATGAGTCGCTCGCAGACACCCCGTCCGGAGATTTACTGGACCTTATGGAACTCTGCCAAAATTTCTGTCCGCGCATTTGGAACCGCATACAACACATTGCACATCGTACTGCAATTCTGAGCTCGTGTATAGTGTGCGGTAGCTACGATATAACTTGTATTACGCCAACACGTCGTGTTTTTGCAAAGCGATTCGCATGGAAAACAAATTGTGCGGAATGCAGCCGAATAAAACATGTTCGTATCACGAGTGCAGCCGTTTCTAGGGTGATTATTCACGCCTAGAATAAACATATTTTCGTTTTACATAATACGTTTTATTAATATTAAACAGATCGTAAAAATCAACCTCACATCTGTCCATCAAGTAAAATTATATTTTAAGTATTTTCACTTATCATCCTACGTATATCTCTAGAAATGTATCTGTGGACATCACATATACCATGTATTATATTGTAGAATCGTACAGATTATACTAAAACGTACTGTCTTATTGATTTTGATAATACGCTCTATTTATATTATGACGAGATTATTAGTTCTTATGAACTAAAATAGGCTTTTAAGTTGGTATCATTTTGACTGCAAAATCATAAATATTTAAGATTAATATGTCATTAACAATGTAAGTGTAAACTATTTTTCTGTGTTTTTTCTTAGGTCTTGTACTATTTGTTTTATCTGTCTGGTAATAATCAAATCCAAATATGTATAAATAGTCTTGTTTGATTTGTATTGCAACATTTGATAATTCTCGCGATGAGTGAAATCGGTCCTATCCTTTATATTATAAAATTGTGGAAATAATGCAAAACATTTTTTTTATTTATTCAAATGTATTGCCTTTCCGCAAAGAAGTGACAGTAAATATCTCAAAAGTGAATATTTTTTTTAATACCTTATTGAGAACATCACTAAAATGGCCTTGATTTGTATTAAATGCGTTATTTTGTATAAAAAAATATTTGTGTTGAAAAAAAACGATACGAAAATATTTTTTACAACGTTACGTGTTAAAAATATTCAGCGCTAACTGCATGATACGTGCCTTGTCGAAATTCAGCGATAAACATAAACACATTTAGAGATGCTGAAGCATCCGCATTTTGGCTACACTATGTCTTATTTTGAAACAATAGATTATAATTAAGCAGTATGAAATTATTGTACGCAAACTTTATGTAATTAGTGATGGATGCAAATTTCATATTCATATTTTTTATGTTTACCAAACACGCATTCAAACGGTAAATTAAAATTTGTATCATAAATTTGCGTACTAAGTTGTTAATAGATCGTAGATTGATATAGTACCCTGTGGTACTGAAACTGCAATGAAAATGAAAAACTGCTATTTATCACTTTAGACATAGTCTTATTATTTTTTAATAACTTACATATGCTTACAAATGTATTTTTGTTCGGACAAAAAATGCATCACAGTTGTTTGTATTGATTGATTTTCGGAAACATACAAAAGCGAATTCAGTGAAAAAAAGGTATTATTTTAAAGATTTTTTTTCAAATAAATTGATAAAAAACAACGTATCAAGCGCCGCCGCTGGGTTCTTCTCGTAAAATTGCGATTTGCTTCAGGGTATAAGAATTTCACCCTTTTCCATATCTCATCCGTCCAAAGATGACTGGTAATGTAACTCGTTTTGGTTGCGTGGTAAAAAAATTGTTTTGACACGTATAACCCGCGGCTGCCACTCGCTAGACGCCACTTGTTACATGCCACTTGCCTCTCGCCACTCGCGTCAAATCGAATCGCCCTCGCAATAAACTAACGCATGATTGCCTTTTTCGTGTAATCGATTTCTCTTGTACATATCGCTCACACGCGGCGTCAGAAAACTTTTCCTAGACGTATATGCATATAACAAATGATCAGTCGGTATCATATTTCTTGTGTAGTGACTTTACAGAAAAAGCTCTATTATTGACATTTTACAGGCAACATTTGATGTTTTATGTATCCCGTGCTATTTACGACTTCTTTTTTATTAAACATGCGATCGCAATCTTTTCTCTCGAAGTGTATATATAATATATACACACACCGTCTTATTAAACATCGAAAAAGTCTAAAAGTTTTTAAAGATACAAACGAACAATGACACTTTCAAATATTGAAATATTTGGTCTAGTTCTCCCAGATTCTATCCATTTGTTTGGGTGTTTAACAAACTTCACTTGCAATTTATTATTTTTATATAGCACACATAGTCATCCAACTGAAATCTAAATTTCACCGTATTCTGAATAAAAGTGTATTTCGACTCGAAAATTTTGATACAAATAAAGAAAATTAGTATAAAAATTAAATGTTCACAATCACTTATTAAGAATTACAAATTACAATTATGGTAAATCAATAATCCATTATATATTGATAATATTGATTTATATGACATAATATTAGATAAATAACGATTAGATAAATATTTTGTCGTCTCCATTTCTACATTATCTGTTTTTGTTAATGTCATTGATTTTTTGATTCCTAATAAAGCACTGATCATCGTATCGCAGTATTTATATCCCTACCAATAAAAAGCTGAAAAAATCTAACATTGGTGTTTTCGATTAAGATAGATCTTGTGGTTATTATGTTTCTTTGTAGATATTTTAACTAAGTCTTTATTTTAAATCCGATTCTCGAATTTGTTCAGATTTATTAAGTATTGTCATATGTTGATATGTTGGGTGGTTATATATTTTTTTTTATTTCATTACAAAAATAGTGCTATAATATACAGATGGAGCAAGCTAGAGTTCGAACAGAATAAATCTCTATTACTACCCGTTCATAGTTTATAATATAATTTAAAAATCCATAAAATACAACATAAAATTCGATTGTTTCGGCTTACCAAAAAAACTTCGCGGACTACCAGTGGTCCGTGGACCACTTGTTGAGAAACTATGTTCTAGAGTACTACATCACTTTTTACTAATTTTGTCATACTTTTAAAACCAATAAAAGGAGGAAACCGTTTTACGAATACTGACACTAAGTTAATTTTTAAATTTTTAATATAATCTTAAAATTGAAGAGTTAAAGGCTTTTAAGTAACTTTACAGAATGACCTTAAGGCGAAGCGTAGACCTTATCCCAGAAGTTTGGGCACACCATCTATTATTTAGTGGTACATATAAAATTTTTGTTATCTGAGTTATGCTCTAGAAAATATGTTCCTATTTCTTCATAAGAGATAATAAAAATTTTACTCTTATTCCCAATACCTTATGTTTTGAAAAGTATGCATAGTAAAATTATTTGAATTATGTTGTATACATGATTTTTATCAAATACTACTTTTTAGAAAAACGCTGTGACGATTTTTTTCACACATGATAGATAGCTTTGTTATGATGAATTAAGGAGTGTTGAGACTAGGAAGATTTTTGTGTGCTTGTGAATAATATATTCCGAAGTTGTTTCGTGTATTCGCAAAATGATGCAATCGATTGCATCAACGCTTATTAAAATGACGCCGTTCCTTCTAGTCATTCTCTTCGGTGTATCATTAATTGAACGTATCATTTTTTACATTTTGAATACGTTAAGATGTGAATATATTAAAACTGTTTGATGTGTCACTCATTGGACTAACTTCAAAAAATTCTCAGTGACCATGGAATGAACAAAGAAATCTAAACATAGTATTTTGATAATGTATCATATTTAAAAAAAAAAGATATATCTTTTTTGTATGTAAGCAAAACACGGACTTCGCGTGTTCTCTTTGATCTTGCTATTTCTTAACTTATCGAATCCCGGAACCGTGTTTTAACGTGATACAAGATCCAACGCTTGAGTCCCGGAACCGTGTTTTGAAGTGATAGACCGGCCCGTCGAAAAAAGACAAATTAGGGACATTAAACAAAGTATTTGACAGATAGTTTTAATGTTTTCTTATTGCCAAGACACCAACCATTTCAAATCGGCCATTCAATTAGTTTTATCGCTCATAAAATTAATTTATAATAAAATTGGTTTACACAATCTAAAAACACAATCGTTTCACGTGCAATACACGACACCAACATTCCCTCTCGTGTAGACGATATATAAGTGGCACCGAGTCCATTCCGAGGAAAATTTTTGCAATATTCATAAAACAGATTGTTTGGGGATATAAAAAAAACAAATTTTGATTCCTATACCGGCAACACAAAAAAATAGCCCCTATAGGGCTTGCGAAGTGTGTGCAAACCAACAAAATAAGTGAGGCTCGGTACATGTGTAAACAACTAAGTGTGGCTCTACATATTGGGTTGTTTGTGTTGAGTATTTAACCAATCTTGGGGTAATTATCATAATCTTGTTAAGCATCTTAGAAAATTTCATTTGATTATATTCAATATTAACATAGTTATAACACTTTTAATAAACACTTAAGAAATTCGCCATTTGTTCAAAAATGGGGCGGGCATAGGGGTAGGTTTGCAAAATTTTGGCCGGGACTGATAGTGTTAAGTGTGAACCCTCAGAACCACAATTCAAAATTTCATTGTTTGGTCAAACAAACCTAAAACATAAGAGTGATTTTTACTACATGCCAACGTAGTAGAGTGGATTTGTTAAGTCATTCACAAAAAAACTGCGAGTATTTCAAAATCAAATATTGCTAGGATGTGAGAATATTCAATAAAGTTGGCTTTTTAATTACTTATGCCAGCCTATTTTTGGCAAAATTTAATAGAATACCTTTTAACGGCTGTAATGGAGTTGTATCAAGTAAAAACAAAATCCATTAGGTCGTAAAATAAAATCATAAATTTTACCTTGTCGAATTACTTTCCCGTCTATTTCCTAACTGTATTCATCTTAGCAAAAATGATTACAGAAATTCAGACAGCTGTTACTTCGCGTAATAAAAATCGACGTTATATTAATGGGAACCTTTTGTTTTAATAAACCGGCGTAAAATAGAATTTACTTCGTTTTACTCCATTTACGACTCAATAAATCGTTATTTCACTAAAATCTTTTATTCCCATAAAATCGTTTGACAAAAAATCCTCTATTCCGTTTTAGTGTAAATTGAAGTCTGAAGGGAGTTGTGTTGCATGTACTTATAATATTATCCATATTATGCCGAGATATCCTCCGGGCAGATACAATTTAAAAATTGATTTGATATTACAATACATACATACGTCTCTTTGATAATCAAATGAGTATCATTGTATCCAATATCTTAAATATAAAGTTAAGAAAGTTTGCTGGTGAGCATTGCAAGAGAGATATTTATTTTTATGTTGTTATTATAAACAACAAAATATCAAATTTACAAAACACAGATTAATCACATTACACAAGTCCAATTACACACATAATAATATACATTGTTATATTCATTCAATAAATCGGTATTGCCGTGTAAATTTAATGGAAACGTGTATTATCGACAAAAAGTTTTAATTTGTACCTTCGTAGTGTTTGTATCTCGAGGAAGAGATTGCAAGATTAAAACAGTTTCACAATACTTTAGTTAATTCCAAATAATTTGATTTTGGACTTTCAAACAAGTCTAATCTAAAAATGTCGTTATTGTTGAATAAATTGTTTAAAAATCAAAAATATTTTTTTCTTTACTGTATTTATTTTATTGTTTGATTCCGTTATATTGTTTTTATACATATGAATATTTATTATAAAATTTTCTTTGTTATATAACGCTATTTATTATTAAGATTTGTCATACAATGAAAGTCAGTGTATTAAAAAACAGTCGGGGTTGTTTTTTTTAAAGCTTAACTGTTTTGCGTATTTAAATATCTAACTGCATAAAAATTTTCAATATATAAAACGATCATTTTGTATTGTATTGATTTATTATTATTTCCTCTTTATTATATATTAGACGATAATTAAAATGATGAGTTAAACTTTGTATCAGAATTGGTAAATAACGTGTTTTTTGAATCGAAGAGAGCAATATAAATTCAAACGAGTCTTCTAGTCTACAGCCATAACCCTTTGCATCCTTCAGAGGATTGCATACTTTATTCGAAAAATATTAAGTTCATTAACGCCAGCGAAGAAATTAAAAAGCCGCGTGTGCTTTACGCGGATAATGGGAGTAATAGGTCGCAATCCTTTTTTTAATTATATACCCCATTTTACCCACTCCTCTGCCACTTTACCCGCCCTCCCTTGGTTGCTTTTGGAAAACTCAATCGGCGGCTCTCAATTTTATATCAAAGCTCGACAACAATAACAGAATGAGTGACAACTTTTTAATCTCCAATTTAAAGTTTACGACGTGGCGGACGGCTTATATTATTAGAAGTGTTTACAACAAAAAAAAAAAAACAACAACACTTGCGGGTGATACCGGATCATAAATTTTCATTTTTTATTTTATATTTTTTTGCGTTGTCTGCCTTTTGACACATTAATTTTTACTAAATGAAATCAGCTTTCATTTCACTTTTTTTAAAGAGCTTAATAAAATGCTCTCATTTAATTGTCAATCAAAGATTTTTGTAAAATATTATCCAAAAAATAAAATAAAATAAAAAATGAAAAAAATTAAATAATAAAATAACCTCTTTCATACTTGAAATGTTTCACCAACTTCAACTCATTTGTATTTTTAACACGGCGGAAAAATATTTATGTATTTTAGTTCTAAAATGATAAAATATATAGTTGATAGTTATATCTGCTTACGTCTCATCAGAACCATGTTTAAACTTGTCTATATACATCTTCTCTTCTGCTTTAACACCCTAGCTTCATATTGTGCTAATGAATTCTAAAATGCGGCATTTTGATTTTATGCGTTTATATTTGGTTATGTATAAATTTTCTTGCAAACAAAGCCCATTGTAAAAGATTGAGAATCAATAGATTTATCTAATTATTATGCGAACGATAGTACGTTTTTAGTGCTTTTTGTTTGTGGCATATGACCTAATATATAGCATTATGTTTTTTTGCAATTTGTTCTCATTCAGAGTTGGTCAACAATACAGTTGAATTAGGTTTTTTTTTCATTGGATTAATTTCATCATAAAGCATATAATCATAAATCAGAAATGTTTACTTTTTGAAGCGTTTCTTTCACAGTAAATTTGTTTGATTGCAAATCTCGATTGCCTCATTCGGTGCTCAAAACTTAACTGAAAATAACTTTCATTGTTGTTCTGACATTTGTTTCAAATCACCTGTAATTTTATTCGTAGAACTTTTTTTACGAGGGAAGTGGCGCAGCGAGTCTAAAAAACCCCTAAATATCGGTCTCCCTTTGACACATTCAAAAAGTTTATGACTCACGTACTCTACCTTAAAATGTGAAACTGGATGTCAGTTTAAGCTGTTGCTATATTAGGAATCGCAACCTAACCTGAAAAAATCCAGCCTTCCAATAATAATAAGTTACCTATACTGTTTTACATATAAATAAAGTAAAGGTTATTGACTTAGGGTCCTTAATGGAATTTCAAATGTTCATTAAAAAAAAAATCATATAGTATGTCTTTAATGATTCGGATATCATTTCTTCAGTTTCTTACAATACATTTTGCAATACACTTACATCAATTTATGACCAAAAGAAAAACTTATTTTTCAGTACATGCCTTGTTAATAATTTGTGTATTTTAATTTTACTTATATCGTCAATATACTCAATTTTCAGGTATGCTATTTACTGCAGAAGAAAATGTTGTTTTTTTATCAATTTGCCGGAGTGATTTATCCCATAGAAAAACTGTCATGAAAAGTGAACGGCGTAGCAATGTGCTACGACATTGCCCGTTCGGCGTAGCAACAGTAATCACTTGGAAAATCGATTTTGAATATAAAATATATTATTCCGCGTACACATCGTACAGTAAACTTAAAAAAAACAAAACTCGGCCATTGTAGGATATAAGAAGCAACAGAATGCGTTATTAAAGAATGCCGTTTATTGATTTTTTTTTTTTTACAAAATAACAAGATTCTTTTTAACATATTGAAGGTGAAATTATGCTATGCACAGCAAGACTTGGCGGTTTTTTTTGAAATATATTTTTTATTTGTGGTAATGCTTTCACGTTTCTTTATATTACAGGATTTTATAGTTTTTGAATTAAAATACACAGCTTACTTAAAACGTCAAACAATGCTCGCTCGATACTTTTTCAATTTCAAAGTACAAATCCTATTTCTCTAACAAAATTATTTTTCATAAATTCATCATTTAATCCATTGAAAAAATATTAAAATGAAATATAGTCTCATTTCATTTGTGTGCTTAAAAAATGAAATATAATATATCGTGTCATAAAAAATAGAATCAAAATTCAGAATATATATTTGTAAATATATTTTATTTATATGTATAGTTCATAACATTAAAATTCGCTTGTAATAATAAATCATTTGTGAGTACTTTGACTGGATAATCGTCAGATTTCAGAATCGCAGCCCCGTTGCTCAGGTTGACGCGTCAAGCTACCCTACCGTAATATATGTCAGTGTAACATGTACCGCTTCGAGCATAATTACAGGGACGTTTATCAAGTCGACTTCAGTGCTGAAAAATACAGGAATCTTTTTTACTCGTCGACGAATTTGATTTTTGCAATTCAGCAAAACAATCAAAATTATTGTTTACTGATTTAATCAGTATGTTTGTGAATCTTTTCGCTTTAGAATGCCGCATTTATTGATCATCGACATGAATGTATTAAATCCGTGTCCAACGAAATTTAATTAAATATTTATACTCGCATAATGGATATAAATTATTTTGTAAATTGCTAGTTTGAAGACCTAGATTGTTTCCTTCAAATGTAGTCTAGATTTTTGCGGCGTCATGATATTTTCGCGGTATATTTTTAGATAATGTAATGGTGAACTGGATGTGTTTTTGTACCGATATTTTCCATACCGAATAACCAAATGTTATACCGAATGACTAGTCTCGGCGAGTGTTGTAGTGGGGTACACGTGTTGGTTTCCCCGGTATATCCTGTAGCAGCTCGCATCGCTTGTTTTTTGTATTTATCGAAGCAAATATCGCTATATATCAATATTGTGTATGTCTTTGATGATAGTATGTTTTAAGCTTATTTTTAATCAAGAGGATAATAATTCTGTTGAGTTTTTACTCTAAAACTTAGTAGTTTTCATGTAAGAAATGAGAACTACTTGCGTTTTTAATTATTATGAATTATCGAAACAACCGATTAAAAATAAATATTTGCCCACAGTTAATAGCTACCCTTAAAACAAGTTATGGTCGTTTTTTCTTCGGCCTGATCGACGTCACCATATCGCGTGAGCGATGCCGTTCTGCGATGGAAAATATGTACTTAGAAGAGGTAGTATAACGGCGGCGAGGGGTTAAAGCTCCCGTCAGAAGTACTTTGATATTATGACGTACTGGTCGATAATAAAGGTACTTCGCAAAAACTCCTTTGTTGCACGAATCGGATATTATTATGTCAATTGATATCATGTGATCGCAATGAAAACGATTAGTTTTTTGCTTAAAAATCTTACTTTAAAGTTAATTATTTCAACGAAAATACTGATTTTAAATTGTTTATATATATTGAAAAATAATTGTTATCGATATTCAATGTTATAGTTTTTAAATTACGTATTTCTTGGTTTTGAAAAGCTTTACCCTGCATAAAAGTAGAAATTTGCTTTTATCCACAAGGGTGATGAGTAAATAACGTATGGATTATTTGGTTACACGTGGGGTCGTGTGGTATGTACGATTATCTACGTTATTTCAAAAGAGTGATGTTTCAATTTTCAATTCGTAAGTGTATAAAACCGCATCGTTTTCCGACGGAATTGAATTTTCTGTACGATCTTACCGTTTTCCAGCCTGAGGCGCCTATTGTTATGTGAATTAGTTAGACGCTTTCAAGCGTTCGAATTGAGCTCTTTATCTCAAATCGTGTTATCTCTGAAATTCTGTATGTTTTTAGTATATAAATCTATCATGCCTTGCAATATATAAGGCCAGACTTATTCTTTTGGATATATGTGTAAGATTTTCAATTTGCCAAGTTTTTCCCGATTGGTAGTCCAGGGTAGGACAAGTTGTCTACGATCACTTTGTCATATTAATTCTCTCTACAGGAGTCAACTGTGACTAGAATTTTATAGACAGTTTTTCAATTGCTGGATATATATTAAAAATATTTTTTAAATTTTTTGATTGAAAAGTAAGACTTGTTTCTTTAACTTGAATTTTACTAACTCTTTTTATTGAGATTATCTCCGATAAATATATACACATAATGTTGATTTCTATGTAAACACCTGATCTTAATTTAACTTGTTAGAAATTCTATTTAATGCCTATGTTTGGATCGAGGTTTAGACATTATTTATCTTACTTACAATTAACATTTACAAAACGGCATAATCGTCAATATTTTCCAGTAATCCAGAATTTATTAAACGTCATATTTTCAAGTTACTAAACTCTTAAAACGTATTTTATTGTGAATAAGTGAACATTTTAAAATAACGATATAAATAAAACATCTACAATGATGTGTTGTCAATCCCTGTTGTTTTATTCTCGTTTGATTTTCAGTAAGTAAACGAAACCCGGCTTCTTTTGTGACATGTAATATTTTTCGAAATGATCGAAATTGAGTTTCTCGGATCGCGAACGAAAATCATTTGACGTTGAGCCGGAAACTTGTTATCTGTATTCTATGTGGAATTGTATTCTTGTGCTTAGACAATAGCTGGCTTTTTGCTCCTTTCGATTGAATGTTTTGTGTGCTTTTAAACGAGAACTTTTTCACGCTGTTAAGGAGGCACACATACCACCTGGTCGGGCGTTAAAACTTCTATATATAAAGCCGACTTCATTTTAAATTACACTTGGATACTAAGTCGTTTATAAATTCTATTTATATGGCATTATTTAAGTAAATGACTGATTTATTATTTTTTTTATTGAAAAATAAAATATTTTATTGGATTAAGCACTGACAAAAAATTTAATCTGTATTCGTATTTTATTATGTGAATAATTGATGGAAATAATGAAGTCGCTTTTTTTCATACTATTTTTTATTCAGAATATTTTAAACTTAAGCAAATTTACTTTTTTTGAGAAATAAACATCTATATTACACTAAATACATAAGAATCAATTCTAAACTACACATTTCAAAAAAATGTTCATCAAAATATGGTTTGTGAGCGTCTATCTTTGTGAGGTTTGTGAGTGTCAGTTTTACCAACTGCCCCACATTGATTTAAGTATAAAACAACCATTTTCACTTAACAAGCTGAACAAAAAAAAACATTGTATAGGATTCTAAGAATGTAAATTAATAAATGTTACTTTTAAGGTGTTAACTGTCACTTCTTGATGTAAAGGCATGATATTTTAAATAATAAAAACGCATTTTTTTAGAATCGATTAGGAGCTCTTAGCATTAGGAGATTATTGATTTACCATAATTGTAATTGTAATTCTTAATAAGTGATTGTGAACATTTAATTTTTATACTAATTTATTTTATTTGTATAAATATTGTATGATTTTATGTAAATTGTTTCCTAGTTCTTGAACCCATGGTTTTGTACACCTGCTACCTTTAAGTCAAATTAATTTTTTGTTTTGTATAAATAGACTTTTTTGTAAATTATATTCTATCAGTTGATAATGCTCGCGATGAGCGAAACCGGTCCTGATCAAAAAATGTATTGTGGAAATAAGTACTAAAAAAATGTGTTTTTATTATTTAAAATAATAAATGTTAATTAAACATGCGATCATTCAGATATTATCGTATCAAGGAAAACCATACTAACCAGTATATTCATAAATTATACGATACGAGCAAAAACAATTAGCCACCATACATTAATTCGTACGCTGAAGTCTTTTAAAACACTGGGTCGGTTTCAACCCAAACCACATAGCTCTCTCAAATTAACCCTTTGCGAAACGCTGTACACGTTTATATGCATATAACAGCCAACGGTGTTCATTATCCTTGGCGATGTGGCCGTTGTTTATATAATATTTAATGCTCAAAATATTTAAAAGCTCTTCAATATCAGGAAAACTTCCTTGAACTGACACCAGCTTTTAAGGCGCCTCGGTTGATATAATCTTTTTTTATCTCCGCATATTTCCTCGATACGAATTCATAACTTAGATGTATTCATAAATTATTTCCTTGCGTCTCCAGCGGCACGAAATTTTTTTATTTTTCAAAAGTCGCAGATGTTTTATTTTTTCTTCTCGCTAAATTTTGTCGTAGAATGCGTTCTTCACCTGCTACCGGTCAACTTACTTATAAGAGAAAAGTGAATTATATTTAAATATAGAGTTATGTCTGTACTCTATCAATGAATAATGTAGAACTGAACATTTTTATATAAATTTTGTCACTTCTTAGTCCTTTGTTTTCCAGATCTATTATAACTGACGATTCTTATAAGAATTTAATTTAAATGTGTGGCGTTATACGAAACCATTCATTATAAAAAATATGCTTTCTATTTCATATATATTGCATTTCAATACTAAACAATATAAAGATTATATTATGATATATTACAGCTGATATATTGATGTTTTTACAGTATCGAGTTATTTGACTCAAAAAATTCCATTCCTTACATGAATAATGAAAAAAATATATTTATGTATCAAGCTCGTTCGATAGTTATTTCGATTCAAATCGATCGGCTGACTGCGGGTGCGTGTTGTAGAAAAAAAATCATATTTCTGCAAAAACAGTTTTCGTTATGATGTTTTTGTTTTAAAACTATCAACCCCGGCCAAAATTTGGCAAATCAAGCCATGTGCCCAGCTCGGTTTTGAACAAACAAAAAAATTAAGTGTTTTAATTATGGTAATTTTGAATTTAATCAAATGAAAGTTTCTGAAATAGCTTAAGTCATCATAAAAGTTAGCCTTATGTTAGAGTAATAAAATTGATTAAATTCCCTCTTGTAAAACCACAGTACAATATTTCCACATGCACCAGGTCTCATTTATTTTTTGCTATGCACCCACTTTGCAAGTCCTGCAGGGGCTATTTTTTAATGTTGGCGGTATAGGGATCAAAATATGTTTTGCCATATCCACGGATAACCTGTTTTATTATCTTGCAAAACTCTTGCTCGGAGTGGACTCGGTGCCACTTTTATGTCGTCTCCAGAAGGGAGTATGTTGGTATCGTGTATTACGACTGTTATGAAATGGTTTGAATCTTGAATATAAGCTAACATACAATTTCTGTGTCAAATACTTCGCTTAATGTCACTAATTTGTTTGTTTTTGAAGGGCTAGTCTATCACGTCAAAACACGTTTCCAGGACTCAGGAGTTGGATTTTGTATCACGTGAAAACACGGCTTCGGGATTTGACGTGTTAATATAAAATTTACTAACATAACTGTTTTTTCCAAGAATTTATCTCGATTTAACAGGGCTCGTGATTAACATTACTTTTAATATTTATAACCACTGTGAAGCTTTACAATAATAGCTGTGTTGTAGGATGAAGCACAAAATCTGATATCTTATCGATTTTCACTAAAATAGATGATGAAAAAGATTTTCGCTCATTACATCTGCTACATTACTCTTATTCCATATCTTATACTCGATATCTAAAGCCGAAAGCTTTTCCGCGACGGTTTAATTCGTTACAATTTATGAGTCGGTACGCTGAATATTTCCCTTTTACCGAAAATATTGAGCCTTGGTCCTTCCCGTTTTCACAGCCGTAGTTAGAATATCAAACCGAATGGCAACCCGTCCTGTTATGAGGAAGGCGTAATCTCGTTTGCGTTTTCCAAGACTTTAACTTACCGTCGGTCATTTTCTTCCCTTTAAGTCTTTCAACTTTCCCATAGGAAGTTTTCTACGGAAAATTTCTTTGTCTTGAATGTATTTTATGTATTCCTTTTTTTGATTATTTCTTCGTATATATAGGTATTTTATTCAGTGATTTTCGAATTATTTGTGCCATAAATTCAGAATCAGATTTTTTTTGTTTTAATATACATTTACTGATTTATTTAAAAAAAAAAAAAAAACAAAATGTCGATAGGCATATTAAATTAATATGAAACGATATGAAAAAGTTTTTTGATTTGCTAACGGTAACACTAATTATTGATAAACGTGGTTTTATGGTTCGCGGAAACCAATAAATATTGTTATGTAAAAACCTTTTTTCGTAAAGCTTTTATAAAGCACGTCTTAATGCAGTTCGGCCATAATTCAAAAAGTCTTGACGTCCCCGAAGTAAAATTCGGTAGGAAAAGATATAAGCGTAATATATTCGGAGAATCGGGAATTGCCCTCCCCACTTGATAGAGGGACTGTAAATTGGCATTTTTTTATACACACGAGTTGGTCAACCTCAACGCTATGTGTAAAGATTAAGAAAAATATCATCTTTGATGTTTTTTTTTTTGAGAAATCCCTAGATGTGTTAATAAATGAAAGGCATAATATATAAACAAACGTTATTTAAATATCTTATCGGTTTTATTTTCTATACAAAAACCATTGGGAAGTCAACAGTATATTTTTAATTTAAGAAAAGAATAAGTTTCCCTATCTTGCAAATTCGTTTTCTTTAATATTATTGACATTTTTTCAGTTAACAACATTATAGAGAACACAAAGGCTTAACTTCATATCACACATTTGAAGTCATTGAAATACAAAAAAAATGTTACACTTTCATTGATGGCTTCTTCATTATTTTCTTAAGTAATCATACATTTGATCGCACCTTTTTTTTCTATTCACCCACATCAACCATTTCAGTAATATTATATTTTGGAAAATACAGACATTATTATGGCACAGAGAGCATGAAACCCCTCTTCCTATACAGCAAATAATAATATAAGGGTGTAGCAAATATCCCAAGTGCTCCATTTAATTAACGGTATGGCACCCGCTATACGTGGAACTCGTGATGAAGAGTCTTTTGCAATTTGTCGGTTAGGGTCCGTGTCGTCGAGAGGCCGCCCGTCTTGTTTCGATTTGTCGCCCCATGCAACCTCACACAGCCCCTTCACGATTTCTCATGTCTAAACCGTGCAGAAAAACGGGTGCCGATTGCATCTGTATTTAGCTATGTTATTTATAAAATGGGTGATTTTTGTCATAACTTTCCTTGTAGTATATCTTAAAACTATCGTTCTTTTTTTCCTTTATTTAATAAAAGTGGTTTCTAAATTGTTTTTTAAAATACTTCCTTATCATACTATTATAGCATGCATGCATGCTTAAATTCGCATTATTTACAGGATTTTACTAGTTTGTCTCAATCTTAAACAAACATTATTCATACACTGCGTTCAAATTACTGAGATCATTTCTTAATATTGATGAACTAGATTTTCACTTTTAAAGTGTTTACATGTGTTTTAAAAACACATTTTTTTGAACTTATTTCCACAGTATATTTTTGACTTTAGACTTCTAGAATTTTACTCTTAAAGTAGCGTGAAATGATATTGAAATTTTCAATAAACAGTATCGGTTCAATATTCTTTTGTTATGCATCGTTTCACGCTTCCCTCTCTAACCGAATTTAGTCAATAATATCATATTAAGAAATAAAATGTAAATAGGAACAACGGTAAAGAATAGCATTGTTCTGTTTGAAAAGTTAAGTTTGTTTTTATTATGACGAGAAATATTGAAATGGCTCTCTTGTTCAATTACTCATATGATCTGCTATAGGTGCTTTCCGATTGTATCCCTTCTGAGTTTTCTCACTATCTTTACCTTTGCTTTGTATTTCAGAGAATCATTGGTATATCTATCTATTCGTAGGAATTTAACTGTTCCGCCTTATAAGGGTTTACGAATTGCTATTTATTAACGCCTACACCCGCATCGTTATGATCATTATGATAAGAACCCGGATTCCGTGTGATAATCTAATACTGCTCAAATCGTAAGCAATAATATATGATTAGATTAATTCCATCCAGCAGTAACGTCTGAATTAAAATATAACTAAAACATTTTTGCATATAAAAAATATCCGATAAAGCAATTGTGATATAAAATGATATTTAAAACGTGTTCCAGAAAAAAATAATTTTAGAGATTTTGTGTTCCACTGAATAAATGTTATTACAAAATTGATTAATGTAATCTTTAAATGAATGAAATATCCGGTTGAATAATATATGTGTTGTTTGATACCAAATTATAAAGATAACTACGAATTTCAAACTGTGTTTATCGATATTATAATATGTGTATATTTGTAACAAAAAGTTTATATGTAAATATATTTTTTTTTTTGTTACAGTTCACAGGATTCATGTGCACAGCGTGAAAGCTTATACTTGCAGTACGATTTGAATCAACTGTAAAACATTTTTCATCCGTAAGTAGTGTTATTTTGATTAAAAATTTTATTTATAGACAGTCAGTCACAGCTGTAGACAAACCCGAAACCGCTTATCTTAACTGTATCATAAATATACACACATAAAATATAATGGAAAACTATGTAAGCAATTTTCTGTCGGACAATGACTACGACCTCGCAAGGCCAATGACACAGTGATTATCTTATAAGGGGAGAGAAATTATAAGACATTGCCAAAAATGTTTGTTCTCACATATATAACAATTTTCTCTGTGACTTAGGTGTGGGTGTCAATGCCGTGGCTGTAAAAGCTACCTTAAGCAATCAGAACTCCTGGATTTAACTCCTCGCCAGGGAATAGATGAAATGAAGATGTTTTATAAATTTTATTGATGTCGCTTCCTTGACTTATTTTTATTGTGTCGAGTTTTTTTGACAGTTTTTGAAAAGCCCTTCGTACTTTTCATAGAATCTTTAAACATCGGTTTTTATTAAAGTGAAATTTTTATACCGCATTCATTACGATACAAAAATTATAATTCCATATTGTCATCGTTATTGTATTTACTTAATAATATTAACCTGATTTCTCTCCTTCATCTAGTTGTAATTTTCGATGTTGCCGCATATATTTTGTGATTTGGTGGTAATCTGAAGTAACCTTAGTTGTCCCTCATAGGAAAAATTTTCATCGTGCATACCATTTACGCAGAATGGCCTTTGGAGGCTCTAGTCATATAACAAAACGCTACATTTGTTAGGTTCGCTGAGTATTGATCCGCGGCGGCCGCGTCACTTCGGCAACTTGTTGCCAGAGCTTAAAAAGCTCCCTGCAATAAAAATGTGTGGTGAATAACTTGCCAGCATATAACACCACTTGCACGACACCAAACAAAGGGGTATTGTTATTGTTATTTTATGTTTTTATTTATTCACGAAATTGCTGTTTATTTGTTCCATCTGATCTGAAATGACTTTGTGCAATGTCGAAGCCATGTGCTAATTTGACAAGCCAGTTTTATTCGTTATTGCCCCTTTTATGTTGGCAAAGAAAATTCTCTTTATAACAAAAGAGATGATACATTGTAACGTGTATAATTCTATAAGATTAATCTAATGTACTGTACTCGACAGCTAGTTCTTTTAAGGTTTTCATCTGAGTAAAAAATAATTCAACCGTATAAAACTATTTATCTTTTTATCTCACAAACATTTCAATGTTTAAAAATTTTATTTTTGAGTTTTAGTTTTATCGACCATTTGTTTCAAATTTTTAATTTAATGTAATACAACGATTTATATTGGAGTAACATGAAATATTATTTTGTACAAAAGAATTAGTGCACTAGATTTGAGATTTTATATATATATAAAAAAATAACGACTTTTTAAAAAATAGCAAATATATTGTGTGTAATCAAAGATAATACTTTCAAAAGTGAAAAATATATTGAACTTTTAACAATAATGGTAAATGAAAATAATAAAATCACCTAGCGATAGAAGAGTAGACTCATTATAAGTTTGAAAATTATCAACAGCCATAAGTTATAACAGAAATATATTAATTGATAAATTATTAATAATTTGCGTACCTCATTCCAATAAGACACTTTCATCAATCACTCTTAAAACAATTTGAACTTAAATAGATTTGGAACAATTTCATCAAACAAACCATTGAATTATCTACAAATTAATTTGTCTCACCTTAAATTTCGCCGACGCAAAATTATAATTGTAAAAGTTTGCTCGCAAAGCCAAGTTTGCGGTTTGTGGTGAAACGTTATAGAACAGTCTGCGAATCCTTTAACCGAAAACTCATCCACGACTGGCCCAATTACAATAATTTAGCCTGTTCGTAAGTACCAAAGTCACCGGTTACTGCTGTCCCGATCCTGTGTTCTATGGCAAACGTTCCTACTTAGTAATCCTGCTATGGAATTAAACGGTTTGCCTCTTTGACGTATGAAAAGGCAGTCGGGTGCCACGTGACAGTGTCAGGCACGCGTTTGCAGTCGAGATGTGGATGAAGGTACACACCCTAAGAGTTCTTTACACAAGTGAGATTCCATTAATTCATACTTGGGGAATGTTGTTTAAACGCGCTGAAGAGTGTAACCGTTCAACTGAACAATTCATTTCCATAGATTTCAATGATATAGTTTTTCCATGATATTTTTGGAAGTATTATTGTAGCTGATTTTTCCGATGTGGAGATATCCGATTTTGCTTTCAATTTACTCGGCTGACACTTGTCGAAATTTACTTTCAATGTAAAATAATCTGCGTTGTTTCAAAAATCATTAACTAGTCTACATTTTTTAAGTCTCCATCCTGATAATCTAGTCGACGGGTATGCTTTTAGAAAAAAACACGTAAAATACCAATCTGCATCAAACTTTTAAAAAAAAAAAGGATTGTGTTAAATTATCCTTTTCACCACTTATTTCTTAATTTATTTCGGTTGTTATTATGTATCCACGTATGATTATATAGTATTTAATATTTATTCATAGTATAAAAGTTTTGGTATCCATTGCAAATTACCATTTAAAATTTTCACCCCGAAAAATATTGTATTCTTTCTAAGTCATTTTGTATAAATTTTTGTGTTATTCAGAAATGAAATATGTTTTGTCCTACATATATTTGTTTTTTCATAAATTTTAAATAAATAACACCCAAATATGTGTCTAGATGATATTTAAAAGGTATAGAATTTTAATGACGAAAATAACCCACACTTACTACTTAATGGAACAAAATAAATTAATACATGAGAATTGTCCTGTATTAATTCTCATGTACAATTCTCATGTATGTTATTTTCGTCATTAAAATTTCCCACTCCTTACTTCCTTATTGATTGGTCAGAGCTCCTAATGGATTATTGATTTACTATAATTGTAATTGTAATTCTTAATAAGTGATTATGAACATTTAATTTTTATATTAATTTACTTTATTTGTATCAATATTGTATGATTTTATGTAAATTGTGTCCTAGTTCTTGAACCCATGGTTTTGTACACCTGCTACCTTTAACTCAAATATTTTTTTAGTTTTGTATAAATAGACTTGTTTGTAAATTGTATTATATCAGTTGATAATGCTCGCGACGAGGGAAACCGGTCCTGATCAAAAAACATATTGTGGAAATAAGTACTAAAAAATGTATTTTTACTATTTAAAATTAATCTTTGTTTATCCTGGATCCTTTGTTTAAACTGGATCGACGGATAATGCTCGCAATGAGCGAAAGCCACCCTGATTTAAAAATATAAAATGGTAAAAATAATACTATACATTGTATTTTTATTATTTACATACAAAACAACTAATTAATTGTCATTGGATCAATGTACCTTTTTATTATTGTTATGTTATTTAGTTTAAAACTTTAGAGATTATCGTGAAATATAGATTTAGCGGTGATTGATGTGTGAGCCATAAACATAAAGTCCCTTTTGTTTTATCGCTGTTTTTGTTATAAGCCAATATTAATCAGTATTAATTTCGGGTCTGAAATTCGTAGTATCGCTGTTGACCGCAAAAAGCTTCATACATCCGAAGTGAAGTTATTATTTCTGCGAAGGGTTGAGTCAGGCAGTTGGGTTAATGTCTGAAAAACGGCGCCGGCGGGATTCTGTTTTTCTGACGCACTTTCACTACGCAGCGTCGCGACGTCGCTGACTAAAGCAGGGTGATCTGTTTGGACACAGCAAAAAAACATAACATAAATAGCTCGGGCAGTTTCCTAATTCACAGCCAACAGACAAGGGTACTTAAAAAAATATTTTACTGATGTCTTCTTTGAGAAACTCTACTAATATTTTTTAGTAAACCTCTTTTTCTGGCGTTGTGTGTGGATTATATCCAAATTAATAAATTGTGTTATAATAGCTTTAGCTAGTAAAAATATGTGAAACATTTTTAATCATTTATATAACGGCAGTGTATTTATTAGCTACCATCTAATAGTTATAACTAGGATTTAACTCGTTTCATTTCATCGTTCTAATTCAATTTTATGACTGAATCACTCAATTATATTCAGATGATATTCAAAGATATATATACATATATATTTGTTTCCCTTATATCTGACAACCGCATTTATTGTTTTTGATATATTATATTTAAAAAAAAGGCGAATGATTGTAGATTATCCCCGATTATGAGAAAAAAACGGTGGTTTGTCTTGCCAAAGTCTTAGCCTTGTCAAAAGGGTAGCGAAAGCTATCTCAATAAACGTGATTTTGCATTTTTTGATACTGCTTCATAAGGTTATTATTTATTACAGTATTATAGATGTGACTTAAAAACCGGCTTACTTCCACTATTCATTCTTTGTTATTGTCTTATCGAAGTTCAAGTCGTTTGAAATTATTAAACGTCTGTTTTGCGCTACACATTATTCCATTGTTGAAGTTATTTGATTTGTGACTGCTATTTGTACGATTAAGTTTTTACATATATAACCTATTACTTGAAATCATCGTATATTTTTCGAAATACCAGGTTTTTTGGATTTGGAGTATTTTATGTTCACGTCTGCTATTAAAAGCATTTTGATGGTTTTTTTTATCTAAAATATTGTTATTTGTATTGCATATGGTCTGTAACAGTGATTCATGGTATGTTGATCAAAATGTCATTTATGGTAGCCTCTCGCCTAAACTTTCTATAGTTAAAATATTCTCAAGTGAAAAAACTTTTGAGAGAGATGATCTGTCGATTTTGTTAAAGTGTTTTTCCGGAGTGCCCTTTTCCGCACAGAGAGAAAAGGCTGCGTATGCGAAATCTTTTGATAAATAATTACACTCAAAAGCAAGTGTTTTCTCTATTGAAACTAAATAAATAGCTACACAAAAGCCATTTCAACCATAATAACCTCAGTAGCTGCAAAAAACCTCAGTAAGGTAAAACCGCACACCTTTAATTAGAATTCTAGACGCTTTTTTGTATGCATGCAGTGTCGGCAATCAGATACGTGCTTATACTGAGTTACATCTTAATACATACAAAGAATGTATCATTTAGTGACTCGTATTTGTAATTTTTAAATTTAAAATAATCTTGCTTCTCAAATAGGTCGCCGAAATATTAATTTACGTAGAAAGATTTCCCTCTACGACTCGCAAGCAATGAATATATCGGCCCTGCTGTGAAGTGAACCGTGTAGTGTAGCTGAGTGGCCAACATCATTGGTTTCGTCTGCGGCATTCACGAGCTAGATTTCAAATACGTACACATCCACTAATTGACTTTTTAGTCGATTTATAATATTCCATTTTCCCAAGATACGGATGGCTTCAATGCTTAAATTCTCTTCCATTTACGAAGAGAATTACTAAGAGAAAGTTAATCGAACCACTATAACTGTTTAAACCCAAGCTTATCCTACCCTGATCTCTTATAAAATAGAGGGGATGAGCGGTTGAGTGACAAGTAGTTCTCATAGAGCAATCCATTTAGAATCCATATTCTGCACATGTGTGATCTTAGTAGCTTAAATAATGTCTTCAAGAATTGCAAGTAGCCCTTAGAACGGTACAATATATTTAATATAGAGTTATAAATATATCAATTCAAATCAGATTACTAACAAAAATCCGTCGTCAAAACAACTTTCGCGACCAGCAGTGCAAATTGAATTTGACATTAAAACACAAGCGCGGTTAAGTCGTACGACTAATTTACCGCAGGTATAGACGGTATGACACTAAGTAGTAATTAATATCAAAAAGCACATGCGAGGAGGTATTTAAAAAATCATAATTCCATATTAGCAAAAGTCAATTCTACGCAAATACGGTCGAAGACGGTGGTAGTATCTGAGCAATGAGACATTTACCTACTGTAAATTCAGCCATATTATTTTTATTATCAAAACTTTGTCTTTTTGAATAATTTTTGTTCCTATAAGTCCCGTGTATTTGTTGCCATACGTATGGCGCTCATATTATGATTCGATGTATTGGAAGTTAGTGTAGTCTAATTATTGTTATCATGGCATAATCATATTTAGATTACCTTTATAGCAAACCGCGCATCGCTGACTACAGAAGAGCCTTAATCGAATATCGTTCAATTTCAATACCCCCTTCTTTAAGTTGAATATTATATTTACTTCATCGACGTTCAAATTATATACGCACTACGTTTCCATGGTGACACTTGATCGCCCTGAACTTTATTGGACTCCCATGGGATTCGAGCCTTATGGCATTTCGTTTGAATTATGATTAAACCTAATAATAGCTTTCGCTTTAAAAGCAAATTATATTGAATCATATACGCGTGTATATTTGTTATCATTTATTCGATTTTACGCATAGCTTATTCAATTAAAAAATATGTATCGAAGCTTAGGTTAGTAATTAAAAAGGTTCACGGAAAAATCGCATATCCTGGATAACGAATTACAGACTGTGATTTCGGCAATTATATTTTAGTTATACAAATGCAATAGTAAGAATTGGTTATGAATGGCCATTTTTCTCTTGTATTTGTATTTATTGCCAACAAACTTGAGTAGTTTCAAATTGAAAATTTTCGAATTTTTGCTTGCATTTCTCAGTTAACGATACGCATATAATGAATTTAATGCTTCCTGATTGAATAAATTTCAATTGACAGAGATATATAATTCAATTTTCGTGCTATTTTATGGATACCGACTTTGAACTTATGTTTAAATATATATATATATATTATATGAAAACTAGATTGCGACATATATAGGAAGTTATTTTGTATTGATTTTTTCCCGCTTGGTTGCGTTTGTTTTTAAGATACAGTAATCCTACTTTCTTATTAGATTTTCTTTGAAAAAAAGAATCAAAAATGATGCATCGTATTTACCCCGACAGTTGGTAGTCGAAACGGAAGTATCTCAAACGAGATACCAGGATGGCAGGATCGCGTGGAATTATTGTATTAGGGCGCACAGGAATCGCTCCTTGATATTATCGAGTGCTCGGATCTTTTTCGTCCTCGCTTTTGTAACAGCAATCTGTATGCCGGCAGCGTGCGCACGTTCGCGCCACATTTGCATTTGCTTTTTTCTTCGGCAAACCTAAATGTGACGGTGAACGCTTCCACGACCAGAAATTTGCGCTATTTCATATATATGGAACTATCTTACTCGGTAGGGTAACGTCTCTCCGTTAAAGTTAAATATGCTATAACCACAGTGGAAAATATTTGTAACCGAATTCTTTGTGTTACGCAACAAATATAATTTCCATTTTTTTCTCATTCTATAAAAATATGTAGGTTAACTTCCATATTTAATCCATTTTTTTACTTCTAGGTATACTTGTATTGTGAATTAATGTGAATTAATTGGCATGGTCCTAAAATTCGGCGATTTAATATTTTGATCATGATTTATAATTATGATTTAATTGATATTCAATTGTCAGACAAAGTAATATTATAATAAGGTGCAATTATTATAAGTGTTTATTTCCAAGAAAATTTTTAGATGTATTTTAAGATATCGATTAGGGTTGTTTTGATGGAAAATAACATTATAAATATTTTGTCAAAACCAAATAAATTTTAAATCAGTCAGTATATTTTTGGTTTTCTCAATGGCATTGCACTGCAGTTGAATCGTTGTGAAATCTGCAGATATTTAAAAAAATTCAGGTATAAATTTAGCTCCGTAGACATAATTTCTATATTTTTTGTGATTCGTATCGTATACGATATGAACTTTTGACTGACTCATTTCTAATGCATCTATATCATAGAATGTCCGAAGATACTGAAAAGAGTATTGTGAGTTGTCAGTGACAAGATATTTGGATGTGCACAGAGATTCAACAATTAAAATTTTATAAAATATGTTGCGGTTTTTTTTTAAATGAAACATTATCTTGAATTATACACGAATAAATTTTATGTATAGTTATGCAAAATAAAGGAAACTGCATTCTGTATCATCTTAATACTTCTAACGTTTCTATTTTAAATTCCATAAAGTCTGAGAACCATAAAAAAGTCATATATAAAATGTTACACCCCTTAAGCTTATTTTTATTGACAGTCTCACTTTAAAAGCTCAACACTAAATCCCCCGCTTCAGATACATAACACCACACAATTAAACGACAACGCAATTGGTCGTTGAACTATCACATACAAAATGCGTAACTTAAGATGTCCTATATTGATAAGCGTACTTTTTATCGCTGTGTGCTTCGGTGGTAATTGCTCCGCGACCGCGGTCTTTATCAGCCACCCGAATTACCATAATGAAAACGATATATCTTTACGACGCTCCAAAACACATCGCATTCCTTAGTGGGGGAGATATTAATGAGCGAGGGATGGTGCGCCATTTACTGAACATATACAACGGGACTTCACGGGTTGCACGTACAATCTCAAGGGTCGAACCCAGGGAGGGTTCTTGGGGAAACTTTCCTTTGTCAACGAATTCGATACATATTTGATCATAAGTCTATAACTTACTGTTCATTGTTTTTTGATTATTTGCAGACGTATCGTGAGAAATATACGACATGTACGGAAAATAAAGTTGTTCGATTTTACCACGAAGTCTGGAAGACAACATTATACTGATTTTTATAGAAACAAAATCTTTTGGTTGTACTCTCATGGCTTTAAGATGTGTGTATAGATATTGTGACGTCAAATAACTATCTGTTAAAAGTAAATTAGTATTATATTAATAAGATTTAAAATATATGAAACGTTTCCGTAGTAACCAACGGCATACAGCATTTGTTTTTAACCTTATGACTGCTGAAGTCTCATCTGTCTCACCAGTTCCAGACCAGACCAGTTGGTCAGTTCTGTTGCATCCGTGTGATAGAATGCCTGAAGATGCTGAAAGGCGAAACCCGGGTCGTAAGTGACAAAACAAAAAAAAATGTGGAATCGTACAAAGTTGTAACAATTCAAATTTGATATTGAAATTCCATCAAGCACCTTCAGTTGATATCATAAATTATGGCTAATAAATATTAGCACCGAGATTTCATTTTAGTTGTATGTTATAAAGAGAAAGAGATACCACCTATTGGGATCGTCGTTTCGACATAACGTAAAAATTTCATTTAAATAATTGTCGGTGATTCAATGCCTTTTTACTGGACTTTTTGTTTAAAAAAACAAATGTAGCGAATATACATACTGACATTAAATAGTTTTGAAGTCAATATTCCTTTAATATACATATTTACAAATTTTTTGTTTTAATATCGTTTTTTTTTTTTTATTACAGTTTCGAATTTTAAACCGTGAAGATATTTCGTCAATCTTGCGTCGTAATTATTTAGTTCTTATTTTAATCATTGTGAATAATATTATCAGTAATAAAACGGTATTGCTAAAATTTTAGTGTTACTCTTGTTCTCTTCAGACTACTGTATTAGGGCTCTATCGATATATTTTGCTTGCTTTACGAATTATTTTCTCTTATCGCTATTCCGTGGAAACGAAAAGCATTACCGGATTCCTATGTTGTTTAAAATCGGTTGCTCGAAGTTTGCTCGGTCGTTATACATTCTGAACATTAAAAGTCAATAATATAGTGTCCGTAATCCTGTTAGCGAAAACTAAAATCGTTATAAGGTTAAAAGCCAATTCAATCAATACATTGAAATTACAATATAATGTGATTTTTAATTAATCTATTGTATTGAAATATAACCCTTATCTCTTATGTTCTTAGTATATATGATAGTTTGATTGAAGTATATACAAACGACTTCGATAATTGCCATAATCTGATATTTGAATGAAATTATAATGCGTATTGTTTCCATCCAAGAAAGGAATTGTTTCATTATTTTATATTACATGTCACGTTTTACATAGTTATTCTCATAATTGAAATGTCACGTTTTTTACTCACTCTCACACACACCTAAGTAAAAATTTATATATATCAAAAAGGTGTCAAATATCGATATTGGCGGGATATATGTTTTTAAATATGAATAATCAAATAAAAGTAACTAAACTCTGTAAATTAGTAATATTTCTATCGCGCTGGAATACAAAGAACTCATTAGTCTGAGAATTCTTAATCACAGTTCGAAAACACGATAGTGAGATTTAATGTAAATCTATCTGAAAATTCTTCTCAAAAAAGCGAAACGTGTGTTCCACATTTAGTTATATGCCATGTAGCATACAAATTAAATGTGACACGCGTTTTCCCGCGTCCCAAAAATTTCAAACTTAAATATTATATTGAAAAAGGTAAACCTGTATTCTCTAATGACGTGTTCAATTAATTAGTGTAATAAATTTCATTTTTTAAAAATTGATACCGATACTATTTTAGATCTGCGTCACTCAAAAGACTACTTCTTCAATAATTGTTTTACATATTAGAAAGAAGTATGCGTTAACAAATCGTTTCCTACATTTTTTCAGAGAAGCTACCCAGGTGATCTAGGGACGATACAAATAATGTACAAGCATTAATTTTTAACGGCATACTTAAATTGCCAATAACATCAATTTTTTTTTATTGTCATTTCATGTGATTCAGCTAGGATTTTATATCCGGATATAGAATAGTAAAGCTCCGCTAAATCGCATAGTGGCCTGAATGTAGGACGGAGGTCAGGCGTCATTGCCTATAACCATTCATTACTTGGGGTAGGCTGGGAGCTTATTGGGAGGCATTCCAGCCAATTTTCTGGGGGTAGTCGTTACCGTGGGTATTTTGTCATGTGTTTACTTCAGTGCTACCCCGCCCCGACATTCATAAATGTTTAATTTGAAAAAATGTAATGTCACACAATTTAATGTCTGCATTAGTATTTATGAGCCGCTGCTACTAATTTGTTGCACTCAAAACTCTCTTTGAGTCACATTGTATTTAATGTCATCACTTCCTGATTGCAATGGAGTTGGAGCTAAATATTGATGTTGTGCTATAACAATAGATATCTTTTAGTGTTGTACCACTTGTCTCTGTGTTTTAAAATCAGTCATGGAACACATTTTACTATGTGTTCAACTTTTAACCTTTTTTAAAAATAATAATCAGGGTTCGCTTATTGCGAGCATTATTAACTGATAAATTAAAGTGATATAATAATACTCGCGATGAGCAAAAACGGTCCTGATATAAAATATATAATGGAAATATGTATCAAAAACTTGTTTTTGTTATCTAAAATATCATGCCTTTCCACCAAGAAGTGACAGTGTTAGAGAGTTTGTGAAAATCCGCTTATTATTTATTATCAACAGTGGATTTATCAAACAAATCAAATCAAAAAAAAAAAAAAACGTCATTTGAGAAAATAAAATTTAAAAAAAAATGCATAGCGATTTCCCAGAGCTCAAACCCGTGCATAGGACTGAGTATAATTTTGGAAAAGCTGCTGATATTTGAGCTTCGATATTATTATCGATATTATATCTATGAATAGCAATAATTGTATGTTAGATTCGCCGGTGAATAACGTTTGTTTTTGAAACATGTATATAAATATAATATTTTACTTTTTCTGAATTGTTTGTGATTTTTTGTTCCTCATAAAATCTTGAAAAACATTTTTTTTTTTGATCTACATTTAATTTTATGTTAGGTTATGGTTGAATCTGACGTGTGATGTTAACGATTTTGTGATATACTTGAAAATGAAAAAATGCGAAAATGCAGTTCCATAAATATTAATGTGTTTATATTGAAGTAACTAGCATTGATCCTCCGAGCTGGGCAATACCATGTTTTATTGAAGTTGATAATAGTGCCGTGTAAATTGATTCCATTATCAAATCCCCTTTACCTTTTCTTTCACCCCGGCGTCCGAAAGCGTCGACACATTTTCTGACTCACTTATCGCACTCTTTATGTATTTATGTATTGAACACTGAGTCTCTATATTGCGTGCGGGCAAGGGGTAGTAAAGGATACAAGAGGGACGAAATGTTATCTATTCTGTAGCGAGCATTGCCCTTTTTATTGACTATCCTTGTAAACTTGGCTATTTTTTCCCCTTTCAAAAATACCTACATAAAAAATGTTTATATTTGGTTTCGTACCGACATACATACGCATATATAACGTTACAATTTCTTTATTGAGACGAAAATAGTTATTTGGTTACACAGCGTAATGCTCAATTCCTATCTAATAAATTACTTAATTAAACCAATGTTAAACATTCTTACGGTAATAACAGTTACTTCTTGGTCGAAAGGTATATTCAAATGATTAAACACAGCGTTAAGTAATATTTCATTAATTTAATATTGTAAATATCATGACCGGTTTCGCTCTTCCCGTGCATTATCAAAATTTAGTAATTTAATACTTGCTACGAGAAAATCCTGGCCTCATCTTGATAATATAAAACCGTAAAAGTAGTACTGAACGTTGTGTTTTATTATTTAAATAATATATTTAAACAAATAATATTAACTGGCCGGTAAATTGTAAAGACAGTAAGTAGTTTTAATTGCAATAAAATTTAAATTTTCTCATTTTTAAACGTTACTTAAAACCGCAAATCTTTTATGGCATATAATAGTGTTATTTTCACATTTTGCGTGAAAAGATAATAACTCTAGCTAAAGTAATAAAATACTGATGTCATATTACAGTGATAGTCAAATATGTCAATCGCCATATCTGGGCCATCACGCTGTGGACTTTTTTATGATATTTTTTTCTACTGCTATCAAATAATAAAAATAAAAGATTTTCATGATGACGATCTTGGTCGGCTCGTAATATTAATATTCATATGTAGTAACTGTTAGGAACCGTGGTTTAGAGCAATAATTTTTCGTTGAATACTACACCAAGAGTCAACGTGTTATGCATTGTAAGCGTACATTATGTTGATTAATGTGTTTAAAAAATAAAATTTATTGCATCACAACATGATGGACCATAAACTATTTTTTTCAAGACGTTTTAGAAATTAAAAAAAATGTCAATTGAATTCAATGTTTTATTTAAAGATCAGCTAAACTGTCTTAATTCTTCCTTGATATATTCCTTGCGTGGGATTAGTTTAATGGGTTGATATCTGAGTAATATTTATTTTATTAATTGATAGAATGGATGAAGGTGTCGAAGTAAGAAACACTAATCGTGAATGACAAAACATGTAGAAATTTAGAGTTTCAACAATTCAAATTTGGTATTGCTAATTGCTTTATATTTCGAATTTTTTGGTTGTTAACTGTGTTTACAGGTTTTTTTTGTATAAGGTTTGAATCATCTTATTTGTAATTTAAATTATATTTTCTACTTGCCTTGGCAAAAACGGGTCATATATAAAATTTTGTAAGAAATGCGACAACACTTATGAAAATTGTCTGAAATTTGCCGCTCGTTTTATCTCGCTGCCTTTATCGCATTTTTTATAGGCCCAATAAAAGTAAATGACACTGAAACATCTTTCGATTAAACTTCTTTATATAACAAATGCAAAAATGTGACGAAAAATTGGTGACATTGCGAATGTTTTTAGCATTGGTCGAATACTGCGCTGGGCTTTTTATTATTCAATGTTATATTTTGGAAAATCGTCCTCAGACTATAGTCGAAAAGGAAATTGAAAAAAGGTTCTAAAAGAATAAATACAGGAAAGGTCAACCCATCCAAGGTCATAAATGTCTGGAAAATTATGGAAGACTATCAGAAAATGAAGACGCCAAATAGTCCCAGAGTGTTTGCAATAATTTATATATTGTACATTCTATGATACTTTTACCAACTTTATATATAGATATACAATAGCGAGAAAACATAAACCTTTCAATTGTTCGATTAAAAGCCCTACACAATATTTCTGTTAATAAGGGATGTTTTTTATTACTTGCTAAATGTGAAGCCAAGTTTGCTTTTATCAAAAATACAATTCAAAAATTGTTCCTCAGGTTCTTGAAATATCATCGATCGTCTTGTTTCTTGCGACAAGATATCAAAACAAACTAGATTTTCAATGTGTGACATATTTTATCCTGATACATCGTAAATTTTACAATTGATTTGTGATCATTTTAAGACTTAAAATCCGTCTCGATTTTTTGAAACACGTAGGTTATAAGGTTTCATATCTTAAGACTTATGTTTGTTTTTCTTGTTGAGTTGTTTATGTAATAGTAAAATGACCGGTGACATCACCGATATCTGTGTTAAATAGATATTGCTTGTTGAAAGAAGTACAATATATGCGAATCCATGGCTTAGAATTCATCTATAAACTGATTGAAAAAACATTATTCATGAGTTTCTTGAGCTTCTTCTTTAGATGTATATTCATGAATTTTATTACCATTGTTTTTTTTTCATGTAAATAATAAACTGGTTACGTATTATCATTTTATCCCAAATGGATTGGATATTCTCATAACAAGTCATGCTTTTCAAAATTTACAGAATATTTTTTTTTAATTACAAGTGTATTTACCGAAAGCCTCACTGTTTCGTAACATTTTTGTTTGAACGGAAAAAATGTAAAACTTGACTATCAAATTGTTTGTCCACTGGGAGCATTAAGGCTCGTAAAACTCTTAAATTTAGCTTTAGTCGGACTATTAAACACGACGATACTCCAGTGTGGACACTGAAAGCCCTTTATGGCGCTGATCCAGATGTTGCCAACATTTTTTTTAAATATAATTTTCAATATTTATATTCCATGTCACCTGCTATTATGGATGAATATTTTATTTTACTCTCCTACTCAGTATCGTTGTAAAATTTTATTTTCATTTTATGTTATTAAAAGAAAGACAATTATTTCCGCTTTAGTGCAGCTATAAATTATTTAACAATTTTTACTAACATTATTTACATTAAATTAGATAACACAGATTTTTGAAGAATTTTTCTTTTGGTGAATGTTCGTATTTAAATTGTGTGTTGTCTTCAATTTTATTTTAATGTTTCCAACCGAAATTTCCAGTTTAATATTTAATTTTACGATTTCCGTGCATATATACGCCATAGACTCTTAAAAATCTATTCGATTTAAAAATCAATTAAGAAAGAATCGAATTGGAGATTCAATCTCTTTAAATGTCCAAACGAATGAACATTTGCTAAAAGGGTCTACATGCATGTGATCCCTCAATAAAATTTTAGTTGTATTTTTGCGAAATTGTTACACTTTCAATATAAAATCGTAATGACGTTAATGACCGGCAAAGTAAAATTGCTTAAACCGTCCTCAATGTTCTATAATACTGATTCACACGATCATTCCTTATAGAATTTTTCTTACGTATAAATCTGATTTATAGTAAATTTATATTTCAGTCACAATATGTAATGATTTCATTAGTTTACTCTTAAATTTGCTTACTGTGCCACATTATTCAATTGATTGTATTATTTTCTTTTCGTCGGTAATAAATACAGTGTGACGGATTAATTAAGAGAACTCTTTACGTGCCTTGGGAATACCGTGTAATGTTTGTATATATTGGTGGCCATAATAATGTTTATATCATTTGATGTGGGTTACTAGCGGAATAGTTGAGACAAATAATTGTGTAACATCCTTTGGCGAACCGTTCGCCAAAAATAATTCTCCCAGCTATAAACTAATCTTCATACAAAAACAAGTCACGTGTGTTTGACATACAACTCTTGAGCCTTTTGTATTCCAAGTTACGTGTTTGTTTGCGTATGAAACGTCAGCGGACCTAAACATTTTTTGGCATATTGAATATTTTACATATTTCATTGGGTTAATTAAACAATCCGTATTAGGTATGAAAAGAAATGACCGTTTTTTTGTCCCAAAATTAGATTGTGGACACTTTGAGAGATACTATTACAAAACGTTTTTTCAAGATTAAATTGACATGTAGAGATAACGAAGGCGGTGAAAATTCAATTGAATCACCAAGAAATCTGTTTCCAGGGCAAATTACTCCAAGATTTAAGAACCCGAGTATTATATTTGGATAGTTAACAAGGAAGGCTTATGACAACAAACCAAAAACTCAAGGAACTTAAAAAAATGAATATCGGTGTAAATGTGATGATTTTGTTTTTATTAAAAAAACCCACATTTGTGAAGCCAACAGAAACGGACATTTAGTTGATATTGTCTTTCATCGTCAATATTCAATAAAACATTTAACCGTTTTGTTTTTACTTAACGCAAACTTATTAAATAAAGTAATAAACCTTCTCGGCAAACACCCTGATTTTGTAGAATTAAAGCATATTTTTGTGTACCGATTCCACAAATTTATGTGACATCGTTCTGATCTTTACACAAAATTGTGTAATTAGTACTGGGTGAATGTGTTTTGATGCTTACAACGACATGTTATTTACATACGTAGCACAATCGTTATCGGTGGCCGCTATTTGGCCGTCTCTGATTAACGTGATTGGAAGCTTTCGTTTAAAACGGATTGTTTTGTTTTGAATGGGGCTACACACACTCGACAGAGTATTAACCCTCTGCACTCGAATGCCGCCATAGAGGTGGCATTGTAAGTTTATCGTATTACTCGGATGCCGCCGCGGTGGCGGCATGTTTATAAAGTCATTTTTTGTATACTTTTAACATTTTTTATTGGTCGATTTCAACTAGATCACAATAATAGATCATTGGGGAGTCATTTTCTAATAAAAAATCATAGCCAAAGATAGTCGGCTCTCGTAATATCAATAAGTGTTATCATCGAAATGCATGGTGGATTCCGAGTGCGTACTTCAACTGTTCCTACAGAAGACCGTCTTGCAGAGAAATTACATATATTACGTTCAGGGCCTAAGAAGGATTGTGCAGTATGTTCAAATAAAAAAAATTCTGGCGGGAGATCGGAAACACGGCTGTTTTGCGAGACCTGCGTAAATAAGCCAGGATTACATGTTGACGATTGCTTTGTGAAATACCATAAAATGAAGAATTACAAATAAAATAAAAATATGTACATTATATTCACTATATGTCTGTTTTACAGAAAGAAATTTTTTTTTTTTAATTTTATACATATTTTTTATTAGTTTGATTCATGTAGCGAATGCGATTTTCGCAAAAAAAAACGCGTCGAGTTGCTGGTAGGTACATACGAAAAAGTGCTCGAGTTCAATAGGTTAATTTGCATTTCAAGAACATTTGAGCGCTTTGCGGCTCCGCTGCACTTAAACAAGGTTCTCACACATACAACGGGGAGACCCCAACTTTTATGCGTGCGTTATTCTTTTTTACAATTCGAAAACTTTTTTGAATCGGTATTTTTGTCATTAACGGTAAGACTTCTCTTTTCTCAGCTCCCTGTAATCTTCTCAAATATGTTAATAAGCGTAGTCTTGTGTTAGGACAAATGCCGATGATATTTAGCATTTCCACAATATATTTATAGAATTAAAATTTACTTGAAAAAACTCTATCAAAATAAGGTTTAACTTATGAAAGTATTTAGTTTTACAAAATTTTTAGTTGATGCTCCTGCTATCATCAGAACTATGATTAAACTAAATTTAAACTCATCTTTATATATAGTGTTTTAGAAAAACGCTTAATCTATTCTATTATTGAAAATTTGCTTCATTATAATCGAATAAGTTTACGTGTTTTTTTGACTAGATTTGTAACTGTAGCGTTAGTGATACGGATACAAATAAATTATTTACTCAAAAACGAGACAACGATGGTAATAATTCGATCCATATTTTATTTACTTGCCAAGACGTTGACAATCGAAAATATGTTTGAAGCATTCGTGCATGATGGCAGTTTACTGACCGTCAGTAGAACATCATTATATCGGATAACGTATATCTCAAGTATGTACGACAATTAATAAATGCCAATTCAATAAATAAATGTACGTACGTTATCGAACTTTTTATCAAGATAAAAAAGATAGTATTGAACTATCTCTTGACAAGTTTATAATAAAATACGTCATTATATTTTTTTAACATGTTGTTAAATATTTCTTTAAAAATCTTTGCGATATTTGTTTAAATTCTTGACTATTTTCAAGAACCAGTTACGTGCGGAAGTCGAGGGTCGTATGTACACGACTTCGATTGAGATTTAAAACAAACATTGTCTGCAACCGAATGATTCATTCACATATTGGTGCAGCTGTATCATTTATTACTTAATAAAAACCCACTATGAAAAATAGATTTTATTTATTATCTTTAAGCTTTTTCGTTATTTGTTGCCGAGAGGGAAACGTTCTTTGAACAATTATGCCACTATTTCTGTTCTGTACGGATGGTTTTGCAAAAAATTTATGTGAAGATTTTTCAAATACATAGGTTTATCTGATGTTTTTAACCTCTGTCATCCTTAAGAATCCGGACGTAGCTTCAACGAGGAGCTAAAAATCTGCATTTCTAGCGTAATCTTTCTCTCCCAAAAATGAAAGTTGAGCTACTGAAAAAGTCTTGTAAAAAATATTAGGATGCTTTAATAGCAGTCCATGTACTCCATATCGACAGCTCAATTTGAAGAATTAATTGTTTATTGATTATAAAAAAAACTTAACCTTTAATCGTACCTTTGCATGAACAGCCTTGATAGGCACTATATTTGACAGGATTTTTATCACTATATGTATTTAAACCCTATTTTAATTAGATTACTTCCCTATATTATTCGTGGCTTTTTAATGTTCAGTCTTTATTAATATCTCGTAAAGTTGACATTTCATATAATTAAAACATTTTCATTTTGTTTTATAACGTCTTAGGATATTAAATTAAAATCCATATTAACTGAGCATCACTAGCAACTGAGCCAATTTCTATGTCTTCGTTGTATATATGTACTGAAACTTTTATTATGATGCAGTAAAATATTTCTCATTTCTCAAATAAATAATAAACGCTCCCTTATGTTTTCAAAGCAATATTAATATATTCTGCTACACAAGTTTTATGATTTCCTTTTGGCAACGTACGCATCTTTCAAATTACTTAATTAATTCATTATTCATATAAATTATTAACGAACTCGGTGCTTTATAACGTTTTTCAGTAAAGTTTAATTAAAATTTGAATCGTATAATGTTTCCACTACGCTAACCAAAAAGAAGAAGAGAAGAATATCAAACTATATGTAGACGTATGGTTATAGATCTGGTTGTTTTGCGATATTATATTTCGTGTAGGGCGGCTGCATGCTTCCCGATATTCGGAAAGCAATATCCTAGTATTGCATTTGTGATACCTCCAAACGGTCCGTTGTCTCACTTCTTGATAGCTTTTTCATTTTCCCCATTTGCAGCTTTTATTCGTTTCGTTGTAAATATGCATAGCACGCAATCAATGTATAAATGTCGATACACTTTACACATACAACTATTTTAAATTCAGTCAAGATTAAATCGAGTAAGCCTTATGTACACTGTTTAGCGACGGGAAAAAAATCATAAACTTGCCGAACACAACAGAAAAAAAAATGTGGTGTTTTGAAAATTTTATAAAAGTCTTTTCATGTTCTCCTGATCTGGTTTGAAAGGTAATGGTCGTTTTATTATTCGGCGCGTTCAGAAAACAACTAATGCTTTCCCGGCCTATCCATTTCGAACGAATGTAACACCTAATTCGAGTAAAAGGCTTACCTTACAAGTGATTCGCGCAATTTATGGCCTACCAATGTAATATGTGTAAATAATATATTTACAGAAAGGATTCGAATCTATAAAAGAGCACGTGGACCGAAGTATCTATGCATTGAAACGTTTTTTTTCGCACAGTTATTTTTAACTCGCGCGAATCAAAGAAGTGTTAATATTCTTCGTCTAAGTTTCATTATTAATTGTTATGACACCGATTCTTGTAAGTAAATATTGATAAATGATTTTATTAATACATATTTATGGATCGTATGTATTCACAATCTGAGGCGAGGTGCTCATCGCAGGGAAGAATTATTTAATGACTCTAAAACCCACCAAGGGTTATACCAAGTGTTCCCGTTATTACATCTTATCTTAGCTTCCTTAGTCTAGCCACCCAATATATATATATATATATATACACGCTGGAATCTTTTCTGTTACATAATGTTTTAAATATGACATTAGCTTCCTTCTTTTAGGGTCATAATGAATGCTAGCGGCAAATCCTCGCCATGACTTTTCACCATTATATTCACTATTTTAGTATATTATTTCAAATAACTGTAAAAGATATGATATTTGTAAAAAATACGTCAAATTAAATCGGACGATGTTCTCTAAATATCGAAACACGTGTCACACTCGCAAAATTAATCAAGAAAGTGTTATTACAAATTATTTATATTCACTCGCTAGAATATTAATTTAACTTTCACGATGTCATGTTTAAAATGTCGTTCTGTGGTTTCACTAATATTATAAATATACACCACCACCCTTAAGTTAAGACCACTACTTTTAACATTATTTTCGTGCGTATTTCGCTTATTTATAGCGAATTGTTCACTTTGCGAGCTATATCCCCGCGCTGTATCCACCGTAGAGAAGTGTAAAATACAAGTTTTAAATCTTTTCGCGAGCTGAATAGTTAACGCTGAAATATATTAAATTGCTTTGATATATATTTTTCTTACTGTCTCCTCAGCACCCTCTGCCGGGCGGTATCGAATAAGTGAATTGCGTTTTTTTACACAAAAACCCAGGGACCGTCTGATTCTATGATTTATCTTGTTGAAAAGTAAAATTTACGGTAGTTCTTCCGCGTTTTCATTGCCATCGTCGAATTCGAATGCATTTTTTAAAATGCACCCTATATTTTTTCGAACTTCCCCTTTTGGCTTATTTATTTTCATTAGAGCTTACCCAAGTTATTTTTGAAAGCGTTGCTCAGCATAGATAAGTTTACAAAACTCCCGGGTATTCAATTATTTTGGGATTCACAAATTTTCAACCGTGAATTGGTATCGTAGCGTAATTTAAATTGTATAATACTTGTATTGCTTTAACTGAGGTGAATATATGAGATTATCTTTTTAAAGGAACTTGAATTATTTCATACGTGTGTTTGTCACAAATACAAAAATCATTTTTATCTATTTACGTAAAATTTAATTTTTTATGTAATTTTTCCTTCAAGTTAAGTAACAAAATAAACGGAGTCGATTTTTTTTGAAAATTAATATAAAAGACATATATTATATAATACATCGTTGTGAAAATTGCATTTTCTGGCTGTTACGAAATATGAAATGGAGAGAGTCCAAAAATTTTATCGATAGTATGTTGGTTTAATAGAAACATGTATACGAAAAAACCGAACTTAATGTTGTAGTTTATAAAAAATATGTTGTATAACGATCCATCAGTTTTCAATATATAAAATGATTTCCGAAATCCCTGGATCGATATTAAAACAATACCGGGATATATTTAAATTCAAAGTTCAACAGGCTTTCTAATAATTATTGTTTACATGTTTTGATTTGTTATTTATTGTAAAACACTGGCGATTTCAAATGTATACTCTGAGAATGCTACAATTATTATTGGTAACGTGCATTTAAGATTGTAGTGTAGCGTTCTTTTATTCGTAAAATAATACTGTAAAAATAATATTTGTATTCATTTTTGTAACAAAGTTACCTTTATTTCAAATATAACTTAATCTTATTGTTATTCATTTGACCTTTGATATTTTCGTGCAAGAAAAATCTTGTGCGCATAATAAGAATGTTTCCATTGTTTGGGTTCTTTAAAATGCGCCCTGACCATTGTGTTTGTTTGCTAACGAACCTGTTTTCCGGCCCCGGGCGTCGCGAAATTTCCTCTAGATTTCTTTTATTCTTTCGTTAATTAAATGTGCAAGAATTGAAAGATTTAATTGCTTTCAGAAGTGCGGAAATAAAGCAAGAAATGTTAATTTCGCGGACGTCTTTCATCGCTCTCCTCCCAATGAAGGTTTCTTATATAAACATTACTGGGTATTGTGTTGTCGCGGGATTTATTTTTTTGATTCATTTCGCTTCTAATCCAATTTAAATATTCCCTGGCCTACGATGAAATAAATCCCAACGTTTTGTGTACTCGCTTAGAATTCCTGTTTGCAGATTCGACGGCTAATTTGTAATGGTTTATTTCAACAAGATATCTTTTCCATGATATGCTATGTATCATTAGTCTTTATTTTCAAAGTAAACCGTTTCGCTTGCATGTTTTGTCATTGAAATCGTACTGAAAGTTATCGATAAGTATTTGTTGTACTATATAAAACCGAAAAATACTAAATAAATTACATTTCATTTGATCACTGTTTTATTTTAAGTTATTTATTTGAAATAAGTGGAATGAAATTTTTAAGGAATATTTCTACAAATGTGTAATAAGATTATCAGTACCGGATCCGATGTTTACATTATCAGTTGATAATTATCGCGACAAGGTAAACCGGTCCTGTTCATCGTGTTTTATTTATTATTATATAGTTCCCCCCTACTAAGACGAGAATTTACATGACAATCTTACATCTTTTTGGCTGAATTGGATAATCAGACTAGATAAAATCTTCGATTTTTTTCTCATTTTGAAGGACATATTTGCTTAACGAGTCTTCCAAACAATGTAATCTTATACTGAACATTTTTTTTATTAATTGTATTTTTGATAAACATGCAAAATAATGTTCTTTAACTGCAAGGGTGAGTAATTACTTAATTCAGATATATCTAATACTTTTTTTTTTTTTAATAATAAAAACACATTTTTTAGTACTTATTTCCACAATATAATTTTTGATCAGGACCGGTTTCGCTCATCGCGAGCATTATCAACAAGAATACAATTTACAAACAAGTCTATTTATACAAAACAAAAAAATAATTTGAGCTAAAGGTAGCAGGCGTACAAAACCATGGGTTCAAGAACTAGGAAACAATTTACATAAAATCATACAATATTGATACAAATAAAGTGAATTAGTATTAAAATTAAATGTTCACAATCACTTATTAAGTATTACGAATACAATTATGGTAAATCAATAATCCATTAGGAGCTCTAAACAATCAATAAGGAAGTAAGGAGTGGGAAATTTTAATGACGAAAATAACCCACACTTACTACTTAATGGAACAAAATAAATTATTATATGAGAATTTTAATGAGAGTCAATTAAAGATAAATCGATGAGATGGGAAGATATTGTCAGTCAGGGGCGTTTTCTGTAAAAAAATAAAGTAAAAGGAGGCAATATCATTTTTCAAAAAAAAAAAATATATATATTTATATGAAATATATATTTATTAATCTAATTTAATGAGTATAACAATGGTGATGACGCAAAAGTAGTTTTTTCATTTATAAGGTTAGAATTAGGCAAAAAATTGTATCGATTAATTTCAAGGATTTCTTGTTTACCTAATTTCAGTGATTTGTTATTGAAATGTAGGATTTTGTAGTTTTTAGTAATATCACATAAATGTTTATTTTGAAACAAATGGTTTCCAAAAGTAGAAATCTCTTCGCCTTTTTTGACACAAGCTAAATGTTCCTTAAATCTAGTATGAAACGATCTTCCTGTTTGACCAATATACCTAGCCTCACAGGAATCACATTTTAGAAGATAAATACCACTTTGGCTTAAAATATTAATTTTGTCTTTCGTGTTAACTAACATTCGACTAAGATTATGATTGTTATAAAAAGTTACATTAAATTTTTTTTTGTCTATCTTCTTGGATATGTTTTCAAAAACTCTGCCTAAATAACTTAGTTTTACCCAACGTTTTTCAACGGAGGGAACATCAATCATCAAGCTCGAGGTTACATTTAATAAAGCTAATTTTTTAGTTTTTTTAAAGACAAGTCGATCAATCAACTTTGCATCATATCCATTGTTAAGTGCGATCTGTTAAATGGTGTTTAATTCTAAATTGAAATTTGATTCTGTCATAGGAATTGTCAACAAGCGATGAATAAAAGAATGAAAAGTTGACAACTTGTGTGTTGAAAATGTGAAATGTGGTGTCTAGACGAGCTACTTATGATATTGTCACTAAAAGTCTCTTTTCTGTAAATACTGAATTTATGACGATTATTAATTAGTTCAATGGTTAAATCTAAAAAGTTTATTTTATGCATACCCAATTCCATTGTGAATTGAATAGAACTATGAATCTTATTCAAATTATTCAAAAAGGTATGCAGTTGCCTTTCGGTACCTCCCCAAAGTACTAAAATATCATCCACATATCTATACCAATAGGTGATATTTTTAAAAAGATCTAATTTTGTTGATTGAATTGGCATTCACTTGGTAGAACTCCATTATAACACGGTGAAAAAATAGCAATGTATTTGCATTGCAAATTTTGTAGAACTAAAATACATTGCTATTTTTTCACCGTGATCTAATTTTGTAATTTTCGATTCAATCAAATTCATGAAAAAATCAGCTAAAATTGGTGACAATGGACTACCCATTGCCAAACCATCCAACTGTTTATAAAATTTATATTTGAATTGAAAATAATTTTGATCTATGCAACAGTTAATGATTGATTTTACATCTGTAGCCAACCGGGGATTAAGATTTTTCATATATATGAAATCAACAATCGCTGACTTTAGGTCAGATATAGGCACACTAGTAAATAGGCTCACTACATCAAATGAAACTAGCTTCGCGTTCAAAGGTACTGATAAATCTTTAATTTTTTCTACTAATTGAATTGAGTTTTTAATCCCGAACTTGGGGGTGAATCCCAACTTATGTTTGAACAAGGAATTAGCAATCCCTGCTAATTTATACGACGGTGCAGCATTAAAGGAAACTACTGGCCTTAAGGGCATACTTTGTTCATGGATTTTTGGTAACCCATACAGTCTAGGGCACTGTGGGTTCATTTGTTTGTGTCTTTTTTTAAAAGGCTCTGTAGGAAAACACGTATTTGCTTCATCGATAACTGTCTTTACAGATTCAGAACTACAATAGATGCAGTTGGATCACGTTTTAATTGAATAAACGCTGGACCCGACAAGACATCCTCCATTTTTTAATCGTAAACACCTCTATCCATGATAACAGTAGTGTTACCTTTATCGGCTTTTGAAATTATTAAGTTATAAGAATTTAATTTTGTTTTGATAGACTTTACGATACGCGTTTCAAATTTATTAGTATTTACAATATTTCGAGATTCCTTTTTTAGAATAGCTGAGCATTCATATTTAATGGCCATATTCGATCTTATAGCCAGATCAGTATCGATCGCAAGATTTTCTAAATCTTTTGACGTTATTTTAACATTTGGGCAATATTTCAAACCTTTATTTAATTTTTTTTTTTTTTTTGGGATATCAAATTCATGGAGCGTTAAGATCTATGACGCGTCAGCATCAGAGCTCTTCAGGTCTCCTCCATCTCTCATATATAGATTTAACTTGTTGTAATTGTTGTGTCATTGTTGACAACATTAGGTCGCAGCTGAGCCTTGGAACCCACAATGAGTGCAGCTCATGCGGACACCATACGCATTACATTCACTCATGCATACGCGTGCACACAGGCACACACACAGCCACACGCATGCATATACAATACGTAAGGAAATAAAATTAGAAAGTCATTTTCAGATGCCGAGGTTGTCCATGTTGGGATTAAGATCTGTAACAACAAACCTATGGTGGGTCATCGAGCAGAACCGCTCTCGGCCTTAGACGATTACTCGGTACTGTCTCATCATAATTATGTAGATACGAAATTGTAGGGTTATAATGTTTGCCTATATCGCTGTGAAAATTTCGAGACATTTCACGAACGAACTCTCGAATTGTAGGCATTTTCAAGTCTCTATGTAACAGCGAATTGCGAACGTACCACGGGGCATTACAAATTTGTCGCAATGATTTATTTTGAACAATTTGAAGTGTCTTCAGATGCTTCTGGTGAGCATAAGCCCACACTGGAGTAGCGTACACCATAATTGGTCGAGTTATAGCTGTATAGAGGAGCAGCTTGCTTTTGAGAGTAAGCTTGCTCTTCACATTGAGCATAAAGTTTAGTTTAGCTTTTACACCATAAGCTTGACGTTTTTTAATCGCGGTGTGCTCATAGAATTTTAGCCTATTGTCTAGAGTGAGTCCTAGATACTTGACAGTATTGGACCACTTGATTTCTGTATTTTGCATACGAATGCAATCGAAATTGGGTTTTCTAATGAAACCCTTTGAAAACATAACTGCAGCGCTTTTTTCGGTATTGATTTTAATTCGCCAGTTTTCACACCAGTCCGCTATGGTATCAGCCAATAGCTGGACTTGTGTGACAGCACTTTGCCGATTACGAGATTTTGATAAAATAGCAGTATAATCGGCGTACTGAGCTATAAATGCTTCGCTTTCCCTACCGCAAGGAATGTCATGCGTGAATATATTATACAGTATGGGTCCCAGGACGGAGCCTTGCGGGACACCAGCCTGGATCGGTCTGAAGGAGGATCGAATTACACCCATTTTGACTTTGAAATGTCTATCCGTCACGAACGAGTAGAGAATCTTTACAAGTGGTAATCCTATGCCAGCCTTCGACATTTTGAATACGAGCCCTTCGGTCCATACCCTGTCGAAGGCTTTAGCAATATCTAAAAAGAGGCCCGCCGTGACCTCTTTATGAATGAATCCACTTGCGATCAACTCTACTACCCGAAGAAGTTGGTGGTTTGTCGAGTGATTCGCGCGGAAACCATGCTGTGTATCTGGGATTATCTTTTTCTCTTCCACCACTTCTTGCAGTCTAGCTTTAATCACACGGCTTTATTTAATAAGCTCATTTCATTAGGATCAAAATTGACTGAAGTTGTATTAACAACCCGTTCCGCAAAAGATATTTTCTTCTCTCTTATGGTATTTACAGAATATTCTGACTTTTTAGTTTCAGACATAATAAGACAGTAAGTTTAGCCCAGCCGTAGCCGTACCCGGTACGAAACCGGTCCTCATCAAAAAATATATTGTGGAAATAAGTACTAAAAAATGTGTTTTATATATTTAAAATATCATGCCTTTCCATCAAGAAGTGACAGTTAACACCTTAAAAGTGATATCTAATACTCATTTTTTCTCGTTTTAACAATGCACTGCGACCTATTTGACAAGATGACTTAGATAAAAAAAATAGTTTTCCGAAAACTTTTCTTTATTGACTCATTCATATGTACCCGATATACGATGCAGAAAATTCTGGACTTAACATTACCTATGGCTTTATATACAACTGCTTTGTGATTGATTATTTGTATAGATATTCAAATACTCGATTCGCAAGTAATTCCGTTTCATGTACCTAATTGTAATCGGAATGGGTTTTTAATCGTTATTGATTTATATTTTTACTTATTGACGGATGCTTTTTTTCGAATATTATAACAATGCCGTACGATAGACATTCTAAGTAAATTTCAGTAAAAAAGTCGTAAACTTTGGCATTATATGTATATATATGCAACTGCCCCAAAAATCTCATGTTTGGGATGACCCATCAAACGTTTGCGAATTTGGCTTAAAGTATTTCACCCAGTACGTATACCTCTCTAATCGCATAGAAAATTACATGAGTAAGTTTTCATGTAAGACTGATCTTTTATAATATTAAAATCCCTTTTTGTTAAAGAAAAAGTCTTTTTTATTTTCAGCATGGTAAACAACAGCCCCTCAACATTGTTCAATGGTCTACTGACCAACCATGTATTAGGGAATTCAATACTGTATTACTTTGAATATTCAATACACTAGTATAAGTGCGTTTAACCAGATTCTGTTTCGGTCTATAAGGATTTCTACGTAGCCCCAACGAAATCAATCTAAACTGCTTAGATAAACTTATGTCTAAGCCTACTTCAAATTTCTCAGGGTTTGGTGGTCTTATGAAAGGATTTACCTTATTATATTTCCCTCGCGAGATTAATGTTTACGAAGATATACATGTGTATTATACATGCATACGTAATACCAAATTATACCAGCAGCATTTGAGATGTTATGAGCGGGTTTCTTTCTCTGCGAAAAATGAACCGATGGAAGTATTTCTCAAAATAATATCGAGGCATTAAAATAACATGGAGATATAAAATCCATCAGTAAAAACAGCTAAAATCGCATTATTTTCAGTTCAATTTAGTTCTCTCTTGTGGTGTTTATTTGAAAGATTTGTTGGAAAAAGAAATCGATTTTACAGTTAGATGTTTATTGTGTTCTCTAGGATTAAATCTAAGCAAGAAAATAGTTGCTTATCATTACAATTATATAGTATAATAATCGCACTTATCTAAGATTATCTAGCCAACATTGTTTACTTGTGTTACTAATATAACGCGATGTTTCAAGAAATATCTCTCAAGAGTTGGCATTACTTTAAATGCTTACTTGTATTGAAATATTTAGTCCCAAAAATTATCTGAGAACAATATTTTTTAATTGTGTAGACAATTAGTAAAAGTAATTAATTAAAAAAACACAAATACAGATATTTCATTGTTGTTTAAAAGAAATTCTGCAATGGGCGAACTGCACAGCTTGCGGCTTACCATGAATTAAAACGTTTACCGTTTCACATTATGTCGTTAGATATTGTTTTAGATGAATTTTATTTTTAAATGTCGGTCGATTTTTAACAAATTTCATTGTATGTTCCACATGTTTAGTTTAGTAGTTGTATTTGATGAATGAATGGTTTTGTTTTGATAATTTTATGTCATTTTTATTTTACTGGTTAATTATGGATGTCAATTGAACATATATATTAAAAATATAGTAAGTCTTTTAAGAGCACAAAAAATATTTCCTTGTATTTGTATTTTCAATAATTACACTTGAAACACGAACAATCATGAGCCATTTTTCCTTTTTAATATGAATATACGTACGGTATAATTTTTCCGACCATCCATCTTCTATAAAGATCAGAATGACAGCTTATATTATTGCAAAAGAACGCACTGGCATAGCATTTCAAACGTCTTCTCAATTATCTGAAATATTCATCTTATTAAAGGAAGCTTGTAGAATATCGGCGAGCAAACATGTTGATAAATAATACATTGCACTAACGATGATACATCAGCGCGTTGCGGAGTGAGCCGCTTATACGAGATGAGAGCTTTGTGATTTATCAGGCCGCCCGCGGTTTGACCACTTTATACTTCTTGGCTGCCAAACCAGGCTACGGAGCTGTTGCCGTTACTTGACCGGTTTGCTGAATCTTTCACCGGTCGGAGGTCTTGTAGTTTGTACGGAAGAATTCAGCGTAAAGCGATATCTATATAAGTATCTTGTATAGTGCATTCATATACTTTTGGTAAAATTTGATATTGAGTATTTATTTTTGCTCTTCTAATCCCGCTGTGCACTGTAGTACATAAATTTGAAAATAAATGATGTAATACCAGAAACATTGTTGTATTTGTCAAAGAAATATAATTTCATACAATAAAGCCTTTTTTATAAAAAAATGTTTACATCCACATTATTACAGGTTCCTTTTTGATAAATTGTAGAGGTTGTCAGCGGTCATTGCAATTAATAAATTTTATCCGTATATTTTACAGTGTGAAGCGAATATAACGGGACTTAATATTAAATTTCTTACAGTAGTTCGTTGATGACAAGAAAACATTTGATATGATAAATATTTTTTGTCTCTAAAAACAGTTGAGCAAAATCTGAACATAATACATCACACAACATTTTACTCCGGATTCGTATGGTAATTTTTAACCCTTTTTATACATAATTGGATGAGCCAGACTGATATCATGCGTTCATAAAAAAATCATGGTTAAATGTGCAAACATTTTTCCAAGCGAGGTGTTGAATTTATGCTGAGTTTTCTGAATTAATTGCCGCCACATGATGGTTTTTCATTACGCCATTACAACAACGAAATATCGTAGAGATTCCCTCAACACGTTTGTATTACACAGTAGGTATTTTTTTCATTACGCCTACATTCTGTATTAAGGCACTTGCCTTGTGAAAGCCAACAATTCCGGCGGAGCTCGTATCGCGTTCATACATCAGCCCCCCCAGCGGAAGGCGAGCTATACAATTTTATCGAATTTAATATTTTCCCCTTTGAATTTTCTTTTACGGAACGGTCTTTTAGGCTCGAAATGTTCACGGCTCTCTTTAAGAAATTGTTTAGAGTCGTTGTAAGTATTTGAAAATGTCGCATATATCACGCGGGGGATTAAATGCGTTCAAATGGAACTCCTTTGCACGACTTGTAAATAATAACATTGAATACGAACGAATTTTTACAGATTATTTTGCCAATGATATTCTCGTTTATGCACCAAAATTATGTTTGTTTTTTCTAATGTTTGAATAGAATATTAAATGTGGATTACCACACGTTTATTTATTTTTTTCTTTTAATTAATTGGTTTCATTTTTTCAAATCTCTACCCAAAGCTCTATTTTGAATATATTCATCTCGGTTTTGTTGTACATATAAGGAATTTTTAGAAAGTTTCTTTCATTAATTTAGTGATAATGTATCACATCAAAGTAACTTGTGCTACCAATATACAGAGGTATATATCATATTCGAAATATTATGTGTTGATTGCATTGCAGTGTTTTATGATAAACAGTCGACCAAAAAAGTAGTAAATATTTTTTTTTACTGGGAATGGATTAGATTATAAAAACAGAATGATCCAGTCTTTTATTTAATTTTTATGTTTGGTAAACAATGTGTTAATAATATATAATGTGCTGAAATATCCCGTGAGAAAAATAAATTATTTGATTCAATAGTGTTTATTGCTTACATAGATTAATAGTATTTACTAATTAAGTTTATGACATGTGGTTTAACGATAATCTCAATTATAGTGAATATGTTTCAGTAAATCGTTGGTTGAAAAACGACTCTGCAAGAAAACTAATAATTAGACTTTGATTGGAATTCTAATCATTAAACTAGGAATTATTTAAAAAATGTCTTTCTTTATGTTTCCATGGACACTGCCGTCGCTTCGTTACTCCGAGAAAATAATACCGAATCTCGACAAAATGTGAAAATGTTCCGCTATTATTGCGTACTTATGTTCAAGCGATTTCGTAAAGCGACGATATTCTTAGATTAAAGTACATATATTGTATGTGGGGAATCGGTACAGTTTATGAGTCTTGTAAATAAATAAGGCACGTGAGTGTTGACATAAAGTCGCCGGTATTTGGGGCTCGGGGACGAAGCATGAAAAACTACTAAATTTTCACCTTCCAAGAAGGGTCTTCGTGCCTAAGTAACGGAAGGCAATCGTAATAGCTTTGGACAGCACAGCTGCTGCTCGGCGCTCAATTTGTCGCCCTCGAATGGCGACCGTCGTAGTTGAATTTAAGGAATTATCCCAAAATTGTATTGGCTGTTTCATTGCTTCAAACATTGCGACTCATAAAACTTCGACAATTCTCAAAGTAACGATTTCCCAAAATTTTAAACTAACATGAATTTTTCAATCGATGTATGGATTTCTTGCTAAGCGCATAAATGCTTGTGATATTAACAGTTTTCTTCACTATTTTACTTATGTTATACACCAGATATCACCTGTGGTATGTAGTTTTATTTCCTGATTATTAAGTTACTTTTGTTATACACTGGATGTCACTGGTATTATTCGATTGTTTCTTTTAATAAGAGGGTTATCGATTGGCATCTGAGTTCTTTCTTTTCGTCTCCCTCTTTATACTATTCTATTACTTTATTTTGAAACTTCAACTCAGGATTTTAACGTAACAATGGTCTTTGTCTATTTTGATCGAACCCCCGTGAATGTGTTAAATTCAACTAGTTCCAATATAATACTGATTGTCTAAAAAGTGTTTACAATTTGCAAACTACCCACAAACACTATAACTGTTGCTCAACGTTCGGGCCTATAGTGAAGTAATTGATTCTGTGAGGGGTTCAGATTGCAGAGTTATCAGAGAAAAGTGTAAATTTATTTATAACTAGTGCCCAACGTACGAGTATAATTTGATGTGATTAAATCCTTGATAGATTATGATCAAAAATTGTTCAGAGATTATTGTTGCATACATATTGTGCTTTCTTTACAAAAACACGATCTTAAAATTAGACATACAAAGCAAGCAGGTGGCTACTTGCCTTTTCTTAGCTCCATACTTATTTTCGCACCCTCGATTGTGAAGCTAATCGACAATAACAGCAAGTTCTTCAGTAACGACTTCAGTTAATGGTTTCCACTTTGTTGTTTTTGGTCGTCGTAAGTGCTAATGATTATCTATAAGAATGTATTTTTTTATTTAATCATACTTGGGCTTCAAAAATTGGATATCTTCTCTTTTTAATGTTAATTTACATTTCTTAAAAAAAAACAAAATATTTGAAAAAAGTTTATATATATCCCTGTCTTTTTTAAATGTACGCTTTTAATTCAACTTACGTAAAACACGTCAATTTTAAACAGTAGTTTAAAAAAATATAATAGTTTATAATCAAAATGACTTGTTTGACTAACATAAAATTTCCAGCCGTCTAGAATGAATGTTGGCTCCCACAAGTATTCATAGCGCGTTCTTGGGGTACTAGATAGGGTAAGTGACCTGAAGGCGCCTCAAAAGTCGTTTTGATAAGATAACTAAATTCTCGGGAAATTCTAGACAGCGCGCCACAAAGGACTGATAAATTTGTTTCTCAATGGTAAGAGTAAGGGGTGCAAAAAATGTTTTAAGCTATGCAGTGACACAGCGGTAACATGAATTTGCTTACGATATAAAAATGTGGTTGAAACTTCTTCATTGTTGTCTATTATGGGCGGGGATTAGTTTAACTATAATAGATTTTTGGTTATGAAAACTTTTAGCGTGAAAAACATTCCAAATATAAGAACACTTTTAGTATTTATAGTATTAAAAATTATAAAAAAGTTTATGCGGTAATCAGACAACTTATATCTCAGATAAATGACTATAATTAATGCTGTAAAAATGCTTGAATATTTCAACTAAGTTCTTGCTGTCACGAACAATATTTTCTTTGACTCATAAGTGCGCCTATCACATGTAATACATGTATAATATATTGATTGAATTGGCGTTCACTATCTCGATGCCCATTGATTAACCCGCTTCGCGGCGCTTCTTTGTTTCTGTAATAGACCATTTCCGTGCTTATTGATATAGCCGCCTTTTTAGTTTCATTTACAATTTTTAGTTTTATTGCGAGCAAGAAACAAGCTAGGCCGTTAAAACAGGAGAGAAGATGTATTGTGTACCTTTTCTACACAGCTATATATATATAAGCAAATGTTAGTTTAAGCATAGTTCTGACGATGACGTGAGCCGAAATAGCTATCAACTTTATTTAAAAAAAAAAAAATTTAGAACTAAAATACATTTATTTTTTTCACCGTGTCATAATATAATATATTCAAAAATTAATTTCAAAGAATCAATGCCACGCCACATTTACCAATATCGTATCCGATTTTCCAGACTTACGTAATGTGTAAAATATTGTAACATTATAAAAAAATACAAATAAACAATACATGCAAAGAAGTATAGTTCATTGATGGGAGCTGAGAGGATGATTCGATGTTGATTCAATCAATTTTTAGTACATTATGTAGTCGCGTATATGAAATGATTTGCTTTCACGAATTGGGACAGGCTGTGGTACGACTCATGGAATAATAAAACGGTATTGCGAAGACAATAGTTCACCGTTCAGACTGCAAAAATAGGCCTGGCATTTGAGTTATTGGTTTGATATACATATATACTAAATTTGTTGACATATCAAATATGGTGTGGTTGTTTTCTGTTTAATATGTGAATCATTGCTTAGCCAAGTAAATTTTTCACTCTCATATACCATTGAAGAAATATTTGTTTGAATTGTTGAAACGGTATACACTTCTACATGTTTTGTCACACTTTCAGAATCTTTATAGAAGATTTAATCAGCAATTACATGATAAATAACTGATGTACATTTTTAGATCTTTTAGGTCTGTAATACAATATATTTTAATTATATTATAAATTGAAAAGTCATCGGAAATATACTATATATTTGTTAGTTTTCTATTACAAAATAAATCAAATTCGTATAGTTGTAAGTTAACAATAGAAGTAGAAAACCTCATATTCTTTGACGTCTAATAAATAACATTTAATACCATTGCGGTCGATTTGGGAGTTTGTTCGGTTCAGGGTATAACGGATTTACCTTCATCCTGAAATATGTTGAAACACAACAGCACTTGCCATTCCGGGCATTCAGATAATTTGACCCAAATAAATCGTGAATTGTTGCGTACAGTTTTGAAAACAATCAATTACTGCCGAGTCCGTTTAACAGGCCGTCCACGTTTGCATGAACCCTGTCACGGATTGTTACTTATTTACATGCAGCGTTGGACGAGAACCTCACCTAACCCTTTCTTTCCAAACGTGAATGTTTAATATAAAGTTGTATCTCATACCTACTCAACACGATAGTACTCATATCTAAACGGTTTAAAGTAGAAGATTTACGCAAAAGAACGTGTTTTGCTTCATTTGTATTTCGCCCTCTTCAAATATTATTTGCTGATTAACCTTTATATAATAGATTTTAAAGTTAGTATAAAATTTTGTATTATTACCATACGACGATATTATGACGTAAAAAGTATCATATTTTCCATCTAGTATACTCACTGAACAATAAATTATCAGTTTTTTATGACATTATACCAGCGTCTTAAAAATGTCCTTTTGTTATGTAACGTCTGTATCACAGTTAAGTTACAAATAATTCAATGTAAAAATTGCACAAAATTCGATCGTACTTTTTCAAATAAAATCTTGTAATATACCAATCGACGATTGGTGAACACTTTTTTGTAATCTATGTTATTTATTTATGCGATTCAATATTTAATTTTTGCTTTCTATGTTTATAGAAAAACATATTTTATGAATCATGAACTATCTATTTCTGTGACTAATGTGCACATTGCAGAAATAATTATTTAATATTGTGTAATGTATTTAATAGGTGTCTTTCAACATAAAAATTGCGTGTTCTTCGACTTTCAAATATTTTTGATGGCGGTGTGCTTGAAAGTTATTTTCATTAATCTTGTTTTTCGTCCGCATTTTAGTTCATTTAATGGAGATCGATAAAAGTTAGTCCAAGGTTATCAAAATATTCCTTGAACGTGAAATAACTGTCGCGTATAAAAAGTTTTTATTTCAATATTGATCTGTAAACTGGTTTTCACTAAATTCTACGAATTCTTTTTCAAAGCCAACTACTGTTTAATTACATTTAGATGTCATTCATTATTTTTTTTTCTGAAGTCAAAAAAAATCTTTGTTTCGTATTAGACAATATATTTAAGCTTTTTTCAATCACTTTTAATTCACAAATATATTATCATATCTGTATGAGAAACGTCGTAAACTCATAGTAGTATAATCTACGGTCGAGCGGTTAGCGTCGTTGGCATCAGTCGTAAAACTGAAGAGCTCGAAAACAGGAACATATGGTGACATGAACTATTTTCTTCAATCGATTCCTGTTTGAGTGCATGGGTTTATTGTTTAAAACTCAGTCCCTCCCCTTTTAACATAAAAAGAGGTGGAGCGTATAGCGATTAATTAACTACTGGCCTTGTATCGCATGAAAACGTCTTTTGAAAAATATTCATAAAGAGTCCATATGCTCTACATTGAGAGTTGACATGGTTTTAAAAAACAATTCAATCGTAGTCTTTAATGAATTAAATTGGAACGACACAAAATATACAAATTTTGTTCAAAGTTTTCATCCCAAAATTGAAGTCAAGCACGTTCCGAGATCTGAATAGAGTGATAATGATCGCAAGTTGAAAATAATTCACGAAAAATAAACATATTTATAACCGCGTTTGGTTCGCTTCTAATCAGAGCCTGCCAAGCTTAATTAGATTTTTTTTTCAAAAAATTTGTTAACCTAATAAATCTCTGTTTAGTACTTAGTTATTTGTCGGCGTATTTTAAGTGAATTCATCAAATATGGAAAAATCTTACCATTATGTAAATATTAATAAAAGTGTGTACAGCATATTGTGGCTACAGCTCGTTTATTATGCGTCTGATTTTATTTTGAATGGAAATATCGATTTTATTATTAAGTAGCAGAATTATGCCTTGGTTGTTGAACATTCTATTCTTGCTTGTATAAGCATTTTATAATCCATCTGTGGATTTAATAACAGTAAGTGGCAGCCTATCCACTATAACAAAAATCGATTCGCACAAATTGTCTTACCATCTTTTCTTTTCAGTCACGTGGGATGTGTCAAAAAAATGACTGACTCGTCAAAGAGGCTCTTTCTTTTTATGCGAATATAGGTCTTATATATCTTTCGTGACCAAAATAGATCTTATGTTACGTGTCTGACTGTATTATTCTTACAGTATCGTATAGCAATTCTAAAACATGTCCACATTTTCTGTAATAGAAATTTGATCCTTTATCTGAATATTACAGAACATAAATACTTGTTCTTTAATAAAATGATAGTTACATCTTTTACGTGATAGGAATACTGAATCATAAAAATATAATTGGATACATATAAAAGCGATTATATGACTGAATGTTGTGTGTGAGGAACGTATACAATTCATGCGATAGTAGTTGTGATTATGAAAAATGTTTTTTCAATTGTTATCTCTTATTTTATTTTACATTAAGCACTGGATTCGAATTGGGGCTTATTTTAACGAAAGTTGTTCTACTAACCACATATCACGCATTCGTCTTTGAAGTTGAAAGTATAGGATTTTGATATAACTAAGTTAATTAATTCACGCCTCGTCTACGATCAAATCGAATTAGGATCTACTCAATTGAACATATAACCAGATTCATTTAGACTGATAATTACCAAGTATTTCTGTTCTCCAAAATCATTATTGCAGCGCTGAAATATGCTATTTTAGCCCGTGATGACGTTGCGACGTGTCAGAAGTGATCCAAGTAGGTGAAGTTAGTTTCGAATCCATTCAAACCGTAGCGACAAGCGATCTGCATAATACAGCTGTTCACTTGCGCATATTTGTCTGTACGAAGTGCATATTATGCCTATACGCAGATATAAAGCTTATTGCAACGTTTGTTACACCTATTACAGTTACATCTGGATTATTAACGATTGAAATATTCTTATTAACATTGTGTGATTTTGACATCGCAATTGGCAAACGTTTGCCAGAGCTCTGAGTGTGATACACGTGCACTTTGGTGTCTAGCATGATTGTCATTTATATTATAGAACTATTGAATCAATATCAACATTTTCGTTAGACATATATTTTGTATTACGATTATTCGTTTAGTTAAATCTTTCACTTATATCGTTTACACTTATGTATACTAAAAGCTTGTTGCTTCGTCGAGCAAAGTTGATTCGGTTTAACGCAGTTAGCTTAAAGCTCAAAAAGCTCGAAATTAACGCTGGTTTAAGTTATCGTGACGAGCGATCGTCTTCGCCTGACAATTGAGAATGTCGCATGGCGGAGCGGCCCTGTATGCGGCGCGAGTTGGTTGTGCGTGCCGAATTGATTGACTGTATTTATTAACAGTGTCCTAGCGCTGGTCCCCCTCAAATATTTGCTTAGTGCGTTTGTCCTTGAGCATCGTCTTCATTAGCACTAAAACAGTCTCCGAAGTATCAATACGATGGGGGTATTGCGTTTAACGGTCAATTTTCATGTGTCCTGAACAATTTCTAACTTTTCATTTAAAATTGATATAAAAGTGACATGAATAAATAAATAATAATAAATTGTTGCGTGTTTCTCTTTTCCTTTTTACTGTGCGTTAAGTGACTTTAATGCAGATTAATTTAGTGCTCTTCGTCTAGGAACTTATCCTAAATAGTAAATCACATCAGAAAAATTAGAATGACTCAGAATAATGTTTTTGATTCCTCTTAATTATTATTTATTCAAACGTTTCAGAAAAATAATTGTATGAAAAATGTTATCATTAATAATGAATGTATATAAAAATATTGATTTTAATTTATTCTTGAATCTTTAATCTTTGATCTTGCAAGTATGGCACCAGTTTTTTTTTTAATTTCCGTTACTCAAATTTATTTTATTTTGTTATTTACCGTGTTTTTTTCTTTTTTTCAATAACTGAAATTGAAAAACCTGATAGCTTCCGCAAACAACTGCTTGTGAACAATTGTCCACTTTTCTGCGCACAATGTTACATTTACTGACATAATGTTTTTTATTTTTCATATAATATCGCATCCTGCAAATGGCAGAAACAATTTCGTATTGCGTAAAAACATCAATGGGTTTTTCTCCTCCATTTCAAAGCAATAACATACATTTTGTAACATGTTTATTCGTATTGCAGTTGTGTAAATATTGTTCGATCAGCAATTTGTGTTGCAGAAACATTGGTCGTTTGTTATTCCGCACTGTAAAGCACAGTCTACTATTTCTTTGGATCACACAATGTCAATAAACGGCGTACAGATTTCCACTATTTTGTTTTGGATGTTGAAAACAACATTAAAATTATAAACTACTCACTGCTGACCTTAGCAACCACTGTTAAGTAATTGACTGTAGTCGTTTTATCAGACCAAAATCATGTTTGATAAAAAATATATTTTAAAAGAATAATGAAGAGAAGCTTAATTATAATAATATATATACTACTATGTCAATATCACAACAGTATTTAAGGAATACAACTTGCTTTTTTTTTTACATTTATTTATTCTTAAACGCCGTACTTATGTGAGCTAATTTTTATTATGAGTATTCATGACAACTACATACTGATTTATTTAATTTAGTCAAGTTTTGGATAGACGTATATATGTATTGATTGAATTGGCATTTACGTGGTAGAACTCAATTATAACACAGTGAAAATAGTAATGTTGTTTTAGTTCTTCAATCTTTTTTTATAAGATATAGTTGATAGCTATTTTCGCTCACGCTATCGTCAGATTTTTTTTGTATCTATCTATTGTCAGAGTTGCTTATGTGGACGTAAGCTGACTCTAGGAAAAGGAGTGGGACAAAAGACATCATAATATATGGATAAGAAATAATAATAGTATTTGTATATTTCTTTTCAATTTTCGATGTTTATTTAATGTAACGCTAATTTCCTATGCCGGTTAAATTGATGTTTTTGTACACAGCTGTTTTTCATAACACTGAAAAATTACATTGTGCATAGTAAAACACCTCTCCACGCCGATGTTGAGAGCACTTATAATTTTTGAAAAGAATCTCTTTATTATTACGTGGCATGCAACAAACCCTCAAAATACACTTCTTCCACGGTGCGGTGAAAAAACCCAAAAACCTTTTGTTCAAGAACAAAGCTTTAAATGCTTAAGAATTTTTATATCAAGCACGTGTTCTTTGTGCTATGTGTTCGATCGATTTTCTTTTTCGCGCTCCGCTGTAACTGCATATTTTTAGATCTAACAATTTGTCTTTATTTATAATCGCCGAAAGGTGCCCAACGTCTGTGTAAGAGCGAATTTATAATGTAGTATTATAATATATTTCGGTTTTGAACCCTCTGTAATCGTTGTGACCGGCGGAGATGGGCCGCTTGCTTGACCGGATATGAGGCTAACATCACATGTGGGGGTTATTTTTTTACAAAGGTCCTAACGGTCAATGTGGAGAATTTAAATATTTATATGGAATATGATTCTTATTTTGAAATAGCCGCCTAGACTTATGTAATTATTTCACACCGCAAAAACACTTCTTTTTATATGTAAATTTAGGATGAAGAAATTCATACAGTAACAATACTAAAAAGATAATAATACGCTATTTCTCTTTATTTTCGTGGAGAGAACGTTTCATACAAAAGCAGTGAGAAAAATAGATTGGACAGTCACATCTGGATTATTAACGGTATAATAAATATCTACGTTATAAATCAGTTAGTCTAAAGAATATTTTCAAATAGACGAAACCCGTGACACAGCTAGTAACACAACCAGTCAAATGGCGAGCTTACCGATTCTAATTTTATTTTGATAACTAGACCCATTACATGAAACCGTAAAAAATCTCTACAAAAAGAAAATAAACTAATTTTGTTGAAATTGATGAATATCCTCGGTCATATTTTTGTATTCTTTCCGTATCCGTCCTGATGTCAAGTTCGTGATCCCGTTGTGCGGCCTCGAAGGAAGCGGCGGCTGACCGGACTTTTGGCTTGATAAACTGTTTGCTGTTTACCAAATTGCTCGGTTCGCCCGCAAGATTGATGATCTAAATTTTCTATTGGCAGAATTCCTCCGCCTTCGCTAGGCGAGCTTATCTGCCTGACCAAAACTTTATCATCGCAACGTCTCAAATTTAATATTATCGCAGCAACATTTTCCGCAGGTCTGTTTGACACTAATAAATTTCATAAATTTCATCTATCAGTGTAGATATTACATTGCATTACAATTAATAATATTACATTGATCGGATTTTTTGTTAATCATCACGCGAAATCATTTCTTAAGTAATATACACCACATAATCACATGGCTTAGATATCTTATATTGAAAAATTCTTTGTTTAATATTTAATTTTGCCTTAAATAGAACCCAGATTCATTTCAATGTTACAGTACATTACTTGCCATTTATTGACTATATTGATATATAACATTTTCACTATAATTTATTCAGCCACGCTACAAAAAATGTCGGTTCATTGTTATAATAATCGTCTCATATCAAGTAATCGACACATCATTTTTTAATATGAAAAATTGCAATAAAGAGGGAAACGATTTGGCAAAATTATTTAATCAAGAATCATATAGTTACTGATAATGGTATCTTTATCTTAATCAAACAGAATATTAAAGCACGCTTAAGTTTTCGAATGTTCATTGCGAAGTTTTGTTAGTCTGATTATTTGTAATACTCATGAAGTTGCATACTGAGTTAGTTTATTGTTTTCAATTTGGTTTGACTAATCCTTGAATCAAGTCAACATAATGTAATATCTAATTTTATATTGGAGAAGAATTATTTTTTATAAGAAAGAATTGATTTGCTACGAAGCTTGATATTCAGGGATCTTTAAATTTATATTTTATTTGCTTTTGTTAACAGTGTCAACGCAATATTACCTTCTATCCGTACTTATACCCGTCAAATGCTCATTTGATTAAATACCTCTTTAATTTACTATTATATCTGCTTCTGTTCCGTGTGACATAATGAATGTATTCTGGTACATATCTCAGTTTTTTTTAAATCGCTAATCATCATTAAAATCTTGCGTTGCAGCTTTCAACTTTTGTAAGCTTTAATTAATTAAGACTAAAGTTGTGCGCAAACAAGTCTTGTTACGTTGACTAACTCTTGTTCTATCCGAAAGGCAAACCCCTTCGGCTAGTTTATTATTATTGCACTTGTATAATTGCTACTAAGTAAACATCTAATACTCAACGTGTAGCGTTAAACTATTGCATTAATGTCTTTACTCCCGACAAATTAATTTCATTATAAGTTTCAGAAACATTAACATTGTTATAATACCTAATCTTTATCATTTATTAAAATAGTTCAAAATAGCTACAAAGATGTACATCGTCTTACGTTACCATGATAATTATGTGAACTAAATGCATTCCTGAATATTAAACTAACCGTTTTATAAGTATTCCAATTTTTTACGTATAACGGTGAACGTTTGTTTGCTCCGATGCGTTTTTATACCGTTTATCCAATTGCGATGAAACTTTGGTATCTGAATTAGTAAAACCATTTGATTTGGACCGATTTCGCTCATCGTGAGCTTTATATATTTCATCCAATTACGATAAAAATGTTTTGAACACGCTCGCGTAGGTTTTTGAATTAATTCAGCCGTTAGATCTCGACCGGATTGCTATTATAGCACTATCAACTGAAACACTGGAATATATGTATATGCTTCTCACATGGACAGCTTTATGTGGCCTGCTCACTCGTCAGAAAACCTGATTTATTCGTGTGCGCAATAGACCGGAAAAATGTCCATCGAAAAGCACTTCGATGAACAGAATTTAAACACGAACACTTCCTTTGAGTGGCATTGCAACGCATGCTGAGTACTCACCATTATAATTTAAACATAAATGTCATCTTCACTTAGTAGTAATAATTTACTTTATTATCCTATACTTGCTATAAATTATAAAGTGTATTATTTACAATACTAAAAATAACATTGAAACTTTATCGAAGCGATATGAGTTGATAGCGCGCCTTCATTTTGATTAACTCATGTCATTGAAGGATCTTCAGAGGCAATGTCGTTGAAATAGTTTCACATAAAATTCTTATCAACTTTTTATTTATTGTGTACATTTTTTTTTATTTAATGATTAAATATTAGAATTTCTATCAACATTTCTTAACTGTAATAGTTCTTTATCCGTATTACTTTAAATGAAGTTGTATCAATCATTTCTGTTTTGTATTATATTTATTTCAACATAAACTATTATCCACGGCTTTTATAACATACGTAAATCTTTGGCGTTATCCTCATAATTTAATATCATGTTATAATATTAAATTATGAAAAATAAACATCATAAAATAAATACATCTTGTGAACCTCTTCCATAAGTTTTAATCAAAAAGTCTCTAGCCGCAATCCCTCATCCGAGTTCTCAAGAGGAAAACTTTGCTGCTCTCCTACTAAATTATTCCGTTGATTTAGAAACGGGAAGCAATGTTGCTAAGTTTGTAATACTTAACTATATGTAAGTATTCAAATTATTGTTCTCGTCTATATACTGAGGTACAGTTTACCTGTAGCCTGTAGATCATGAATTTCTTACTATTGGCATACATCTCTATTTCTGAAGACGATTGTGTCAAGACTTTTCCTAGATAACTTAATCTGTACTTCTCATCAAAGTTAAACTTGAATTATTTTATCATTGTACTTAAGTTTATTAACTGTCAACTCAAACGAGTGCATAAAACATTTACTACTCTAATTCACCAAACGGAGCAGGTTTTTGGAAAATAATATTTATTCCGTGCAATTATTGTGATACGAATGGATATTTTACTAAAAGTGTTGATCAACACGATAATAAAGGTATTTCAAACAATGAATTATTCTTCTGTTATAAAACTATATATTCTATGTATTTTCCAGCATCTATTTTCTCGATGGTATGGAATGCTATTGGTATAATAACTCTTTTCCCGTTGAGAAGTAGATCAAATCCCAGCGGAAATAAATACTTTGTACACATCAGTCCTCCTTACTCTTTTATAACTGCAGCTGGGATTTAATGCACTATCTCTAACAAAGCTTTCTTGCTTTGTCTCAACGCTTCTAGTTCGCTGATGTTTTTCTGTTTGTGTACACAACTCTGATTTAGATACAATGTTTTGTTTTGTGTCCGTAGTCGTCTTGTCGAGGTTTTTCTTTTTATTTCGCAGCTCGTGATTGAAGTCATCGTGTGAAACCGCGTAAACACGCTTCATCCTCTATACACTCCAAGATATCTGAAGTTGACGATGTTATTATCTGATAATTTTTATGTTATATTAAATTAGTGGATGACTTATTTATATAGACATACATCTATTATAATTATCTGTTATTTGATACAAAAAACTTTATTAATGTCATGATTCTTTTTGTAATTAACGAGTATTGAAAAACAATTTGCCTATCATAACAGTTGTATCTAATAAATTAATTATAATTTTTATTGTGCCACAAAATTAAAAGAAGCTCTTTTCTTTAAATAATAAATATCCAGCTAATCAATAATTTTTCTATTTTGAATTTAAACTAACAACTGAATACTGACACGAACCGCATGTTTAATTATAGATCACGTAAAATACTTAATGAGTTCAAGTCAATCTGTTTTTGCTTTTCAAGAAAATCAAAAACATGTTCCACAGTTTCAATCATCCACGTTAAGTTTATAATAGACGTGAATTTCTACACAGTGACGCTGAGCTCAACGAAAGTATTCTATCGACCGGGTCAACGTTACTATTATAATGAAAACTATACTCTTTCAACTGAAAATAAGTAAATATTGAGATAGCCATTAATTTAACTGAGCCCAAAGATATTCTTAAATGTGTGTGTATAAAATCAATGTGCTATCCATCTCCGTCGTTTTCCAACGACAGGCAGACAATGATAAAGCTTTGTTTCCCATCTAAAGAAATATATGCTAGGTAATTTTTTTTACATAGCGAAATTGCATTCATATCAGTATTTTTTTTAATATCTTGTACAATTTTTTGTGTTGATAAGAAGAAATAGTATGAAATAAATTAAACAATTGTTCTATATTTTGTTAAGAAATAAATGATAAAAATAATTAAAAAATGACACAAAATATTTTTTGTTTTCATATTGTATTTATTTATTGATTTTACAGTGTTGGTGAAAAAAGGAAATTTTTTATTGTGTGTTTTTCTTTTGCATAAAAAACAACTAATTGATTCAAACTTGTTTTCGAAAATATCTTCCCATAACGTTTTTAATAGTAAGTTCATCGATGTAAATACTTGAAAATTTTTGCTGTTTCTTAAAAATACTATACCACATATGGCATAAATCTTACTTTAAAATTTTTGTTCATGAAATTAGGATTTATAATGTTGGAAACGCTAATTACCGAGAAGGAAAAATACAAATTTATTTTGGTACACAGTATGATTTGATCTTCATTTTTCCAGGGAAATTTCTCACGAATGCTATTTTATTTAAAACACGTTTCCAATATTCTAACTCAATGTAATGTAAGTGTTATCGCAAATTTACCTAAAGCTGTAATAATGGTATTATTTTTCAGATATCATTTCAATCTAAACGTAATTTCTTGTGCAAATGTTTGCCTCGAACAAACTCGCCGCGCAATATTTTGTCTGCCTTTCATCGGCCGAATATAAATCTTTGGAGCTTTTTCATATTCTATTCGGTAATGATGTATTTTCGAATGGTTTATCTTATTTCATTTCTGCGCTATCTCTTGTTACATGTCTACGGTGACATTTTTATATATTTTCTAGATAAAATTGATACCCGTCGCGTATTACTTCATGACAGCTTTTTCATTTTCGAGATGTTTACCATCGAAAGTTTACGTAATTTTTAGTTTTTGTCACTATTTTACTTATTGAAATATTTCGTATTTTTTTTTTTGATTGTAGATTCGATGTATGATATATATATATATAATATTTACACTCAATTGTAGATTTCAAGTGTTATTTATCTATCATGTTACATGCTATGAATAAGTTCACTTCTGTTTCCAATAGTGATAATGTTGATCCTGTCATTGACATTTATTGTTTAAAGATATTTTAAAACATTATATTGCGCTAAGAAAATTCTGCTCTAAATGAAATTATAGTGTATACTGATGGTTATGAAAAGTTGTTTAAAATCTATTCAAAATTTACAGTTCGTTTTTTTTGCATGAAAAACTTGTAATTAAAAAAAGGTAATTTCTTTAAAAAACTAAAAATATAATACGTACATATACAATGACGACTATTAACACGGTGAAAAAATAGTAATGTATTTTAGTTCTACAAAATTATTTTTAACAAATATAGTTGATAGCTATTTCGGCTCACGCCATCGTCAGAACTATGCTTAAACTAAGATTCGCTTATTTATATAAAGCTGTGCAGAAAAGTCACATAACACACCCTCTCTCCTGTTCCAACGGCCTAGCTTGTTACTTTAACACAATGACACTAAATTTTCAAAATTCTAAATGAAACAATAGGTGTCTATGACAATAAGATTATATGTGGGACGGAAGTGGTCCTTATGGAAGCAAATCAGACCACCCCTTTGTACAACGGCTGGACAAGTGGCGATACTATTATGTTAGTTTGTTCGTTAAGAATCCTTTGTGATAATTGGTGTCTATTGATTTCCAGCTGTTCCAAAGCCGTCATTCTCCGACCCTTACTACAAAGATGCAAACATTTAGGGGCTGAGTTTGAATTTATATTATGTGATTCGTGAATTGTGAATCTGTTTTTTTGACGACTATTGACGACTATTGACTATATGACGACTATTACTTTACCTGGTTAAACATAACTTACGTAGCCGGAGATTGTGTATGTTATCTTTAAGCTAAAAGACTATTATGTTTTCTTAATATTACACGTACGTACAGAAAAGTTGCACTTTACTTACGGTGTATCTAAAATGAATCCTCCGATCGTTGAGACAGAGCGAAGGGCGAAGGCATACGCAAATGGCACTCGCACTAAAAGTTTTACTGCCAAATAACGGCTTTCGTGGAATAAGTATTCCTTCCATTTTGACGGCCAACATGATCCCTAGAAATATCCCATTTCGGGTTCGCTTACCTGCTTTTCCTTTCATATTTTCCCTTCTGTTATTGCTTTTTATATTTATCGACTTGGCTTTTTTTACAACTAAGTTGATACGTATAGACCGGCTGATGTCCATTTCATATGATGTTTTTTGCCATTTATGGAATAATGATTGATTCGAATGTTTACGCAAACTTAAATGTAACATTGATTGAATTGGCATTCACTTGGTAGAACTCCATTATAACACGGTGAAAAAATAGCAATGTATTTTAGTTCTACAAAATTATTTTTAACAAATATAGTTGATAGCTATTTCGGCTCACGCCATCGTCAGAACTATCTAATTCTATAGTCCACAGAACTATAGTTCTATAGTTCTATCTAGTTCTATAGTCCATATAACTATAGTTCTATAGTTCTATAGAACTATAGTTCTGACGATGGCGTGAGCCGAAATAGCTATCAACTATATTTGTTAAAAATAATTTTGTAGAACTAAAATACATTGCTATTTTTTCACCGTGGTAAATGTAACACATTTATTTTTCTAATGTATAGCATTTCCTACTGCTGAGAAATCTTATTTTTTGTATATTTTTGTATACTGTTTGAAAAAACACCTTCAGTGCGTCATTATATTTTTTTATCTTTTTGGTGAAGTTATTTGAAATAATTTTTCTGTGATGTTTGCTCATTTTCTACTAGTATTTTAAATACCAGGGAGGTGAAATTCCTTAAGCTTTTGAATACATTTGTATGGAAATTGTTATTATACAAAAGTATTTTTCCATTTGTTAAGTAAAAAAATTGACGTCTTTTTTTGTGACTCGAATTCAAAAGACAGAAATTTTGAGAAGTGTGGTATATATTATGGCTTATGAATTATACAAAACCTTGCATTTATACATGCAAAATAGCACTTACCCCCCGTAAATCCATTTGTGATCCATGCTACGAATCACAAAAGAAAAAAGCTCGCAAGAAAGGCTTTGTTTTCTTTTACGTGTAGTGAAGTAATTCAGTAAGGTGGCATATTGAATCCCCTCGTAATACGCTCGGATTCCCTGCGAGCCCCGAAAGGAGTTAGGAAGCAAAAGGAAATATGTTTAAGGATGAGAAAGTTTACACCGCCTGTTTTTCCTTGCCGAGTGCTAAAAATGACCTTTCATTGGACACCGATACAATCATCGCTGTGTAGGTAGTTTAAAGTTTTGTCAGAGAATTCATTAATGCAAAAACTTGGTTGGAATTTTGCAACGGAATTTCCGAGTCATTATTATTGGTAATGCTCGAAAAAAATCATCATGATCCCTTCGTTTATATCTGCGCAGCAGTAGGGTGTTGAAGCGATTATCATTACTGAAAAATTCGATTAGAATATTTTTTACACAGCCGAATTTTTCAAGGGCTTTTGATAATAACCATAAACAAAATATATTATTTTCATTTTTCATGAGTAAAAACCAAACCAGCTTTATAACTTTTTCCTTATTTCATTAAAATGAACTCAGCAGTCTTTTCTACGTGGTTTATATTATATATCTTATTCACATAGAACGTGATTTTATATATATTCTACAATTAGAATTTTAACTCGTTATAACTATTATTATTCAAGAAACTTTTGATTGTGTTTTTGTATTTTTTGATTAATTAAATTTTCAGCGTTATTGGTGGTTGCAAAATGTAGGATAGTGCATTGATTGATTGCGTGTCAGCATCGGGATTTCGTTGCTAACCTGACGTCGATGTCATATGGCATTTTTGACTCGGCGAACCAAAGCAGGGCATTCACTTTTCCTTAAATCAGGCGACTGGCTGGGTCTATACTAGCGAATTCAACCCATTAATTTAATACGTCTCATGCGAGCTGTAACAGAGTAGGTCTGTATTCAGTGCAATAAACTGAAATCGATAGCTTCTTTCAATTTCACGCTGCTTACTTCGCTGTAGACTTAAATATCAACGATGTATAAAAAAAGTCGCAATGGATTTAGCGTTAACGTTTTTTAAATTAATATTTAGTATAAATTTAACAGTTTCAAATTCAAATTATAATTACTGGTGTTTTAGAATACTTATTGCAACTGCTGTTTTTTTCCTGCCTTTCTTTATGCAGATTTGTGTCAAAAACGTGTCATTTATTCTTATGAGGTATGAGGATAGTTGCCGAAAATAGATTTATCAGATAATTGTAGTATGCGTGATATGAAACAATATGGACAAGTTATACCTGTGTGTACTAATTTTTTGTAGGTAATATCAATTATCATTTTGATTATAAACAGATTTTGAATTTTTTTACGGTTTGTAATAAAAAAAGTAATTATTCACCACTTCTTATGAACCTAAACGGCTTTGAAAAAGTCAATCGGAAAAAATATTCTTATAATATTTCCCTTGCTGAGAATTGTATGTTTTATTGTGTATCGTGATATTGTGATATTGTTTTAAACCTCGCGGGAATTTATTCTTGTCTCTTTTAATGTAGCAATTTAAGCTCGTGCCATAAAATGATTACCTGTGTAATTTTATATTGCGATTAAATTAAGTAGCCGTATCGTAAATGCCAGTCTCTTGTCAGCCGAGGGAGAGTTCACGTCATTTGTTTATTTCAACTCATAATAATGTCGCTTTTTAATAGCCTGACACGCGATTTTCAGGATTATATTAGAATTAGTAAAAATGTAGCTTTTAATCCTGTGACATGCCCGAGTGCTTGCTTCCTATATATATTTTTTTTGTTTTATAAAAATATAATTCATTTCATGTTTTTTTTTTAGTTTAGTGCTTATACGCATTTCCCTTATTGCTTTTATATCACAATAATTTGCAAAACCAACATTTTATAAATAATAATGCTCGGATTATATAATATAACTCCTTTTTCCTGACTGGCGAAATTCTATCGTCCCGGATCAATAGATATTCGGTAGAATCTTAGGGATGGCTGTTTTAACCGAATATCATCTACTTCAACCGTAGATCATATTTAAGCGACGAAATGGATATCAGCTAATCTTTTATGCAAATCTTTGACTTTAACTTAACCTATAATAATTCAGATCATTTTAGTGTCTCAATATCTTCATACCCAGCGTAGCAAATACATATTTATTTGTACAAGATTAACGCTGTTTGATAATGTTAAATTTTTATGAGCTATTGTTACACTCGAAATTTTCACAACGCCTTCGAAAATGACACCGTTATGCATGATTAAAATATGACGGTAATTGATTCATGAGGCAAGCATTATTATCTCTTTGATCTGTTTACTCCGCTATTAATAAGGCAATACAATAATTTACACGATTAATTTTATACCTGCGGCCCCATACGGCGCAAATGTGAACCCTTCAAAGCCTCCACACGCACGGTGACTACCTAATTAGATGTCTTGTCCCCTAAAACCTGTCATGAATACAAAAGCGATATACAAATATGAAAACACGCGGAAATTATATAGATACGGATATGCGTAGACCAGGTGGACACGGCTTGCCCATGTTCGTTTTGTACATTCCGTGTTTTTTTTTATTATTATTAATGTTTGACAAAAATGATACGCTTGTGAATTGAATATGATTTATTCAGCTACTATAACTGTGTGATTTTGTTTTTGTATATAAAAATAAGTGATAATTTATTAAGACTGGGATCGATTTTTTATGTCAATTATGTCTGGCTTTGTCTGTAATGAAAGCCCAGTACAGCTTTATGAAATATAATTATGTAATTACGAAATATATAATAGTTTCCATATCACTTCTGACATATTTCAATGTAAAACCGTTATAAGAAAAGACCCCAGAATATATGTGAATGTTTCCAAAATATTCATTACATAATCGTAGTTTATTTAATTATAATGCTTTCTTGATTTGATATAATTACCTATTAGACAGTAAACAATTTACTTTGATTAAAAATCTACTTAAAGTTTTTTCGTTTCTCTTTCATGAACATTGTTTTATGTTATATTTAAATGTCCATTGCACAAGCGTTAAAATGTGTAGGTATATTATTTCGGTTATCACATAGGCATAATTTATTTTTTCGTGAATTTATCGAAAGAATAAAATATGAATGATGCCTTTGAAATTAAACCGTCAAACAGCGGGTGTAAATTGCTGGATAGTCTTTTGAGTTGTTTGTCTGTTTTCGTCTGCTCTTAAATGTTGGTGTATTAAATTAAATTTAATAATTTCACATTGAATATAGTACATAAACAGCCGCAATAATTCTCAATTCACTTATTTTATTTAGATAAAGCGTGGATGGAGGCACAGTATGGAATTTCTCTCAGCACAAATTTTTTGCTTTTAAGCAATTGTAGAGGCGTCTACGCTGTCGTAGTCTTTTCATCTTGACGTTTTTTTCAATAGATGCTCTAAACTTTTCAATTAAATTAAATTTATCATTATTTTATGACTAAGCATGGCGTTTAAAACGTTACATATTTTTATTATGTTTGTTTGATGTCTAACAAAAAAAACCGATAAGTTCTCTTAGTTTTTATAAGAAAATTTATATAAGGCAAACTTTTTAAAGAAAAGCAGTTTAATCTTTTTTTTGTTGCTTAGATTATCTAAAAAATGACTTTCTATATTTTGAAACTAATTAATTCATTTATCAAACTTAAAATATGATTAAAAATTAAAGAGATAAAAAGTCTTATCGTTATTGTGCGCATTCTCAACATTATTTCTATTGCAATGCATTATGTGTTTTCGTTTTGCGGTGTATTTGTTTTGTAATCATGTCGTATTAAATATTGTTTCTATACGTAATATAAATTGGTAAACATTTTTTTATTGTACAATAGGGTGCTTACCCTATAATACACCCTGGAATAGGGTGCTTCTACGACTAATCTTAATTGTGAAATTAAATTTTATTTTCCCATTTAGACATGTGTGATTATTATTTGAGAAGCCCTGTTTACTAAACAACTCATAAGTGAGTTGGCTGGCATCGTAGGCCATAACTTTGTCTGGTAAATGTCTCCTACAGTTCGATGCTCGCCTGATGCTAGGTTATTTTATACTTACGTTTTGCGTTTACTTGGAAAGATATTTTCCGTGATTGACAATTTTGCGTCTGATAAGACAACTCAAATCAGCCACACATATAATACTGTCATGTTTCGCATATCGATATTATCTGGAAAGTATAACAGTATAAATCATGAAAATAATACCGAAATATGAATAAATATTTAAAAACAAAAAATGTTTGTTAAAATTCAAAACTACGCAATTATTTTGTTGTCCCTTAAGATACAAACACTATTGGTTATGAAAAACTTTGTCATTATAAATGAAAAACAATATTGTTTTATTAATTATATTCAAATGTAGTGACACTAGTGACTGGTCACTCACTACTGTTATGAAAATTTCATTACTCGGTATTAATTAAGCTCTGTAAAGTTTGTCCTCTCAGGCAGGTGTTTTATTTTGTTGCCTTTTGACATAAATATCGCAGATTGTAAACATTAATGTGTCATCTGTCGCGGAGCAGACTAAAGTGACCCTCTGGGGCGCTTAGGTTTTGTGTCCATCGTTTTATGAGGCTTTCATGTAAATTTTATAAACTTTTCTCAAATAAGGGTTGGCAAGTACAACGGCGTTACGTTAATATGTTTGGGCAATTTTGTAAACATATGCTATAATATAAACTTAAGATCGAATCAAATAATTGAACGTATACCTAATTTTGTTGTTGATTCACCGCTCTTGTATGTATTGAATTGATGGTTTCATATTTACCATTTTGTAAAGACAATTTTTTATACATAATGTTTCCATTTTATCATCAAATTAGACAAAAAAGATCACGTGTTAATATTACGGTATTTAGTTGAAGAATATTTTTTTAAACAAACCCAAATTAAATTTAAATTCCTTTTACGTGCACACCTTTGCAATAGTGTTCCTTGCAATATAAATTTTCTTTTATTCTGTCATGGGTTGCGCGCATTACAGGTTATTTAATTAGAATATCAGTTTATATCCCGCCCGTTTATTTCACTTACTCCCAAGTCATTATTACCGTTATTAAAATAAGCTTAAAAGCCTTTTGATCTTTTAGTAATTAAAAATCGTACAAAGTCGCATATGTTCCGTATTGTTAATTAATCCTAGGGTATTTTTGAATAGCGAGACGTGCTAATATTTGTGCTGTCAAAAATTTTGCTTGCTTCTTTAATTTACAAAGTGTATATGTGTAACACGCACATTTGTTCTACATAAAAACCAACAATTGTATTGGCGTTCTAACACTTGAGTATGCTATCCTCAAAATCCTTAAATTTTAACTTAGTATAATATCACAATCGCTGAAAGAACGATTGAAACTGAAGGAAGGAAATTTAAATTTTCTTAGTATTATGCATTGTATATACACGAAATCTAATTGCCGTTTTTGTTCTTTTTTGCAGTTTCCTGAGTGATCTCATTATGGTGCTCGTTCCAAAGTAAAGTGTGTTTTCCGCGTAAGTACAGTGATAGAAGAATACGTTCTGATAAAAGTTGGCATTTTATCGTGAAGTGCGCGAAGCAGAAGCTCAAATCGAGGGTCCTCGAAAGGAGATGGGAACTGCCGCAAGCGGAGTGTTGTAGATACGCGGTCCACTTTCGAGAACACCTGGATCCGCTTTCTTCAAACGGCGGAACGATTCCTTTACGTGAGTACCTACACATCCAAAATCATTTTGCACACTCGTTTTGTCACTTTTTAGAATTTCATGTAACTGTAATGGGCTTATTATTATTTTGAATAGCCCGATTTTTCTTGACTCGGCTTTAATATTCAACTAGTCGTTTGTTGATTTCGAATTATGTTAATTTTAACTCACTTTTAAGGTGTCAACTGTCACTTCTTCATGGAAAGGCATAATAAGAAATAATAAAAGACCATTTTTTAGTACTTATTTCCACAATATATTTTTTGAACCAGGACCGCTCATCGCAAGCATTATCGACTGATAGAATACAAAGACAATTTACAGGAAATCATACAATGTCAATACAAATTATGTAAATTAATTTAAAAATAAAATTTATCGATCACTTATTTATTTATTTATTTATTATTAATTTAATAATCCACTAAGAGCTCTGAACAATCGTAAACAGCTCATTAGGAGAAGTAACGAGTGGAAAATTTTTATAAAGAAAATAACTTTTGCTTAAATAGTTAATGGAACAATACATGTATTAATAAGACATTTTAACGTCAGTTAATTTTGTATAAATAGACTCGTTTGTTAAATTGTGTTTTATCAGTTGATATTACTAGTGATGAGTGAAATCGTTACAGATCAAAAAATATATGGTGGATATAAGTACTAAAAAATGTGTTTTTATTATTTAAAAAAATAATTTAAACTGTTGGAATCATCAAATAGTGGCATTTACTTTATATGTATCTTAATTATCGATAACATAGTGAAAATACCCTATTCTTAAGTATTTTGTTTATTGTTTAAAAGATCACATATTATTGAATATGAAATTGTTGTTATTTTAAAGATGTACATATACATAAAGAGTTTACGAAGGCCAATTGGGTCACATTGCGCCAAATTTTATTTATTTTAGCCGGGCTGTACCCATATTCTTTTGCATTACAATAAATATTTTTTTCCGTGTGCTATCACGATATATATATATTTAGGATGTTTTTTTTGTCTCATTGATCGAAGGAAATTTGGGTCATTCAAGTTTCGAGTCGGCGATTGCTTTTTCTTGCCTTGCGGTCTGGCGAGGGACACAGCCCCACTCTCGTTCCCTCGCTCGCCGCTGGCAGACTAAGTGCTCGACTGGTCGAATGATTTTGTTAAGTAGGGTGGCTGCTTCACTTCAATAAGTAGTCAATTATCTCTATGGAAAATTTTACATCGCTACGATGGAGCCAATCGTAACCAGAGAGGTCATTTATTCTTTTATCATCAAAGAAAAAAAATATTTTTAAAATTCTCTAAATTTATTTTTGGCACTGAGTGTTTACGAAATGAAAGTTAATCTTTTTTTAATTTGATATGTGTATTCGTTTTAAAGTTACTCAAGCTTATTACGATGAGATGTCGTAGTTTTCCGTTCACTATTTAAACGCAAGGATTTTTAAAATATACTTATTCAATTTGAATTGTTACAACTTTGTACGATTCCACATGTTTTGTCACTAACGACCCGGGCTTCGCCTTTCGGCATCTTCAGGCATTCTATCACACGGATGCAATGATCCACAATTTGATTTATATGACGCTCACATTTATAAAAATTAAAAAAGGCTGATCGCTTTAAAAACGTTTTTAAATAAATAAATAAAAAAAAAAAATTAGTCAAATTTGGATTGTTACAACTTTGTACGATTTCACATTTTTTGTCACTAACATTCTATCACACGGATGCAACAGAACATTAAGAGTCAGTTCTGTTGCATCCGTGTGATAGAATGCCTGAAGATGCCGAAAGGCGAATCCGGGGTCGTTAGTGACAAAGCATGCGGAATCTTCAAAGTTGTAACAATTCAAATTTGATATTGAAATTCCATCAAACACCTTCAGTCGATATATATGAATTATATACTTATCCAGTGAACTGGAATATACTCGTCGTGATATAATTAAATGGTATACGTAGATAACTTGCCAATTAGAGAAAAATGTTCCACTGAAATATACATTGAAATAATTTTATTTCGAAATTCGAAAATATTTCGCAATGGAATTTGTTCTTGTTATATAATAACAATTGGATTTCAGTGTGTGTAGGGAGATTACTTTTTAACAACTTAACAAATATGACGAACATTTATTGTGATGTGAAATTATCTGAAAACTGTTGGATGACACAAAATAAAAATGTTGCACTTTTTAAATCATCTTTCATTAGTGCTCGTGAAATGAGAATTTTCATTTAATTTACATTACCGGGGGGCGTCTTGTCTGACGTTTTTAATCTCATCTTATTTTTACTAAGCGATGGACTCTTGAGTGTTAAGAGTGCGCAACACTCGAGCGTTTTATTTCCTACTCATCGTCACTTCCTCACACAATTTAACGCCTTCCAACTATATTCCCTTCAGATTTGTTTCCATTTTCCAGTCGTTTTTAATTTGAGCGCGGAAATTACTTCGCATGCATGCAGAAACCGGCCGCCTCGCTTTCGTTGAAAAAAACGAATACGACAACGACTACGTTAAAAGATTGCTTTATTATCGCTCTTAAATTTTTTTGTGGATTCATAAACTACCCAAGGAAGTGCGCACAAACTATATCCATCATTTATTATGTGATGTAAGGTTTTATGTGTAATTAATCATTCCTTTTTCATTCATGATGTATTCAGCCTTTAAAAATTGTTTTACTTATTCACATTTTGGGATAATGTATATAAAATAAATATTATCCATCCATTGATTGATTGAATTGGCATTTACTTGGTAGAACTCCATTATAACACGGCGAAAAAATAGTAATGTTAATAAAAATAGTTCTACAAAATTTTGTAAGATAAAGTTGATAGCTATTTCGGCTCACGCAAGAGAGACGTCGAAGGCGTGTGCCGCTATTTTTTCATCGTGTTATTATTCATTCATTTTGCTTTAATCTTATGACATATGTCAGTGATCAATAATTAATGTGTCCTGGATTTGACAGTTAAATACTTATCCTACATATTTTAAATAACAAAAACATCATGCCTTTCCATCAAGAAGTGACAGTTGATAATGCTCGCGATGAGCGAAACCGGTCCTGATCAAAAAATATATTGTGGAAATACGCACTAAAAAATGTGTTTTTATTATTTAAAATATCATGCCTTTCCATCAAGAAGTGACAGTTAACACCTTAAACGTGACTTATCCTACAGTAATTATTTTATTTTAAATCATTATATTCTTCCCACTTTTTTAAATTCTAACATTGCCAAATTTTTTTTTTCTTTAACTGTTATCGATATTATCTGATTCAATTTAGGTATCAAATTACTTAAAATATTCGTGTTTTATTTGTATGCATTTTGATTTAATTTTTATAGTACTCTGAGTAGTATAATACTCAGCTGAAAAATAGCATCAATACATAATTCTTAGATGCGTACAGGGAATTAAAGCGCTTACTCGGCATCCGTAAATGTAATCTGCTCTGATGGTGTGTCCCGGGAGACTGAATGATTTGTCAGCCCTAGCGCAGGGGTTGAGCATTCTCTAATGATGAGATACAGTCCTCGTTTGTAAGCTTTGACATTTTTCCGACTGTATTAGAGCGATGATTTTTACTAACTAGTACGAGATAGCTCATCAGTGTTGCAATTACGGTGGGTACAATAACACAGTGGTGGCGGTTTTATTCATTTGATTGTATATTCTGTCTGATAAATGTTGAGTATCGAGTCGATTATAGAGAATATTTTTATAATTAAAACTGCTTTCAGTTTTTGTTTGTGATATTAACATCACTATACGGATATTTTATCATTTAATGAACCGATGTACGTTTTATCCAATATTTATATATCGGATATCTTTATTTATTGTGTATTCCATGTAATAATTTTATTATGTCAGTATAATTTACGTTTATATAGTTCAGTTTTCTTCAAACTACCGCTCGCACATAATTTACTTTGATTACAGTGTAAAATTGGCAGTAAATCATACAAAATTTGTTCGTAATTTAAAACCACCGTATGTTAGTATAATGACTTAGATACGTCTTTGGCCTTAGGCTGAAAATTTTGGAGAACCCTCATATTATCTATAACAGTTCTTTAAACAAATCAATTGTCAATACGCAATTCGTATAAATTTAAATATAAAATTTTGGTTGATTAAAATCATTAATTTTGTTATCCGTAAGTGTTAGTCAAAATATTTTTTTTTCTGTATACATTTTGTTGCGGTTTTCTTTTTAATAATTTCTTCTTCAAAAAATATCATAAATGTTTATCCGCAGCATTTTTCTGGAGCACCATATTTATTCAACCCTTAAATTAAAAGAAACAATGCATCCGACCGTCTTTCAGATGCACCCATCCCTAATGCGGGTTTTTGCATTGTTTCGCCAATGATAGCTACATGTGATGCATTTTTGGGACGTCCGCTTATTATCAAAAGTTTCTTTTTGTGATTAAATTATTATGACGTTGCATTTGAGTTTCCGCGAGATGAATGGGGGTATATTTTACCTTTGCAGAAATGCCACTGGTTTTTATATTTACATCAGTCACAGAAGAACGTTGTGCGGCCTCTGTGATTAATTTGTTTACCGATGCGGTTTTTAAGTACAGCGTGCATTTCTCTATAAATATTTTATCATTAAGGGGTATAAAGCTCTTCCTCTTACACGTCTCTAGATTTCTTAATTACTCTGCAACATAGCTCATGAAAAAAAAATAAACCCAATCTGGGCAAAAGTAGTTTTCTATGATATACATATTTTAATGTCTAAGTTTTCAAAGTTTTCTCAAACTTTTGTTACTTAATACTGCAGTATTAGTGTTGAACGCAACGATACATTTTAGTGTAAAAATGACAAATATAATATTTCCTATCTATTTTGTGGAAAACTATTCATTATTTAGTTGTTATTTATTTGGGAAAATGTTTGACACATAATATCATTTTTTTATATAGTAATGTCTGCAAAAATAGGTTCGTTAAATTGACATTTACTTGATAGAGCTCCATTATTACACGGTGAAAAATTAAATGAGCAATATACATTGTTGGAAGATTTTACATTCATTTTATAATAATAAATCTTTCATCGTGGCTAGCCTCTACCCTGCCGTACAGTAGAAAGAAAAATCCTACCCTTCACTTTGTTTTTTAATTGTTAAGAATTAAAAAAAAAAGTGTACGTAAATAAACACGACAGAGTTGCGCAAAGAGGCTAAACACATATCACAATTAGTCGTACGGTAATATACAATTTTTTTTTATAAATTAATAATAAACCTACGATTAAACGTGATGCGAAGTGAAATGTTTCTTAATAGCAGTGTATTCAAAATTTTCATTTCTATTATTACAATAACTACAAAAATAAAAAATTGTCATCTGATGATTACAATTCGAGCTGATCGATTGATTATCTATTCTGCTACTTACCAATTCATTCGATAGCTGTATAAGAACGTCATCTATACGCTCTCAGTGATATTGATTGGACGAAGCACGTCATATCTCCGACCTTTGTAGAAGAGTATTCTAAGTCTAGTACTTTCGGCGCTTTGTGTATGTGTGTTACTGCGCGCTTATCCGATGGTTGTTGTTTCCGGCCGAATGCGCTTGGCTGACGCTACGCCTGGCGCTACGAACCTCTACGCGAACCTTGCGATAGTTTCGTCGGAGTTGGGGTGACGAAGGCAAAACAAAAGACGGCGATTCGTTTCCGAAAAAATTTTCGTATCCAAAAATATGACCCGTTTATTAATTTTTAGCAAATCGAATGTGGTGTTATCTCCTCTGCAGACTCAACGTCTACAATTAAGTCGATGAGTAAAGTTTATTATGCAACGTGACGATTCATAAAAATATTAAAAATAAAAATGCGATGTTTTTCACAATATCATGTCACTTAACATGCCCTGGTAAAAAGCATTCTACACTAAAAATATATTTCACTATTAGTGTCGATTGCTAAAATTTCTTTTTTTCCCAAATAAGATATAATGAAACATTTTTTTTTAAATCTTATTTATCGCAATAGTCTTTACGAAAATTGTTTTCATTTCTGGGCGTATATCTGACCTTTCGATGATAGTATTCGGTCCAGCGTGACATAAATGACTTTATCTCATGCAAATGGTTGAAAATATGTATCCTCGGTACGTAAAGCAACAACAATATTATTGACGTAAATTTTATCATACATCGGAGAACTGTCGAAGAACGGCTAAGCGACTCGGCGAGCTTGAGGCCGCGTCGGCGGACACTCACCCGACGCTTGACGGAGATCGATCGTTAACAACCTGCCTGCTGTACGATTGTATTATGCCTGCGCGGAATGATGAGCCCCCGCGACTATCAAACGACAGCCTTCTGTAACCGTATCTGCCACGAGGGGGTCGTAATAGACGAAGCTTATTTTTGGCAGTCTTTTTCTAATAGACTCTACTCTAGCTTTAATTGTATAATGGTTTTATGCATTGTCGTATTCACCTTTAATTTGTTAATTTGTTCCGAGTTTGTTTGACCTTATTTTTTAAAATATTCTACAGTGACTAAAAATATACTCTTCAGCGAAATTTTTTATTATATTATTTATTTTTAAGTATGCTTATTATAATGATGTTCACCAAGTCAATGCCAATTCAGTAAATTTATTTTTCATACTCCGAAATAAATCGCCATACATCGAGATAAATATAACATATATTTAAATGTTTCGAAATTGAAAAAAAGAGATTTTTCACGTTGCAAATTAAGATTAAAATTCATTTTCCTTCGGATTAAAATTTTCCTACCTTAGATAAATTTCACCGTTATTAAAATTCGCAAGCGCATCTCGTTTCTGTATTAATATGTTAAATTGTAAATCGATTTCATTTTCTTTTCGTTATTTTGCTGGAAATGCTATCATCGAAAGAACTTTCAAAATGGAAACAAATTTATTCCATCTATGTGAGTAAATATTACGTTATATTTGACTTTATTAGTCAGTAAAAAAATAAATTCTTTTTTTATATATCTCTTCAACGTATTGCATTCGCCGTTTTTACGCAGTATTAATGTAAATATTTATCAGTTGAAAATATATCGGAGAAACGAAACTCTTTGTTTAAATGGATGTTTCCAAGAAACACACAATACATACAAATATCGATGTAGTTATTAGTCAGTATAATGCCGATGTCGTGCATACAGAATTACCAAAGTTTCTCAGCAACAATAGCGAATATTTAACATGCGATCCGAATACGGGTTTGATTTTCACTGGGACCTTTATGACAATAGTTCTATGTTATTGATAACATTTTTATTTTTATCGTCGTAATGACTGTAAGATTTTGGGCTATGCTTTTTTATAGGGTCGATGAATTTTTGATAAATAATTGTTGTTTCTGATTATGTTAGCGTTTTGAATATTCAGACGAAGATGTTTTTAGTTGAGAAAAGAAACATTATTTTTTTTACTTAATCCACAATTTATAAAATAGTACTGGCTCTAATTGTATACACTTATTATTGGTTCATTTTTTCTATGTGCCATTCAAACAAATCTTATATTTTTTTGTGTAAGTCGTGTTTTTTAATATTTAAAACACTTTTTTTTTAATGTTCAACCCAAAGCTTCGTTTTTTGGATTCTAAAATAAATTTTGACTCCTTCATAATACAGTGTATTCTGCCTTCGAATTTGGTGAAATGTACCAAAAAAAACCTGCAGAGTCTTGTCTTTTTAGTAAGCACGCTCTTTAGCTCGCTAAAGTAAACAATATCCTGTAAACTTTCTAAATAAAAACATCTACTGTATAGCTCCGTAGAGCTTTTGAAGTTTTAGCTGGAAGTTCGAAATTACTCAGTTCATTATTCGCCCACGATTTCCCTTTGAAAGTTTACACATTAAATATGTTCAATGTAATATTTTGGCTAATGCCAATGTATCTGTATATTTTCATTTCAATAATTTTATTTTTAACACGGTGAAAAAAATAGCAGTGTATTTTATTTCTACAAAATTTGGAAAAATAATGGAGTTCTACCAAGTGAATGCCAACTCAATCAATTTTATTTTCAATAAGGTCAAATTTTCGCTCAGTTTAAAGTTATAACTATAATTGAACTAAGTACTCAATATTTATTTTTTTAGTAATATTATATTCATTATAGAGATTTTATGAATGAATGAAATGGATTTTAAAATTATGCAACATGTGATTTCTATTAATGAAGCTAGATTTTTTAAAATTAAATAATTTAAAATTCTTCCAATTTTGTACTTTATTTTCTCTGTTAAATGTTTGGTTAAATAACCATTATGTTTTTAATCCGCATTAAAGAACACAATGACTTTTGTTTGCGAAACTTGTATATTTTACCCGATATAGTGAAACGAACCGCAATACATTTTGCCTCGGTTTTAAACACAATAGCCATTGTGTAAAGAAAACAGTGCAGCATAAAAATACGGCGAATTTTCTTTTTCACCTCCAGTGCTTCCGCTTTGCGTTTCTTTTATTTTCCCGTCCGCTCGGCAAATGTCACGACTTTTCATTAATAACCATCAAGGGCTTGTGAAACTTTCCGCGGTCGGAGTCATCTTTAAAAGTCAATTTACACTTTCACTACTTTCTCTCAGATTTTGGATTTCATATTCATTTATTGTCATCGTTATTTTTAATCTCGTCACTTTATTGCTTTATAAAGTTTAAAATTACATTATCGCATTTCTCTTGAAATAATGTAAGTAAATTATGATTAATAGAAGACACCAGAAGCTAGCTGTCATGTTTGAGCTCTTATTTGTAAGACCTACGCTATAATTGTATATGATATACTTAAATTATTTTTTATTAAAGTGTCCTTTATATCCGTTATAAATACAAAAAATCAATCACATCTCTACTTTTAGTAGTATTTAACATTTTTAAAACATTGCATGTTATTTTGTACGCTACTTTACTTCAAATAATAAAGACAGGTTCCATTCAAACTGTTAATATTTTTAAGTGACTAAGAAGTAATGTGGCCGATTAAAAAAACTTTTTTTTATCTTTTCGGACGGTAAATAAAAATATAGTGTGTGATCATGACAATATCCGACTAACAAATGATTTCAAGAATCGGATTACTAATTAAAAAATGTGTTGTTTTTTTTTTTATTATTATATCAATCATTTTAATGTACTTAACTCATATAATATTTTTTGTAAAATATTTTCGTAAATAACTGTTTTTATTACAATTAATTACTTTCATTTATACACTGTCTTGTCTAATTGTTATCTTGAAAATCAAATATTAAATATACAAACTTATTCAATGAAAACCAAGCGATTTCAAATGTATAAAGGATATTTATATTAATTTTGTGCTATTATTACAAAAATTATATCCAAACAAATCACGAAAAAATATTTCTGTTAATATATCTAATATAGTATCAGTTAAATGATGAGGCGATTTGCTGCTTGTTTCGTAGTAAAATTGTAAGTGGAGGGTGATATAATAATATTTAAATAAAATTTGTTGCATTGATTTCGGCATGAAAGTGCACTTACAGTGATTAAGCTTCATAAACATACTGAAACTATCTAATAATTGTGAAAATGAATTCCGAATATTACATTTAAATTGTGTTAAGACTTTGTCAAAGACATACTTTCTATATATTTGCTAACAAGATAATAATGGCTACGCGTATAGTAGCACAGATAAAACGTTGCATGAATCGTAGAAGATGAATTCTATTACACGGTGAAAAAAATAACAATTTACAATTTTTGAAAAATTTAGTTTTATTGCGAACAAGAAACAAGCTAGGTCGTTAATACAGGAGAAAAAATTGTGTACCTTTTCTACACAGCTATATATAGATAAGCAAATGTTCGTTTAAGCATAGTTCTGACGATGGCGTGAGCCGAAATAGCTAAATAATTGTAGAACTAAAATACATTGCTATTTTTTTCACCGTGTTAAAATGGAGTTCTACCAAGTGAATGCCAATTCAATCAATGAATTCTATTCTATGTTAGTAATAGAATCTCGATTTTTAACATGTGATATTAAAGTTATATTGTTGCTTACAACGTTATAATTTTATGTAGAAAACGCTTAACATAGCTTGTGTATTGATATCGGAAATATATAAAATCCGCAATCAAATTTTTTTTTGATATATTTGGCATTGGTTTTGATAATGAGATATAAACTAATTGTCTTGCTTTTTATGTGGTGATGCTAACAATTATAGTGTTTTCACTACACGTATTACATACTTATAAAACTGTCTGTAATGTATTTTATAATAGAGTCATGCTCTTCTCTGGAAAAACGCATGAATCACCTAATAAAACAATCTGTCACGGTCATGAAAGTGCAGCATCACCATTGTGTGTATTTGCAGTGAAGGACGGAGGGTAGTTGACCTGCCGTGACAACGTAGCTTTTAAGCGTAGCTGCTGAAATCGTAGAACTTCTCAGATTATTTTATTTTGTTTCGTTTTGGCCTTTCGATTCGATATTTCTGTCACGGCGCCTAATAAATCTGGCTTTTGAATGCAATACACAAAGAATCAATTTATGTCGCTCTCTAAATAATTACATACGTTATATATATTTTGTATTAATTCAGCAATATTGCGCTAGGCAATAAAATAATAATTAAATGCAATCGAATATAAAACAGAAAACATAATTATTTCTAAACATATTATGAACAAATTGTAACGGAAACTAAAACTTTTACACGTTAGATTCAATAGTAAAATCTAAGTTTTGAAAATTAATTCCATATAATTTTTTTGAGTGGTGCAAAAAATTCTTCACAGATTTTTGTTGCACTGGAAGTGGTGTTGGAAAAAATATAAGAACATTATGTTAATAAGTTAAACTTTTGCAATTCGTTTTTATATATACAGCGAAACGTCCTACTTTGAATAAATCTTAATAACCTCGTCCTAAAAAGTTTCCTATTTAAATCTCCATAAAGTGTTGCCCTCCTCTACACCCAGGCACCGGCTACAGATATAAATAATTAGGCTGTTGCAAAAACACTCCTCGCTCCTAGCAACACTTGCCGCTACTTCTGGCATTCCCAGTATAATTTGGTTATACAAGAAAGGTTTTTTCAAGAGGAATGTACTGAAAAATACGACGATAAGCTTTCAATAATGCAGCGATTCCAATAATTATTAATTTCATTGTGCAGCCGTTTAAAAATGACACGTTGCAATACAAATATTGAACAGGTTGAGTTAATTTAGCAATTTTCGGTAAGATAAATGTATTGTAAAAAGACCAATCCGCAGGATCGGCATTACACCACAGCTGATTGCTGTTTTCATATCAATCGGCAATCGGAATCCAAGAAGTGGATCAATGTCTTAACCTTCTTTTTTACTCTTTTAAAAAAACAATCGAATGTTCTCCGAATTTCAATGTAATTTACTTATAAATTTTATTTTATTAGGGCATACCATTTATACGCGTTCAAAGAATGAAAATTATTAGTTGGGATTACATTCTTAACCGATGCTATTCGAAAAGTATGTTTGTGACGTAATACTCTTTACTATAGTATACTTTTCCTGCAAGTATGCAAATAAGCGCTTAGGAAAGTACCCACTCTAACATTCGTACGACGTCGTTCTATGTTTTTATTGTACACGGGGCAGATATCGTCAACATTTAACGGGTATAATTTCTGCATTTTACGATCGATATTAATGATTGCCTCTCCCGATTTTAGATAATAAACATTTTAATTTAAAGCACTTATTTTGGACCCACTTTTAGACATTTTAGTAGGTAATAAGAATTAATTTTTGGTTATCATAATGTGTCCAAATTGTACCAAAGTTTTGATGAATTGTAATTAAATTTTTGGATAAAAATGTGTTTAAGTACGATAGTACTAATTTAAGATTTTTTTGTTATGTGGGAATGAATAAATTATGTTTTGTTAACGGACTATTGTTGAAATTAATATCTAAAAGAGATTATTTTTAATTTGTTTACTATCACTTTTTGATAAAATGCATATCTTAAAAAAAGTATTAAAAATTAATCATTTTTTTAATCCTTATCGCTTATACACCCTGATCGATATAATACAAATACATTAAATTTATAACAGTATATCTGTGCTTTGTGAATCTTACGTCAACCATCAAAACAATAGAGATCACGAAACTGCAAAATCATTTCAAAAATATTTTGTGTGATTGTCATTTCATAAAGAGCCTACAATTAGAAAAAGAACTAACATACTAGACCGAACTTTCGGTCTCATTCATTTTACACGAAGAATAAGGATATTAAGAATAATGTAATGTATTCATAATTCTTCCATTTAAATGTAAAAAAAAATTTTAGCTTGTTTAAAAATTTGGATGAAAAATATTTTTCCAAACTCAAGTAATTTTATACATTTATTTTCATCATCCAATAAAGTAGAGGACATGCTTTCACCACAAATATTTGCTTATTACTACCAAAAGCATTAGAACTGGCTGTTAAATGTTCTGCCGTAAAATGGGAGCAGGGCGATATTTTACTCGTTTTCTGTTTTCGCAGTCGATTGTCGCGGAACCTCTGTCATCGGGCGACGCCTGCTTTATAAAAAGCTTCGCCTACGAGCTTCGTTTTGGGGCGCGTTTAAAAAAATATTTGTTTTATTGTCGTCCGGAGATCGTGACAATTATTAAATGAGCGCGAAGCTGCGTTCTTTCGCACACGTCCGAGTCCTTCTCTTTCGTGTTTTTCCCGATTTTCTGCCAACATATATTTTAATATATGCCCGTTTGCACTCATATTTAAAATTTACGCGCCGTTAATTAAATACTTTGAATAATTCGTTTTCTCGCTAATTTGCCGCTGTGAAGTGCTTTAACCTCTGAAGTAGCCAATAAAGACTACAACCACCTTGAATTATACATATAAATGCGTTGTCCACTCTGTGTTCATCTCATTTTTTAATGGATACAGTATATTATATCCCAAGTTTTTAAATAGATAAAATCTAAATTTCACTTCATTAAATATATATATATATATACAAATCGTGTGTAACTTTTTTCCCTCGTACCACCGTACGTATGACCCAACACGAAATAAGACATTTGAATCTGATTTACTTAAAAAAAATATTTGACTAACTATAAATTCAATGAATCGGTTCCGTATATATTTCTTATAACATTTTGGGCCTGAGAGTATATCTATATGTTTATTGTATACTTTTTTTTTTTTTTACGTAACACCGAAATTTCAATATAATTCCTTTATCTTCGAACGCGTGGTGGAAACTTGGGATTAGACAGATACACCCTATCATTATTATTATCGAGTCTATGAGAGGGAGCTAGTTTCGGTTTTTGCGGTTCGCTTTTTGCGTCGTACTCTGCTAATGACTTATTTCATTAATCATGCGCAGCCTAAGTATTGCTTTGCTTGACCTATTCTATTGGGATCCACTTACAAATGTGAATATTTAGCGAGTATCAGATATCTGATTACTCATGTGAAGGCAATGTTTGTATGGGTTTTAAAGTGGAATGAGATGAATAACGGATTTGTATCGTATTACAATATTTAATGTACGGATAATTATTAGTCTTTTCAAATAACAAGAAATTATATATAATGTGATAAATTACTACGTTATATTTAAACGAGGAAATTTTCGTCTCATCACAATTTTGAAACAAATACACGAAAATAAATTAAAATACCACGTGTCATATAACCATACTCACTCATACTCGCGATGAGCGGAACCGGCCCTGACCGTAAAATACATTGTGAAAATAGTGCCAAAAATGTGTTTTTATTATTTAAAATGTCATGCCTTTCCATCAAGATGTGACCGTTAAGACATTTTAACGCCTTGTTCGGTGAATTGATCGGCATGGTGAATTTTTATGCGTAGTAAATAGAATGCGTTTTTTCTATTTAAACAAATTTTCATTTCAGTTGATCGAGATGTTTTTATAAAACGAGACTTTAAATGCGTACGTATTTTTTAACCAATAAATTATGAGTAAAATAAGTAATGCTATGTTTGTTAGTAAAATTTAACTTTCTAGTAAAAAATACTTTCACATGTACTGAATTAAATTTATTCATTCGTATAAAGTGTAATTATACTGTTATATACTTATATATGCATAAAAAGTCGTAGGAAAGTTATGCGTCTAGTATTTATTTTTTATTTCTTACCGTAAATGGAATGATCGAAATATATTTTTTTATAAATGTAGTGAAAATATTTTTTGATTTGTGTGTTCAAAATTTTATCAGAGTGATAAAGTTAGTTTGCTTTTACTGACTAATTTGAAGCTTCATTACTTTTATCTAAGTTCTCCGCCGTGAAGAGAATCACGACGAATAGTTATAAAAGTTTTACTCAACATTTTTGTATCGAAACTAATTTTTCTTTTCGTTAGTAAAATGGATTTGTAGTATTCGATTTCTCACAGATCAAAAATTATTTCTTATTCGATTTAATTTATTGAATTATTTAATACCTTGGAATAACCTCTACTGAACTTTGGATTTGAAAGCAGTACACTTTGCTGGGTAAAAGTAATAAGGCTAAAAAGTTTAAATTTGTTTACATTGTAAGGAAAGCTCATTATTTAACGATAAATTTTTCGTTGTCGAAGTTGCTAGCTTCACGGAGCGTTTGGTCGCAACTGAACGTGAAGTCTGGGCAAAGGGAAAGTTTTTCTTCGCAATATTAGCTGCCGTTAAGATTTTTTTATTCCGGATGCCCGAGGACTCAGCAGTAACGCAAAAGCTCTTTTTATTCTCACGAATCCGACGTATGTTTTTTCCTGTCTTAGTCTGTACATATTTTATTGTTTAATATATTTACTCAGGCATTTAAACTTAGTTTTGTTGCTTCGATTCCCCTTTTTTCATAGAAGGCCATAAAATGTGCGGTTATTTGATTTATTGTTAGGCATCTAAAATGATACTTAAATGTTACACTTTTGTCAGCTTAGTATAATATATTTTTAAAAATTGCAGCGAAAAAATATGACTGAAATATATGCAAAATTTACTGCTAGACTCACATACTTAAAACCAAAGTTGTATTCCACTGATGGTCTTGGTTCTCCCTACTTTTATATGTACTTAACGGTTCATATTTCTTAAAAATATGTTAGACGAAGTTTTTATGAAGTTATCTGATGATGTTTCGATCAAATCGGTTCTTTTAAATATTGGGTTGATGCAAAAGTTATGACCGTTTTTTACATATAAAATTAAACATTTTTTTTTTTATTTATATTATTTATTTAATCAATTATATAATTTCCATCCGTTCTTATAACTTTCTCCCATCTTTCTATCAACTTATTAATACCACTAGTGTAAAATTCCGTGGATTTTGATGCGAAAAATTTATTAAGGGATGTTTTTACCTGTTCTATTGTATCAAATTTTTTATTATTTAAAAAATTTTGCAACGATCGGAATAAATAAAAATCGGAAGGAGCAAGATCTGGAGAATACGGTGGATGCTTGATAACATCCCAATTCAACTAATTTAGCTTGTGTTGGGTCATCATAGCCACATGTGGTCGCGCGTTGTCATGATGAAACACTACCCCTTTTCTGTTTACCAATTCTGGTCTATCCTTTTGAAGGGCGATGTTTAATTTGGATAATTGCTGACAATATCGTTCTGCTGTAATCGTCTGATTGCGTTCCAAGAGTTCAAAATACACAATACCCTTGCAATCCCACCAAACACAAAGCATAACTTTTTTTTATGGATTTAGGCTTTCGAAGTTGTTAATGGGGCTTGTCCAGGTATAGCCCAATGTCTTTTTCTTGTCACGTTGTTGTAAACGACCCATTTCTCATCTCCCGTTACCAAACGATGCAAAAAAGGTTTGTCTCGCACTCAAAGCAACGCACGATCCAATAAATTGGCAGCCGACAATTGATGAGGTATCCAAACGTCGTACCGCAAAACCATCCCCACACGCTTCAAATGTCTTAATACGGTTGTTTGGTTGACTTCCATCATCGACGCGATCTCCCTGGTGGTTAGACGTGGATTGGTGTCAATTATAACTTTTAACTTGTCTTCTTCCGACTTCAATGGCCGCCCGGTACGTGGTTTATCAATTAGTGAAAAATCCCCAGATCGGAATTTTGTAAACCATCTTCGTACTTGTCGAACTTTGATGACATCTTCTCCATACACTTCGCAAATGTTTTTGGTTGCCACACTCGCGGTATTGTCTTTACGAAATTCATAAAGTAAACAATGACGTAAATGCACTTTGTCGATCGACATTTTGAAAAAATACAAGGGCTCTTCACTGTACTATGGCCAGGCCAAAACTGAATAGAAAGTAGAGGGAAAAGCTCCTTTATACAATGGAATCATTTAAAAGAAGATACTATTCATCATTTCTGAAGATTTTTTTTTTTACCTAGGATCATAAAAAACGGTCATAATTTTTGCATCAACCCAATACATAGCTACAACGTGTCGAATCGCGATTAGCATTACGAAACTCAGGATCGATGTATGATATTCAGATGTCTATATATTTATAATAATTATACCTTGCTAAAACAATGTTTTCATTGTAGAATCGAATGCCATTATAAAAATTGACTATGCATACATTTGAATTGAATCCTTTACTGTTTCTATTTATCTCCCCAAAATCTTCTTAAATCATAAATGCACATTTTTTGGCACTTATTTCCACAATAAGTATTATGTATTATCGAAATGAGTATTTACAAAAATTTAATAGTTCAAGTTTTTTTTTGTTTGTTTTAAGTTTGCAATTTTAGATGGTATCAGTTTCGTCTCCCACGACACTTGTCAAACTGTTGTGCACGAGTTAATATTTGTTTCAAGTTTCCTTACTTCGTGTGTCTTCATAATCAGAGCAGTTCTTAGCGATATGAGTAGAGTCTGTGTTGCATGTTTGCAAAGTTTGTTACAAATATGTTAATCCGCGCGACTTAGTATGTATGAGTTCCCACACCCACGGCAGATACTCTGCATAATAGTCGCATCGCTTAAACCTTTGACTGCAAGCAGACTCTTCGACTAGGGAGAACTTAATTCATGGCAATATGAGGGAAAAATTCATACACATAATCGTCTTTGGAATATTATCATAATATATGTGATATGTTCTCATTTAAAATAAGTATGCATATAACCAACTAAATTAATTAAACAATTTGTGTGGCATGTTATTGAATAGTTCTTTGATACGCACACGCTTCAACACTAGTAATTAAGGAGAATAATTTTTTATCTTCAATGAGTTCACTGTCATTTCTTGGATGAAAAGCATCATACTTAAGTATTAAACACAATGTTTTGTACTAATTTGGCAATTTTACTTTAAAAATTACTGTAAAAGTTAAGATTTGTGAATAAAAAAAATGTTATTCAAACGTGTGAAATTGACGGTATATATATATGTATGTTAAGAAATATGGCTTAAATTACAACTAAAGATCACGAAATCGTGGCCAATTTGTTAAGGAAAAAAGGAAAGAAAATTTTTACTGTTAAGACGATCTTTTTTAGGGGGTTGCAAAGCGTGCGTGCGTTTTATGTTTTTATACGTGAAATTCTGATGAAATAAAATTTGTTATTTAGTTTGTAGATATTCCTAACCAGTTCGCTACCAATGTGGAGCATACGGACTCAACATATTTTCCTAGCACTTATACAATATCTCACACAATTAATTTTATCACTCCTGCTGATCTTTTTGAACCGTGGACCGTAAATGACCCAACAGAAATTATGTTTACGAATGATTATTTTAAGTCTGGAAATTAAATTCTCTTCGACGAGTAAAATAATGGACTATCGATCGGTTATTGTAAAGAATAAGGATGTGAAGAGGCCACCTTCACTTCCATTCCATAACTGGAATCGTATTCAATAGTCTTTATCTTTTAATGTGATATATTTGGCGTCGAAAGTGTTTGGGAAAGGGTTAGCTAAAACTCCCTCTGGAGATATCCAAAATTTGTGATTTGTATTCTCGTCGCGTAGACAGTCTCCTGCGATTGCTGCCCCTTTTGTAATTAGTCGCGTAATGACCGCACGTCAACGGTAAGGGCGCACAGTCCACATAACCTACCAAATATCCTCGGCTTCTTTTCGTACTTCCAGTTCATCCAGGTTGAATAAAAATACCTTTGTTATAATTTTGTAAAAATAATATTTAATATTTTAAAATAGTGTTCTATTTACTATTTATACTGTTAGGTATTGAAATATAAATTCTTGAAGTAAACGTTAAAAGTCACATGAGCATAACTTGAGGGGGAATTATATCGCAAATATCCATGCACAAGATCTCTCATTTAACTTTCATATGACCCTTATCGGGACCTCAAAAACAGACCTAGGGTAGAATATGTCGACTATTAATATTATTCCCATATAACCATCAATTTCTTAATTACGTGTACTTACGTTTATTAATTTTCTGTTGGTTTGCGGTCTTGTATAGTTAGTTATCACAAATGCTTCCAATCAGCAATAGTTAGTCAGAAAACAGAGATTGGCCGACAACAAATTCTTATAACCTGTAACTTTTCCTAAGAAAGTCGATTGATTGGCTTGCAGGCGGCCTTTTTTTGTCGACATCCTCCTTTTGATTTTTTTTTTGAATCACTGTACTGAACATTCCTAGTGAATGTGTTTTTAAAAAAAACAACTGAAATACTTGTTACATTTCCGCACGCTTGTTTTTGGGGATGAAAGTAGCACTTCCCCCAAAATGATGATAATAATAATTACTTTATACTGTCCCCATGTAATGAGTTTTCTTTTGAACGATAATAGGCTTTGAAGGCAGATGTTCCCCGAGTCGACACTTAAGCAAATTTCAAGATATTTTTCATTGTTATAAATCATAATTATTTGGAGTTTTATATTATATTATAATTTATATTTTTAAGTGTTTTTATTTATACCATCATACTTTAAAAAATCAGAAGATGTAACCATATTACCTATTTATAAAGTAATTTTAGTTTAAATTATATTGTATTAGGCGTAGTGATATCATTAAAAATGGGTTGATGGGACGGCAAACAGTGCCGTTTGGTATGTAGATAGTAGATATTGTCCAAGTTTTTCTTTGTTCTTGATATTGCTTTATTTAAAGTTTTTTTTTGTCATAAAACCTTAAAAAATTTAAACCATAATGTAAAAATTCTGTGGTGTTATAGTCATAATAAGTTATTTATTGAACAGTCATTTTGTGTCGAATTTAATAGAATCGCTTTAAAGTCAACTTTCGATATGAAGCAGAAAATATTAAATAAAATTCATTTTTACAAACGAAAATGCTTCACGGAAATGTCACCGATGGCAAAATCTATTTTTCCGTCAAGGCTTTCCTTTGTCCGTAAGCCGACGGCATAAAATCAAAGTTTCGATACATAATAATTGTCTGGAAGTTTTTAAACGATGATCGACGTGCTTTTTTGTGACGCAATTTTCACAAAAAAGCCACGCGTCGCCGAATGTCAATGTGAATGGGAAACTTTTAAATCTTTCACCTACTTTTACTCTTTCTTTCTGAAGACACTTTATAAATAAATCAATATCTCATGCTTGGTGTGACTAAATTTAGAATTTTCATGTGAATAATATTTCAAGTCAAATTCAATTAGAAATTTACAGTCAGAAATATTTTTTTCATTAGTCGTATTGATTCATATAGCCAAATGTCGTTCGATTGCGATATTTTTTTATTTTACTTCGACAAATCTTATACATGTATTTCGTACCAGTTATTTTTAATCATCAATAGTTCATTTACTTAAAACTTATCATTTAGGCCGCTTAGAGACTTATAAGTCGTCTCAACCTTTGTTGGATCGTTGGTCTACCGAATTTTTATTGAAATATATTATACATCAAGTTACTGTAAATAAATTCATTGTACACTCGATTAAACTTATAAGATCATCAAAAGCTTCTAAACTTACAATAAAACCCCATTTACATTAGTCGGGACCGTGTAATTTGGAATAGTGTTATTGGAGGAGTGAATCTCATAAATATTAGGGATTTAGTTTTTCCGCAAAAAATGCATAACTAAGACTATTTTTCGTTTTGGCAAAAAAACATATGAGCGAAATATTTAGTTACTAGGTGATAAAATGCATAGCGCTCGCAAAATCTAGCACACAGACAGTCGCCCAGCTGTACGTGTATAGCCTGACACGTGTTGAATACACAGATGCTAGCCAACATTTGACTGCATTTGACTGGCCGTCTGGCTGTGTTTGTTCAGCCAAGCAATCGTGCTATTGGGGGATTTGTGGCGAATAGTTCAAGCCAGCGCGTAATTTGGGGTAGTGTAATTGGGGATTTCACTGTATTGATATTTGAATTCTTGAAACTGTGCCCAATATCACATGTTTTATCACTCACGAACTTGGTTTCGCCTTTCGCAAGCATCTTATATTCTGACAAGTCAGTTATATTGCGAGTGTGATAGAACGCACAGATATACTGAAAGGAAAAAAAACCAGGCCGTGAGTGACAAAATATGTGGAATTACATACAGTTCCAACAATTCAAATTTGATTTTGAGATTCCATTAAGTACCATCGGTTTATTTTTTATATTATTTTAACTCATTGCTATGTTCAGTTATACTATTAAAAACAATCAATGCGTACATTATGCATTCTTATATATTGCTCACTTGATCAAAATAACATATTATATAATGATATTTTCATTGCATCGCTATCAAGTATTATATTGTCATCTAAAATGACACGGCAAGACAATCCACCAATAAGCCTAATTTTTCTTTAACAGCATTATTTTTATTGTGAGTGATATTGTCGCAACTGTATCTTCCATACAAAAAAAAGTTATCGCCTGAACTGAATTAACTCTCCCCCTTACGACGTCATATTACAAAAGATCAAAAGTTTATTGTTGGCCGGCGGTCTTCTGCCAAGGCTATTTAGCGTCGAGCGAAGGAGGGAAGCAAGCAGGCCGGCAGGCTGCTCGCGTTTCATCGCTTCGTGTCGAGAAGCTTAATCTCGGCTTACACTGTTTGTTGCTTTGACGGCATATAAAGAGATTTTTCAGCTTCGAGTACAGAGCCACTAACGAGCTTTGAAAAGCTTCCAATGCCGTTAAGCTATTAGTTTTAATTATTCGACGAACGTCTGCTGCTATCAGCCAACTTTTGCATTGGCATTTGAACTTGTATGTTTCTTGATTGCTTGATTAAAATTTTACTATCGCATAGAAAACTACATAACAATTACCCGCATTTAAACACAAAGCATATCGTGTTATTTTCCAAACTTTGCGATAACGTTTGATATTACTTAGATTTCAAAATATATATTTTTTATGTGATTATATATATTATTAATATTTTCTCCATAGTATTATTATTAAAGGGGTTTAATTAAGATAAAAATGAGCCTTTAATGAACATTTACATATTGAAACATTATATTCAGAAATGTATTATGTCATCTCATTTTATGTATATTTATTTGAAGTGTGAATGTGACTTAAACAATTTTAATTTTATATAATCGATATTTCGACTTTAATACTCTTATACACTTGTATTTTTCAATATATACTTTTAGGATTGAGGATTCAGGAACAAATTGAAATTCTAACGTTTTTGTAGCAAGCATAGAAGCGTTTTTCATGTGAATGATTGTGTGGTGATTTCATTCTAACAGTGATAAATCTTTTAACTGTTTTATTTAGTTCAATCATATTAAGCTGTCAGTGTGTATTTAATTTGATGTTACATCGTGTTTCGATGGCAGCCAAAATGTCCGAGGTAAATTACTTGTACCCAGGTGTACCCATCTCTTCTCATTTCTTCTCATTAATCGAAGATTTCCTCGAGTAATGCTCCCATTGTCTGCTTTCTTCCGTTCGGCGGATACGCCGTTTCTCCCCTGGGGCCTCAGAGGTAGTCTGAAATATTTCCTAGGCTTATTTCTCGATCTGCTACAACTCTTGAAAGACGCCTCTCTTTATGAGTATACTAGGGCGACTCGGAGAGAAAACGTTGCTAGTATTGTATCTGGAAGCGTCGCGAGCAAAATTGATATTTTATGAGTGTTAAGCACAAAAGAAGTATTGAAAATAAATCTTTGTTTTGAATGCGATGTTCTTTTTTTATATTGCAAATAACAATGAACTTCGCAAGCGTACTTATGTATTAAGAATTGAAATTCTACTTATTCACAAATATTTGCGCAAGATTTATTCAAAGGGTTCTTTGTTTTTCTAGAAATATAAAATATAAAAACACATTTGCTTTTATACTTTAAATATTCAAAGAAAGGTTCATAAAAACTTTTCTGCTTATTTTTTCTCCTCTCTTAAAACATGTGCCGACGCTTTTGAATTTTATTTTTACGCTTGACTAAAAGTCTGTTCAGTTCCATGTCCACGAATGCCTGAAGATAGTTGAGAATGAAAGTCCGTTCGTGATTGAAAAAAGCTTGAATTATTAAAAATTTTCTAATCGTTATATTGTGATGTTAAAAACAGATAATACTGTGGCATTGACTTAAATTTCATTATATTGATAGTTTTTTTTATTCCAATTTAATTATCACATTATAAAATTACAATCAGTAATCTTTTATTTTTTAATGATTATACCTTTTACATTTTAAAAAAGAGGTTTGAGCGTTTAACTTACTAAAAATTGTGTTTTAGAATAATTTATGTTTTTACGCTCTGTACCGAGTCCACGTTGTGAACGGACAAGAATTTAAATACAATATCAAAACACTACGAAATTCACACTAGCAGAATACGAGTTTTTATTCAGCGTTTACTTCAGAATGCCAGTGTTGTCACGCTGGGGATTTTGTTCAAAGCGAGTGCTCTTTTTAGGGTACAAGTTCATTCCGCTCGGGTGCAATAAAACATGGGGGATATTGTCACCCGTCTAGATAACGACACATCGCGCAATCTTATTGCCAAGACGCACCCTCTACCGCGAACCGCATTTCATGCACTCTACACCCATGAATATGCATTCGCGTTTTATTTGCATTGAGTGGAACTCGGTGGTTGCTTTTGCGTCGCATTGGCATGCATGAAATAAGATCACGTGGGTTATACCGTTTATCCCTTTCAAATTGCCATACGTGCAGAATAATATCAAAACCCAACGATACCAGTATTGTGACGAGCTCTGATATCATTTGTTTTTATTTTTTTGTGCTTATTTGTTAATGCAAAACTGAGATCTCCGATGTACAGTGTACGATGTACGCGATGAAGCTAGAGAATCCCGAATCCAAATTAGTGTCAATCGATTTAATATTATAGTTTCGAAAAAATCGATGGCTTTGTTAGTCGAACCAACATACGATACGATCGATGATGTGAAACGATTGAGTATTAAATGTATTTTTATGCATTCATTAAAAATTAATGTTATGTAATAATTGACATGATATGTGTTATACGCGCAATTGGGTGGTTTCTGTGTTTTATAATGACTACTCGTTCTAAAACGAAAGCGTTAAACCCAACCTTGTTTCAAAGTTCAATAACTTTCCAACCGCGCGTGGAAGCGTCTATGTATAATGTATGACTGGCCAATGTTGGCATTGAGAGCACGTCACCAATCATTTTCGAATCTATTAATTGTGTGTTTCCGAAACTGTATAAAAATGTTTTTTAGTACTTCCACGTGTGTTGTGTTATTGTAAATATTAAAGATACCGATTTCACTCATCGCACGCATTTTGAGCTAAAATACAATATATCTCTAGATATGCGAAATTACTGACCAAAAAAAGCATATAATCATAAAGCATTCATACAACTGAAAGTAAAAAGCTCACAGTAAAAAAACTGAAGACGTCTTACAAATAAATATCTTCTTATCTGTAATAAAAAATTAGACTTCATAAAAGCCAATTATGTTAAAAAAATATCGCGAGGTAGACCTCAATTGGTTTTTTTTAAAATAATAAATAATGCCTTGTATAAGCTTATGCTTTTTTAGTTCATGTGAGATCATAGTCGGCTTCAAGTATCTATTTAAAACTACCTGTATATTTTTAAATAAAAGTAAACTATTAGAGTTAATGAAAAAATTGACACTAATAAAGGGAACAGATTAGAACTGAAATTAGTCTTACTTACCAGGTGTTACTCGAGCTTTAGTTCATCTGTTATGTTATATGTTTTGCCTTGTAAGGCAAGACGTGGAAAAAGGGATTCAGATGGGCTTCGACAGTAATACAATCCGATTCTGCTGAAAGCTTGTTATGATGTTGACCTTAAATGTTTCCTCCGCTGACTCACCCACTTAGCACCTATCTACAAACGTCTTCGAACGAAAACGAATCAATTAATTGTTTTTTTAAATAATAAGAAAAAAACATTATTGGTTTCATTTTCACAACACGTTTTATGATCAGGACTGGTTTTTCTTATCACGAGCATTATCAACTGACGTTCATAAAATATTTTGTAAAACTTGTACTAAAAATGTGTTTTTATTATTTAAAATGTCTTTCCATTAAGACGTTATAATTGACACATTAAAAATTAATAAATCATTACTAATTTTGCGCAATATTTCACGCCGTGATTTATCATGACTTGCATTGCAGATGAATATACTTTTTATCTGTTTTATCTATTTTTGATTAAAACTGTACAACTGATAGAAATTCATAAAAAATATTTTTTTGGCATATATTCTTCAGGAAAGCTCAATGACTTAAAAGCCTGCGTCAAAATGATCAACACCAATACGAAGCAACTATTTCGATGTGTTGTCACTTCCCGTTTGACTTTTTTACCGATAAAAATGTAAATATTTAACAGAAATATTGTGACATTACCGGAATTGGATGGCTTTGGAATCGCTTTTCATTTTCCGGAAAGGGTATTTTTTGATTATTTCATGTCAAATATTGCCGCGGAAAATTCTAGTTTTTTCCTAACTGCAATTCAAAAATAAATATTCTAAAAAGATTTTTAGTTAAATTTCTTTTATTTTACTTATTAAAAACTCATTGTACTGCTAATTTAAAGGATACTGTTGTATTCATTTAAACAGAAGATCATAACCCTATGAAATAATTGGTTTTTTGTGAGATGTCTTCGTAGATTTTCAACGACACTGTTTATCTATAATATTATCATATTGAGACTAGATTTTAGTTCACTGTCAATCTAAAATAAACAATGATAGATTTTAATACCGCGTTTTTTCCGAGACGATGGTCAATATCAGTTGGAGATGTATCTAAAAATAACGACTGCGAAAATGTCAAAATTTATTTGGCGGGTTGCTTTCTCTGCGAAAAAAATCACGAATTAATTGAAGATATATTTATATGCTCGTGAACTTTGAATCACTACAACGAATAAGGTCACCGTTTCCAAATTTTTATTAATATTTTTCACTTGCAAAACTTCTATAAGTTTTCGCATTACTTTTTAAGCAATCTATCGATCAAATTATTTTGGTACCCTTCCTATATTTTCCGATCCAGTAAATTTCTAATCGATCGATTATTTTTCTTATCTCTCTCCCAAAGTTGTGCTGTTGTAAATATGTGCTAATAGTATTTTAACCGATTCTCTTTCTCCTGTTTGAATTATTTAATTAAGTCCAATTTATTTTTAAAAGAAAAAAATATTTTCGGCCTGTGCTTATTACTGAAAATTTATAATGAACGACGTTTTTTCATATAAAATAAATAGATAACGTTGCCATTAATATCAAGAATACTGAGATTGCAGCTAAATGTTTAATCAATGTTTAAATAATATTTTTTCGCAATGCCGAAGGAATATATTATAATATAAATTATGTATATAAAATTACTCTAAGTATGTTCAAAAATAAGCATTCGATTACTCAGTTACTTCTTATTTCGTAGTGATAGTTTTTTAGTTTGAATATTTAAGATTTTTTATCTAATTCATTGATATAAAAAAAATCATTGAAACGGAAAGATTTTGGGAGTGGATGAGACGAAGGAAATTTATCCCCACTTTGTGGAATCCTTGTAGAGATTGTGGTCGCAGGTAATTAGGTCCCTGTCTTGTCTCGAAAGCCTTATTTTCCTTATATCCCTCCTTATACAGCTACGGCTTAGATCAGCTGTGTCCAATATGCGACTCAATTTAAAATTTTATTTGCTGTATTAGAGTTTGTAGAGTTTTACATTTTTAAAATTTTTATTTTTCATGAAAACACCTGAGCCCGTGAATTCGACAAGATTTATTTATTTTTTTGAATTTATCGTTATTCTGCTTTATTTAACTAAAACTATTTCCGAGATAAAAAAAAAACAATAGTTAAAACGAACGCGTTGCAACAGGTTGGTCGATTTAAAAATGATCAAACAACTGCGATACGCGTTAAAAGTAAATTTACGAATCGATGCGTCAAATTTTAAGTAATGCAGTTTTTTTGATTAAATTAAAACAAAATGTGTGCCGCCCATTAAATACAATTAGTATTTTATTTTGCCCAACGAACAATTTCAGTTGGACGTCGCTGGCTCCGATGCCATGCCGCATTTCCCCCTCAAATGTCTCTTGTCAAATATACAAATTATAATGACTCTTTAATCGCATATGCTTGCCGTCCGACTGAAATGAATCAAGAATTAGGCACCGTCGACCCCATTTTAATTGAATTTACTGAATGAAAATATTATTCAGTCGAGTGCAGTACGTAAGAAAACTCACTCTTTTAATTAATACCTCTGGCAGATGTTTTCCGGTTAAAATAAAAAAAATTCTAAACTATAAAAATTAATGTCCAATAGACGAAGCATGTATCAAATGTAATATTGGTGGTTTAAGTAAACTACAAATTTACCAAATGTTCTAAGAATATTTTTTTTAGAACGAGTAATAATAACCGCATGATTTCAAATGAGAAATCCTTAAACTCTTGGCTGATACAAAGTGTCGAACTGTATATTTTTGTGTAACGTATGTTAAGATTGTACACCAATTTTCGTGTATACATTCATAACGTTTCCTCTACTTCGTATGTTGAAGGACGATTACAGTCTTCAGGGCTCATTCGAGACGTGCATATTATCTCCATATAAATCTGTCTTTTTGTTATGATGTAAGCTTATAATTTTACAGTAGACTCGCTGCGAGTTCCATTTACAATAGTAGTAGTAGTTATTTAGTCTTTGATAAACTTTGTAGCATTGCTCTTAAAGAAAACGATATCAAGCTGAAATTGTTGATATAAAACAGGATTACATTTTTCATTTATTCATTTAAAGTTCTCATTCAAAGTCAAACTATACACACAACAAAATAATATAACATATGTTGAGATTAATTTGCGACGAGAGCGATATTGCGATTTGATAATTCATCGATTCATTTAAGTTTTCGATTATCTTAACTACTTTCGATGCGGTGATTTTAAATAAATTTAATTGAAATGCGCGCTATACTTATAATCCATAATGTATAGAAGTTAATTTTCAATGTATCTGCATTGGATTCTTGATTTCAATAAATTAAAACATGAAATAAAAATTACTTAAGTTAAAATCTTCCGTTCATGAATATTCCACACTCTCACAAGCCAAGTTTGAAAATAAAATATTTTCTTTTCGCTGCCGTAATGTATTAAATATATATATATTTTTTTGTTTATATAAATGATTGATTCTAACGGGGTTTCAAAAATCCTAATCTAATAACTAATTTTGAAATGAAATGTTTAATGTTCGCTTTTTATTTTTTAGTTTAAAACTTTCAACGCTAACTTACGTCAATCGAATAAAAAATTATGGCGTTGTTGTATAGTATCTTAATATTTACCTTCATATTGAGATTTGGTACTTCATACATTAACCGGTATGGTTATTTTTGAGATATGGCAATTGTGTAAGACATCGTATGAAATTTGTGTTCTAAATTCATTGTTTCTTTGTACGTATGAATGTATTCGTGGGCGCGTCGTCGCGTGCGTGTGTTATCTTTTCGCAAGCATTTCAATTTGAAAGGCAGAAGGCGGCGACGGTGATGCGAAGGGAGTATTACGTGCAAACGGTGCGAGGTAATATTGCTGTGATTTTGTGATTTGAAAGTTACCCCCGACCTCACAGTAACCCTCCTCCCTTTCAACCTATTTCTGAGTGAGACAACGTTGAACGGCCGACGATATGGGGATGTTTCTTTTCCGGAACGTATTTGTCGAGCTCTAACGCGAAAAGTTGGCATCTCCTTTTTCGTATTCTTATCATTTATTCTTATGAAGGAAACTTTTTAATTCAAACGTCTTACCGGAAACTTTTTGCAGTTATATAATTTCAAATATTTCCAGACACTAAATATACAATACATAAAAAAAAAAATTTTTGCCTTACATTATATGTTACAATTAAAAATATTAAAACGTGTAGATAATTTAAAGATTTATATTTTACTTGGTGTAGTTTATTTATAATTGAATTTGTACGTTAATTTACGAATGATTTACTTTTCGGATATAAATAATATTTTAGCCTATTTCACTGAATATATCAAACGCAAATCCCTCGAGCATAAATAATTTTTCAAGTTCTCTAGATGTTCAGTCATAAACATGTATGATGATTGTATTTAAATACCATTTAAAGATTACAAGTGTCGTAAGAGAAAAGTTAAAATCACAGTGATATAATATAATCAATTTTGAAACGCATTTATTTTGTTAATGTGAATAATCTATTTGTTTAAATAAAAATGCTATTCGCTAATTTAAAGGTCTCATTTCTCAGGGCGAAAGCCAAATTTCTTTTTGTACACTGATACGATATAGATTTTAAGTCAATTTCAAATTCAATACCAAAGGCAAACTGGCTAATTTAAACACCACACGGGTATGTTTCTTAAATTGCTATATTTTTTCACCCAAATAAGTATCGCTTAAAAGTTGAATAGATAAACGATCAATATTTTCGAAGGATCCGGCGAAACTTTGCAGCGACAGTTTATTTTAAATATAAAATCAAACAATTTGTTAAGGTTTATTCAGTTAATTTTTTTGCCATTCTCACTACCAAACATTTGTGAAAAATCGTTTAAACATTTTCCTGTGAAAAATGCTCAATATTTTTTCGTTTGACTGTTTGTCTTTTAACTACAACTGAATTCAAATAACTTAATAAAATAATGAGAATGTTTGATTTTAAATTATTTATGGTTGTTTTAGAATGACGGAATGAAGAGAATATTATTTTATTGTAATCTTACATTAAATTGCTCTACTAGTTCTTCTTCTGATACAAGTCTACTAAAAGCATCTCAAACGTCTCGTCTATTGAAAGTGGCGACAAATTTCCTATCGATGCCTAGTTAGCCCCGTTCAATGAGAATGCCTTTGTTTCATGTTCCTCGCTTCGGTCCCCACAATCACTCTAATCACATTAACTCCTCGGCCATTCTCTATACGTGACACTAAAACATCTAAAACTATCTCCCTCGCTACAGGATGTATTGCACGTATGTCTACTTCATAATTCTCTTCATTAAAACGACAACGAAGTACTGTGACACAGTTAGGAGAGTCGACTTCTTGACGTGTTCAAAGAACAATGTTGAACAATGCAAATTTTATATTACATACTTATTTGACTTCTAAGGAATTTCACGTACATTTTAAATTCTTTTGGCATTTTCTTTAACAACACAAAAAAAATGTTATCTAACATCCTCTCTATATTCACACTTTTCATTTAAGGCATCATAACAGATTGCTATGATCAAACCGGCCATAGTCATATAATTAAACTGATATTACTAATTAACATTGATTTAATTCTTATAAATAAAACTGTAATGCTTACACACTTTTAATGTGTTATTTTAAAGTCGAAAGCCAGTTTAATCAAATAGCAAATCGCAATGTTAACTACTATATTTCCACAACTTTACGCTAAGACGGTCAGTACCGCAGTTTTGCTTTCGTTGATAATGCTCGCTGTTTTATACGACAGGATTTTTATTGTTTCGATAAAAAATGTATGTTACTGCTTATTCAAAAATAAATCGTATATACCAATTTTATATTCGATATTTATCAATTATCATTGATTTTCTATAAAAAAAATATATCGATAAAGTATGCAGAATAGTATCATATATAAACTTATTTTGAACATTTCTATCGTTATTTATTGCTTTACCTTACTTGATTTCTATGTATTTTTAGTATTCGTTTGATGGTATCATATCTTTTATTCTTTTTAAATGCAGTTTCATTATTTTCATGAAATCCTTCAAAGTATTCAGTGGTGTGTGTAACGTTAAGCTAAATTATCTTATTTACGCTTCGGCTAAATTCCTCTGTCCGCATTAGGAAGAGTCGTATTAACAGCTGGCTTTGTATTGCAGAATACAGTGTATTGGTGTATATAATACGTATATGCTATGGTCAATAGATGGTACTGGTGCATACTGGCATTTGTAGGTCACTAGACTAAATTACTTTCAAAATGTATAGCTTCGTGGAAAATTTTCCGTAATGTGTTGTATTATACCGCGATTCGCTTTACTTTAAAATGTAATCGCAGAGTTTTGTATCTGTATAAATTATTCTCGCGAAGACTTAATGTGAAATGTTATGCACTTCACTGGATTAAAATTTTATAAATTTTGAATAAATTATTTTACGCTCAATGGAAACTAAGTATAATGTATTTATTATTTACTTTATTTTGAAAACATTAATGAACGTTTGAAAATTTCTCACGATATTTTAATGATCTAGCATGTTTCAGTTCAATCATGGTTTCTTACAGCAAAACAAATTATCTTTTATTTGTTTATATATACCTTTCTACTAATAATTTCAGGTTGACAGATTTACATTGGATTCTTATTACACTGAATATGCTAAAGAATTCAAATCAAGTTTTCAGTTTTATTATTTCAACTTATAAAAATGTTTTATCGTTAAGTATTGAAATGATCACTTACGAAACTGGGTAATTGCGACAATATAGAAGAATGAACTAATAATATAAAGTTTTCCTCAATCGATAACACGACCATTTAAGTACATATTTAAAAGTTTTCATGCAGTCGAAAACTAGTATCATGGACTGTATACAGAAAAATCAAGGAGGGTATGCTCGAGAGGTAAATCGTTTGCCCATTACATTTTCATAGCTGTGAATGCATCAAGATAAAAATGTTAAGCATTACGTCAATTCAAATTTTGATTGATTGAATTGACATAATTTTGGTAGAGCTCCATTGTTATTAAGTGAAATGTGATCATTAGCTTTTTGGCTTCAGATCTTCGTCAAATGCTTCTTTAAAAGCTTCCTTCGCTTAAAACGATATAAATTATTATTATTTTTTTTAATTATCAAATATTTATGACGGCTTTACTTTTAAAGTAAAAATCTTAATTTATTTTTAAGACAATCTTTGAAAGTCTCATAAAATTGACGTAGTTCATAATTTTTAAAAGCTTTTTCCAAGTAAGCTTTCGCCGCCTATGTAAACAACTTGGTTATCACCCGTCTTAAAAGAGTGTCTATGGTTAGAGATGTTAAAAGCTTTCGAGGCTGCGGTGCTGCGATCTCATTACTGCGGTCGTGTAAGAAAACCAATTGGCAGATTGCTTTCGTGTTTGCAAAGCTTTGCAAATATTTAAAAAGACCGAACAGAGAAAACCTAAGTGCAAAGCGTCGACGTATGAAAATCTAGAGGAAACGATGGGTCGGAGTTGATGACGGGCGCATACTCTGCTGATGAGGAACATGCTGATTATACATAATCAAATATAAAAATGGTGTCTTGTTACCCCATCGTTCAAGTTCGCAAACCATGTCTCCGCATTTTGATTATTCATAATTTATAAACTTAATATTGATTTCTGTCATCTAGGGTTGCAATTCTACGATGACGTATCATACGAACACACATCTAGTTAATACAAATAAACATGTTTTATTAGAAGTATTTTCAAACGATCCTACTTTTTTCTAATTATAGAATTGGGATGTGATGGTTTTTGTGTTCCATTATTTAACACAGGGAAAAAATTGCAATACATTTTAGTTCTACATAATACATTGCTATTTGTTCACTGTGTTATAATAGAGTTCTTCCAAGTAAATGCCAACTCAATCAATTAATTATTTAAGTTTTCACTCATCCGTAGTATGGCGAAAATTTTTGATCAATTGTGTTGTAATTAGGATATTTTATTCAAATTTTATAATCATAATATTTACATTATGACGTTTGAGTAGTGTTATCAATTACCAATATATGAGATATTTTTGTCATTCTGTAAAAATTGAGTTTCAAAAACAACATTATTATCTTCGAAAACCGCTTATTCGATTATACGAAGAACGGTTGAAAACATTTGTTTTAATTTTACATTTTGAATCGAATTAGTCCCTTAATTTGCCTTAATCGTGAAGAATTCATTTAGAAATGCATCTACATTAATACATTAAATTACTATTACTAAACCATTACCTACATTACTAAATATTACCATTACTAAAAATTTTGATATCAACTGAAGGTGCTTGATGAAATTTCAATATCAAATTTGAATTGTTACAACTCTACGATTCCTCATGTTTTGGCACTAACGATCCGAGTTTCGTCTGTTGCATCCGTGTGATAGAATGCCTGAAGATGCCGAAGGGCGAAAGTCGGGTCTTTAGTGGCAGTAACAATTCAAATTACAACCATTACTGCTAATTTTGTTGATCATACTTTCAAATTTATGCCGACAGTAAGTGCCCCTTACTATTTCTAACTATTCATCATGTCTTAAATCACATTATTGCACGTTTCATCGTCACAATAATTTCCCCTCTGAAATAAATCGCGCTTAAAAGTTTATAATCTCCGACTAATAACAATAAACGTGTTAAGGAGGAATTAAACCGTTGGAATTTAGTATCATAAATGGTGTGCCTTGAGGCTATTCTTTGTTTGAAGATTCATATTTAGATTCATAGTCGCCGGATCGGGTGGACTTTTAATCCTTTAATTAAATTCAGCGCATGCTCTCCCGTGTCACCCTTTCAATTCGACCCCCGCCCTTTCGCCCCGCGCATTAACTTTGCGTTCAACCTCATTTCCCTGCTGACCTCTCCGGCAATTTGGCAGCTATGTCACTACTTTCATTAAAGATTAAAGATTTTGATGTTCGGTAATAACGTTGTATTACCTGGCTTTTTGTTCATTTTATCGGTCTATTGGAAGACAGATTTTCAGTGGTCTGGCGTATTGCAACACGGTTACGAATACAGCAAAAAGGAACAGCGGAATTTGCTTGGCGATACTAATATTAATGTTGAACCTCTGTTACATTATTATTTAATGTGGGAAACACGGTATGTGGTATTCCATACCCCATATCGAAACGGTAAAAAATACTGTATTTTGGTAGTTATTACGCCTGATTTATTTGTATCGATTGAATTTGTTTACTCGTAAAATGAGGTTGATATTTTCTTTATTGGATACCTCTGAATAGCGACGCTATGGTACACCATCTATCGTATTTACGACTGACCTCTTGCCTTAATGGCGATGCGGATATAGGTAAGCAACTAATTGTATTGTCCGAGCGCTTTTATTAGAAGATTATTTTATCGAATAGTGTATAGATGGTTTTTATGCTCACCAACTTAACAGACTTAAACTGCTTACGTATTTGTTTTCTATTACGATTGTCAAGTAATCACATCAATCGGTAGGATAGTTTAAGGAGGGGGAAATAATATTAGAGTGCAATGGAGTTAATATTATCTGAATTAATAACACAGATAACACATAATCATATATAATTTTAAAGTCGCAAAAAGTGTGTATTATTGATCATTAAATGTTGTGCATTTACCGCTTAAGATTGTTGATAGTAAATGCATTTTCAAAATTAAAGAATTCGTCAAGTAAACTTCATTCGAATTCTGGAGATTTTTTCTTACGCGTGAAAAAATAAAACTATTGCTATTACAGCGACTCCACAGTTTCGAATTTCAGTCGAGCTTTTGAATAAAAATCCACTCTTCGTTCTCCCCTTTACGTTTACATACTTTGGGCATCTGAGCTTTTTTTACACACACACCGTAGGAGCGGATTTAAGTTTGAATTTGAATGGCTTCTCTCTGTATTTCTGATTTACAATCATGTTCATAGAGCAGGCACTTCAACACTTCAATTTAAGTTATCGGCTTAAGTTATGATTCATCAAATTGAGAGGGAGCTTCTAATGGGATTCACACTTAACCTTTACCCAAAGTGTATTTTGGATTTTAGAGCAAATGTTTATTCTTGAATAGGAAAGAAAACTGGTTTTTATCATCTAATTGACACAAATATTCACGTTCAATATACCTACATCCTTGTTATAAAGGCCTTAGGCTTAATGCTTTCGAGCAATTACAGTGTAATAAATACAATATACGTGATAAATCTTTTAAAAGGCCAAAATATGAACTCATCACTGCTGCTTAAACCATAACAAGTATTCACGCGATAACGTATAGTTACTAAATTTCAATGCATTTATTTTAACGACTAAATAATATTACTAGTTGAACTTTTTTATTTCTTATAACAAATCTTAACAAAATGACATACTGAAAATATGGTTTTTAAATTATACATAATAGAATATTTCATACCATGTATTATATATCTCTTTTTAAACAGAATAGAGAGCTAAGCTTTAATTTTGTTTAATCATATTTCTGGCGATGGGTAAGCCGAAAAAGCTACCAAATACAATACCCTAAATTTTTTAGAGATAAATACTTTTATATTTTTATTTTACTGAATAAAATTGATTTTGAACAAAATAAACTGCATAATTGATAACATAAACTTTTCTAATCATTGTAACTAACAACTGTGATTGTATGTATCACTTATTTTTTTCACTTTTTGCTTCTGTAATATGTATGTAAAACTTTCGAACTTTATATAATAAACGCGAGGACTACGTTATTACGTTCGGTACGTTGTTTATGATATGTGCACACTGTATTATTTTTCCCCTAACCCCTATTTGCATGCCTGTTGTTTTTAAGTTACTAATACTTCACATGAGAAGCCCAACAACACCACTTTCGTTTTTATAATCATCCTGAGAGACAACGAACCAAAGAAATATAATTTCAGCAATTGCAAAGTATTGTCACCGACGGTGCAATAAGTGAATAAATAAACAAACATGGAATATAACGCATCAAAAATATTATATTTTTTTATTTGACCAATAGAAACATTCATATTCTATCGATCACATGTTGTATTATTATGAATAAATCTAATGACGAAACACTGGACTATAAATAAGAACTTCTCCTTTAATCATGCAGTATTAAGTGTTTATATATTTTTAAAATTTTGTTATGCACCTACAATTGATAGCATCAGTTGCATATCGAAAAAAGTGGAAAATATTTACCCTCTTTAATACCTCTTTGTAACTGCTATCTATTATGGACTAGAAACGTTTCATAAATGCTCGCCCGTAGACCCAAGATTTATATTTCTAAATATCCTCGTCTCAACGACGCCTTATTATTTGTCTTGAGTAAACTTTTCCAGAATTCCTATCGGTTTCCTTCATACAAATGAATCAGATATGGATCTGGCCGTCTCGGTAAATAAACGTTCATCCTTACAGTTTCAATATATATTTTTGAATTCACTCCGAATGAGTTTATGCAAAGAAATATATTTATTGTTTCTTTCTGTCGTAGTTTCAGAAAGTTTTTGTTTTGTTGCGTTTTTTGTCGATTTCAAATTTATGCCATTTTCTGTTATGATATTGATTTGGATTCGCAACTGGGTCAAAAACAAAATTCTCAACTTTCCCAAATTTTCATCTCTAAATCCTGGGTTAAATATAAAATTTGGCATATTTTTCTGATTTTTTTTATTTATTAGCTTGATATTGCGGTGGATGTTTCCGCTCAATATATAAATACTTAATATTAAAATAATCAACCATACATAGTGTTTCATCATTAAATTTATAATTACCTAAAGGGTCGCCTTTGCTCGTTTAGATAACTTTATATCGCTTAAACAATATTTTCGCAGCTCCATATTTGATACTATCTGAAGCGATGTGATGTAAGTGAACAACTCAATTATTACTGTAATGTGTGATTCTATACTTTATTTATAGCGATGTCGTGATACATTTAATAGATCATATCCTAGCGTACATAACAGAGCTCATCACTTGGATTCTTAGTACTCTATGATAATAATATTTACAAATTCAGATATTAATAAATGTATTTCTCATTGTACAACTATGTATGTATTGTACATACAGATTACATTCATAATACTTAAAAAAATATTTTTTCATGGAATCAGGCTGTTTCTTTTGATTTCGGTCAAATACCACCAAGTCATTTATTTTTCCTAATAAAGCCTTTTTTAATTAGTACTGAATATTATGAATAATGAGAATTTATGTTTTTAAAATATATTAGTTAACAGTCACTTGATGGAAATGCATATTTTATATAATAAAAACACATTTTTAGTACTATACCCACAGTATATTTTATCACTATGTACAATATTAATTTAAAACTTATTGTGGAATAACAGTATAAGAACGTGTTTTTATTATTTAAAATATGTTTAGTTATTGATAACGATACATACTTTTTGACTTGTGATGACATTCATTCACTGTTAAATCGTCAGCAGAGTGCCTTTGTTGCAAATCCATCAAATTGTAATGTAAAAAATAAACATATTTTTAATTATAAACTTAGACAAAACTTATACGTAATCTCCTTCCTCTCACTATAATAATCAATAAATTCTCAATTTTCCCAAATGCGCCTCGTATTTTCGGGTTTAGGATTTCGTCAATGGTTTCATACGTCATATAGCAGTAAAAGCAGCTGACAGGACCCTAATCAAATTAATAGTCATGCAGTGCTTTGGCCTATTTCACTCCCCGTCATAAAATCTGATTTATGACGATATGACGCTATCAAACTAACTTGATTTAGTGACGAGCGGGGCTAAATTGACGTAATTTTTTCGCAATTGCTGCATATAAAGTTTTATATCGCACACTATTTAGGCTTGGTTTTACGGCAAACCAATTTAGTTTTGTAAAATGTATGCATCGTGTAGCATTGTGATTTACATAATCTGTTGTCAGTTTTTATTAAACTTCTCTTCTTAATTGCGTCATTACATCAACTACACAACACAATATATATTTGGCGTAAAAAGAAATAGAAAAAAAAAATCGAATAATTTGAAATGAAAAACTAAGTTTTATAATTTGAGAAATATGTATTTTTTTTTTAAATATTTTGATTCACATCAATGATTTTGAAATGTCAAAAATATGGAAAAGAATGTACTCTTATAAAAATGACAAATTTCAACCCACATAATGATTGTAATAAAAGACTTTTTTTTGTATAAGTAGCTTAAGTTTTGTAGCTAAATATTAAGCAATAATATTACTGCTGTAGAACTCTCCTAAAAAACTTTTAGATTTTACAGTTACTAAGTAATTTTTAAACTATTTTAGAGGTTGACAAAATGAAAAATTTTCCATTTGTCAATTTGACACCGCAAAGCCAAAGTTTATAATTAGTCCAGATCAAAGAATATCTTTTGCGCTTTTATAAAATAGTTTATTTTTTCCAAGCGTGTAATTTTGATTCGAGCTTTGGTAAATTCTTATGCCTTTATTTGCGAACAAAAAGATAAATTTAATATCCAGCGTCTGTCCATAATGGCACAAGGAGCGAATGCATTGAACTCTAGCTTAATCTTGTGGAGCCCGTTTTTTATTCCCGAAGGCTAAGAGATTCCTCGTTTTATTGTGTCTCATAAGTAAGTAGCGAACTCCATTTTTCATCCGGTGTTATGGTTTATTTTCTTTCGCCGTGTTAAAGATTGTATAAAAGAGGGTGGAGGGAACAATCAAACTGTGCAGCTTCATTCTTTACGTAGGGGAACGGGATGACTTTACGACGCTGTATTTGAATCGTATAAAAATGATATGGCAATTTCCATGTTTACGTCCGAACTGTGTCAAGGAGAGTTTGAGAGCACTTGACATATTTATTGAACAGTATCATGTTATTGTAAACAAAACAGCGAAAATTTGTATATCAAGATAAAATATATTTCAAAATTCACTAACAATTAATAACTCGTTTAAAACACACGGAACATTGAAATCAGTGTACTGTGATTGGTATAAATTGCCCGTTTAGTTGACAAATAGTCAATATCTTGAGATTTCATTGAGGATTTCGATTCCGATATAATCAATAAATATAGGTGATATTTTTATTAGAATTATTAACCAATAAAGAGCGATTACGTTGTAGCTATATTCTTCACATCACTTCTCTAACACGTGTCAAAAATACTACTAAATACGCTTACTGGATGTTGCTTAAAAAACTATGATTTCATTATAAAATAAATAAAAACCTTTCTTTGTAAATACTTTTGATTTTATGTCAAATAATATATTCCCCCTTAGATTTCTATCCATAATCGAATTGCCTTTTTAATCAACCGAAATTCCAATTATATTTTCGGTGGATTCGTCGGTTACTTTATGGGAACTTATTTTCAATATAAAATGAAAATTGATAATTTTGTTATACGGCTGAGTGTGCTACGTGTGTCATTTTTAATAACACAGCCAGTGAAATAATAATATTATATACAGTGAAACCTCGATTTTACGTTTTCCAAGGGACCCTGAAAAAATAACGGTAAATGCGGGAAGCGGTGAATGCGGGAAAGCTTCAAATAATAATAAACAAGTAAAATTGTAAAAAATATTTATTTATTAGTTACTTGTACATACTATGTACATATGTTAGTTTGCTTCTTTGTTATTTGGCACTTTAATCGGAACAAAGACTTGTTACTAAACTTGTGACTAAAAGTTTGTATGTACAGAAATCATTATTACCATGAGTTTTAAAGAACTCTACATTTGTATCATAAACAATAATACGCGTGTGGTGGATTTCAAGCCAAAATATATATATATATCTTACGTTACAAACGCGTGAAACTGTCACCTTATGCTACGATTGTCCCTCTACGACGCGTCGTCAACGTTGCTACATGCCCCAGCACACTGAGACCCGCACTCGTGAATCCTACAATCCATCATGATCATGCCTCTCCGCTACGGTTAACGTCAGATGTTTTGTGGCGTTGAGACTCGGTAATATATTTTTATAGTATAATATATTACTCCGGTATTTCCGTGAATAAAGTGGTAATTCTAACCATTTAATTTCTTATTAATTTTCAAATTATCTTGATTTCATCCTATTTTAATGCACATTTAAATTAGTTTGTGAAAAAATTACAAGCTTTAAAGCTGTGCTTTTTTTAAATTTAATTGTATAAACTAAGAATGAATATATGTATATTATTTTGTTTACCGATGAAAATAATCAATTTAAAAAGGGATTTGAATCAACACGCCGTACTTGACAATTAAAAAACCTCGGATCTTTTACATCTGGCTTATGTATAATTCTTTTGTTGAAAATGTTTAAAGAATATTTTTTCTATACTTTCATTTTTTTTATATATTTGATTTCTGTTTAAGTAACCATTATGCACCAGTATGCAACACGGGTCGTACAGATATCTATAATTTTCCACCGTTTCTATTTTAGCTGTGTCAATGACATTTTTCTAATTTTCCGACAACTCACATCGGTAGAATGATTTATTTGCAATCAATTCTCGATTGTGGCTCTATGAATATAAATAGAAAATTCTTCCGCGAACTTCATCCGTTTTACAAATTCGTCGATACGACCGTTGTCGTCGATAATTTTCATTGAAAATATTTGTACACTCACTCTAAAAATTTACGAAATAAATAAGTCTCGTTTGTTAACTGGTATAATAACTGGATAAATAAAACATTTTCTTTAATATGCCGGCGGTAACTTGTATCAGATGTGACTTTAAAAACCCTTTGTTTCCATTTTGTATTCAATACGCTTTTCTTTTGCAATAAAGCGACCTTGTAAAAAATGTAATAGTGAATAAAGGTTCGATTTGGGCCAAACTTTTATTCGAGTTCTGGTGTCCGTTTTCATCGTTTCGTCCGCTCGCCTTCTCCAATTTTCCCATTGCGTCATTTTATTTATGATCTTTGACATTTTTTTTCTAAAGCTTTAACACAATTTCGAGAGCACTATCCTTTTTTTGTGACATCGCAATTCTTTGTCTCTGAACTTGTGTTTTAATGATTATGTTTCAATAATCTGTTTTTTGCAAAATAGCGTTACGACGCAAGCCAATTTTCTTTTTTTTTATGTAATTCTCGTATGAATAATGGCTTCCAAAATAGAATAAACTTTCGTGAAATGTGCCTCGCCAAGCTTTCGATTTTTCCGCTGCCGTCTTTTACGTTGAATTTATTATCTATATTAAATTTTTATAATGGTTTGCTTCTACCAGCAGCTCTTTTATTATGGAATTTTGAAATATTAGAATCTGCTTTAAATGCTCTTCATTTATTAGAAATAAATCCGCAAATTTTATCCAAACAATAATCATCCATTTCGTCTTGGTTGTTAGATATTTATAGCATCTAATGTCATTTTGTTTTTGTAAAATTGACAATATATTTTTACCTTTGACAGATTATTTTTAGATATTTACTTCTACATCAATTTATATTTTTGACAATGCGTGGACATATCAAAACAAAATCTAATGAAAATTACAATTCTGACATACTGACTTGCTTATATTTGCCAAGTATACGTTTGTTTTAAAATTATTTATTATTTAAATGAAAAATAAATTTAAATAATAAAAACACATTTTTAGTACTTATGTGTAATTGCTAAATTAAACTGATGATTAATGCTCGTGATGAGCGAAACCGGTCCTGACCAAAAATATATTATGGTAGTATGAATAAAAGAAATGTGTTTTTAATCTTTAAAATATCATGCCTTTCAATCAAGAAATGAACCTTAAAACGAAATAAATATATTTTCATCAATTTATATACAATAACAGTGCAATACTGTATTATAATTTTATAGTTTTATGTTTCATTTGAATGTATTTTCATTTATTGATTGACTTGGCATTCACTTGGTAGAACTCCATTGTAACACGGTGAAAAAATAGCAATGTATTTTAGTTCTACAAAATTATTTTTAACAAATATAGTTGATAGCTATTTCGGCTCACGCCATCGTCAGAACTATCCTATCCATCCATAGTTCCATAGTTCCATATCCCTATAGAATCCATAGTTCTGACGATGGCGTGAGCCGAAATAGCTATCAACTATATTTGTTAAAGATAATTTTGTAGAACTAAAATACATTGCTATTTTTTCACCGTGTTATTTTCATTTAGCTTTGCAAGTCATTGAAAATAGATTTTATTATATTTTTTAAACTTCTGTAGCGTTCTCTATACAACGCAAACTCTCCCCGTAAACTCTCATTTTTCGATTTCAAAGCACGATCTTAAAAAAGCATACACGACATGCCCTTGCCTTTCTTACATATGTGTGATAAAATATACCTTTGCAGATACCTTATGACCATCCTTCTTGTCTTAGCTCGTCTCCTCGGGGGATTCGCCACTGCTAAGAGAGAAAGAACATTAGAGTTCTAAAGAAATATGTGTAGTTAAGTACGCAGGCACTTTATATTGTGTACCGATGATTTATATGGAATTCTCCCCTTCGTTCGTTTTTGTATCACAGCGCCGTTGTCCGTATGTTTTCGTTTCCAGAAGGGGCGACGTAATTTCGTAAGACGGGCCTCTGAATTATTTATATATAAAATGCAACCCCTAATGCACGTACATTATTCGCTCTGGTGGAAGTCCGTTCAGTGCAGCAACACCTGGGATTCGGTCGCGGTCTCGGTAATTACGATTCCTTCCGCGGACTGAAAACTTATTGCGGTAACCATTTTGTGCTTCAACAAAGGTGCTTGTTACAGTTTTTGTTGTTCTATTGCTTTGCACCGCATCAGTTTCATGTCTCGGTATATTTTCTACTTCAAATAATTCTTCTATAAATATACATTAAAAGATGAAACTGTGTTATTTACATTACCCTATTATATAGTTATAAAAAATAAACTGTATTATTTTCATGAAAGGTGTTCCTTTATTCAAAATTTAAAATATAACTTCAGCAAAATTTAAGAGGGCTATTTATACAAAAAAAAAATCTACATCTAGACGAAATGATTTCCTACGTTCGACTTTTTAAATAATTTAATTTTCAATATACAGATATTTTTAAGTGTATTTTAAGAAAAATATCTAAACGTGCCTTAATTTTATGGAAAAAGAGCAGTTAACAAAATTTTGTAATGGGTTATTTGGATGGATTTAAGTCTCATACAACTGTCAGTCAGTACATCAAATATTTTGAAATTAAACCAGCGAGTTGACTGGATAAGCAATATTAATTTCATTCGTTAGTTCCATCGTAAATTATATATGGATTTTTTTTACCATCATTAAAATCACTTTAATAAATTCATAAATACTCTACAAATATGTATATCACATTATTAAAACAGTCAATCGGAATCCTGTTTGTAACGCAATTTTTTCCTTTATTTATTGATTGCTAAATAAGCCTACGAGGTGCTCTCTCTAAGGTTATTGCTCAATTTATTACTGGGGCTACGAAACATTTAGTGACTGCTTCTTGCATGTATGGCTTTTAATAATATTTAATTGTAGTTAGTAATTTTTGATGTCAGTTTTTCTTTCAGTTTCGTAATTTTGAAGACTTCAATTTGTATCATGTATTATTGTATGTATCTTTGGGCACTATTGCCTTTCGAGAGTGACTAAAAGATAATCGGAAAGAATTAAAATTTCTTGTGAACAAATATTGTGTTATTTCATTATTTTTATGCCATTTTAGTATTGATTCGCAATAATTGCTTTTCCTTTTTATACATGTACTGCCTAGTCAAAGACAGCTCACAGTAGTGTTTATTTTCTGACATTTTTTTTTATTCCAAAATTTTGCAACATCATATAAGAAACATAATATTCTTGATTCTTATTTGCATTAAACGCGGAGTAAATTAAACTCTTACGTTACGGCGTATTCAGAATACGAGTACAGAGGATACTTAACACCACTTAAACGTAGTGACTGAGTAAGTAGCATTTCTTTTCTCTCTCTATTTTTACATTTTTATACGGTTAAATGATTAGTCTCTTACAGCTCTGTATCGGGTTAAAAATAATGAGTAAATTAGTTTTTATATAAGTATTGCGTTACACGACACACAAAACAAACAGTCAACTTGTATAAAAATAAAACACTTACAAATATGGCGTACATTATTAACGTTTCAAGAATTCATCGAGCAGTAAAGATATTCTAAAATAATTCTACTAAGCTGATTCAGCTGGTTTGAAAATGGGGTAAAATAAGCTACCTCTGTTGTCGCGTGCCTATAATTAAATTGTACAGTTCCTGTATGCAACTTTCATACAAAATTTCCGTAATATCTGTCCCTCGTGCTTGTGAACGCCTCTGCGCCACGAATAGTTTTGATTGCCTTTACGCATGTATGTTGGAGTGTGCGAAGCAATAACTACGGCTAAATCACACCCCCGCGGCGTATTATTTGACGTTTGAAAAAATCGATTTCCAGGCCGTGACTCTTTTGACCCCAAGGACACCAGTTCTCGTGAATATATTAATTCGTTTTATGACCTTGAATAAATTTCCACGGCTCAGCAATTTGTCACGATTTTTTGGGGATATTAATACCTCGTAGGCTTTCACGACATCTGCCGTGGACAGTGTCACAATAATACGTCGGCGAAATTGTGATGGTATGTATATTTTAAGTTACTTTAAAATTTTACTCACGTTACATTGTAGCCGATGATCCGACTTAATTCCGTATGAAAATATTTAGTTTTTAACGTGTTTTTAAAATATTCATATTTTTTTTAAAGAAAAACATGTGTATGCTATTTGCTGGTGGATAGTTTGCTTGTTTTCGATTGCCTATAGTTAACGCATTTACAAATTCACAGTTATTAATTTTTCAACATAAAAATGAAATTCATATCCACTAATATCAATATTATTTTTGTGACGAAAATTACCGTAATTTATACTGAACTCGGGTAACTCTAACCCTGCTTAAATGTTCACATAAAATGACAAGGATAGGTTACTATTTGTAAGGTTTCCCAACACCTCGGGCCTTGTTTAAGCCGATCCTGGAATATGTAAACTGTTTCGCTCAATTTAAAATAGTGGGTTTTTAAAGCACGATTTATGGCATTATTCTTCAGCTATAGTAGCATTAAGGTTATTCCATTACTATCAGTAATATATGTAGATCTTTTGCGACTTAAGATTTTTAAATTAATTTGCTTTGATGTTTTTACTTGACTGTACACATATTTTTCCTGAACCTAAATTATTATATTTTAAATTTTATTCTGAAATAAAATTACGTTCATTCTCTTGAAATTTAAAGATTATACAAATTAGAAGCTTTCTACATCAAATATGAATCGAAATGACTTTTTTGCTGTATCAATTTTTTTTATATATTCATTGGAATATTTCGATACCTTAAATTGGTGATAATCTAAAAAATGCTTTTCTTCAAACACGCGGAATGCAACAATATTTTAATATTAAATTGGTATATTTTTATAATTGATTTCAGCATTCATGCGTTAAAAAAACATGGAGTTCTTTCCGGTGCCAATAAATCAATTAAAAATACTTATCTCACATTATCTATATACCACCTTTTTAATTTGGCTATTTTTAAAAACAATAATATATATAGATAATCTGCTTGTGATATACTCTACATAGATTTCGTATTCAATGTAAAAATGTAATGACCAATAATGTGATTCAGCAAAGCGAGCGTGACGTATAAATCGAAGTGTCTGGTCTTCATTATTTGAAAGGCTTCTTTAACATTTAACTGAAAATTATAGCTCCCGGCCTGTCTCACCAAATAAGCGACGAGCTATCTGCGCTGTTTTGCGTAATTGACATTGATTGACATTATTATGTTTCAATATATATACAAAATATGTCACTGCAGAAGTTGTTTGATGCTATTATAAAGAAATTATTTTATGTTTTCCAAAATATGTCGAGCTATCGCTTGCAGAAGGCTGTTTTCAATCAATATTTATTTTGCACTGAAATTTAATGGCCTTATTTTAACCTTTGTGAAAGTAAGACTAGCTTGAATATTACAGGATTTTATTAAAATATATATTCGCTCTCATTGTAAAGAGTCTGAAGTAATTTTGTCATCGATCAATCTCTGTTTTTGGAAATATTTATAATATTAGAATGCTATTAGGAAATTAACTATTGTTTATTAAACGTCTCTACGTTGTGCATGTGTGGTGAAATTTTGTACAATATATCAGTTTAAATTTTTTTATCATAAATAAATAAATATCCGCAGTCAACGGCGAATCCGTTAGAATTTTATCGGTTTTTTGATGCCATAAAACCGTTCTCTGTCGAACATTAACTTGATTTTATTGTTTTGATTGATTGTAATATTTGATCCATCGTTGCTTAGATAATTTAATTTACCCAGAAAATGCAGATAAGGAAAATTCAATTGTACAATCCAATTTCAACCAAACATCAATTTTCAATGGAAAAACAATATAGTTTCTACTTTGCGGTCCTCGGTCTTCGAAATTTTTGAATAAAGTAAATCTTTATCGAACGAACGAAATCGCATACGTAAGAGGGAATATTTGAGTTCGTATAATAGTTTTGTATGTCTTTTCAGTCTTGGTAATTGTTGATACCAACTTCATAAAGTTTTGTATGTCTTTTCAGTCTTGGTAATTGTTGTACTAAAAAATGTGTTTTTATTATTTAAAATATAATGCCTTTCCATCAAGAAGTGACAGTTAACACCTTAAAAGTGATTCATAAAGCTCATTATTCTCTTTAATTGCGTTTTTAAAATAACACACTTGTTCAGAGCCTGACTAATGCACTTTATTTAAATCCTGTTTACAAACCTGTCAGGGAAATAATTAATTTAAACAGAAGCTTTTAAGGAATGTTTGGTTTTGTCATGCTTAAATATTGTGATGTTTGGCAAGATGCACGCGATCTAAATTAATTTTCTACATCACATTCAAATATGAAAGGCGTTACAAAATCAGCAAGTAATATTACTAGAATAGTTTTACTTTTAGTGTTTTTTTAGCTTTTTTAATTAAATAACATTCCGATTTTTGTTGTTTAGCAAACATAAGTCACTGTTCACTGCCTAAATTGATTTCTTTTTACCATCTTAGTATTTTCATTACTTTATAATTATTTTAATAACATACTTTACTTAACTTTCGATATGATTATAAGTTGTAAAAACTCATTTTGTCAATCAATATTCCTGATTCTATCTTTATGAATATCAATAATACTTGTGATTAGTGTTTATTTAGTGGTTACAAATCTGATTTTTTTGACTTTTTACAGTTGTCACCCCATTCTATCGTATGAAAAACTGGCTCTCTAAGGCCGTCTTGTAACGATGCTTGTCATAATATTTCCGCCGAAAATTTAATAATTCCAAATTCGGTCGTCTCGCCGAATCATTGTTAGTTTTTGCTACCTATGCAGCATTGTACATTATTATGAATAGCAACTGAAATGATTCATATGAAAAATGTTAGTACTCGAAAGCATTACGGGTAAAAAGCTTTTATTGCGGGTTTCCACTTTTTTAACTTTAAACGTTTGCGCAAGAGTGATTTAAGTGGTGATCAATATTAAAATTCTTCGCTTTATATTATTTTCATGTTTAAAAAGTGGTGAAAACCTTACTCAACTGAAACATTGAACATATTAGTCAAATAAATTTCATGTTTTGAAAAAATACTTTTCGTTAAAGCAAGCTGTGCAGTAGGCGGAAATCATAGGCTCGCTTGGTGCCGCTACGGCAAGCTTATCCTCTTTGGGAAATGTATGCAAATTCGTGAGATTTTTTTGCACATATGAAATGATACATTAGCGACACGTTCTTTGGATTAACTTCTACACTATTTCACATTTCTGCGAATTTCGCCCTGTTTAGCAAATTTTCGCATTTTTAACGGGATTTATTGTAGCATATTATTATAAATTATTATTTTTTTACTCTGATAATTTGAAGTGTTGTGTAATTTTAATGAATTTTATTTTTGTTTACGCAGACGATGTTATTTTTTTATTTATTTTTTAACGTTGATACTGCAGGAAGTAAAACAACAATTTATTCAACAAAGTTTTCAATTTGGTTTGATAATTTTCGTATTGAAATTAAATTTTCTAAAAATAGATAATGAGCGTTTCATTGTTTTGATACAATAAAATTTTAACATGCACATTTTTCATTTGAGTAGTTTCTGTTTTAGTCAGTTTTTTATTGGCTTTATCCTAAGCTACTCCAAATTTTAAAAAATGTAAACTCTTTTAAGGTGTTAACTGTCACTTCTTGATGGAAAGCCATGATATTTTAAATAATAAAAACACATTTTTTAAGTACTTATTTCCACAATATATTTTTTGATCAGGACCGGTTTCGCTCATCGCGCGCATTATCAACTGATAGAATACAATTTACAAACAAGTCTGTTTATACAAAACAAAAAAATAATTTGTGTTAAAGGTAGCAGGTGTACAAAACCATGGGTTCAAGAACTAGGAAACAATTTACATAAAATCATACAATATTGATACAAATAAAGTAAATTAGTATAAAAATTAAATGTTCACAATCACTTATTAAGAATTACAATTATGGTAAATCAATAATCCATTAGGAGCTCTGAACAATCAATAAGGAAGTAAGGAGTGGGAAATTTTAATGACGAAAATAACCCACACTCACTACTTAATGGAACAAAATAAATTAATACACAAGAATTTTAATAAATTAATTTTTTGCTTTGTATAAATAGACTTGTTTTTAAATTGTATTCTATCAGTTGATAATGCTCGCGATGAGCGAAACCGGTCTTGATCAAAAAATATATTGTGGAAATAAGTACGAAAAAAATGTGTTTTTATTATTAAAAAAAAAAAAATGTAAACTCATTTAAAATTTTTATTAAATTTTAAAAAAATATTCATTAAATGGGCAGTATTATAATTTTGCATCGTTTAGGTCGTTAGTGGAAAACTATGTCAGGTTGATAAATTATAAACTCTTCGCAATGAAAAAAAACGAGTGAAATTTAGATACTTTGTGTAGGCAAAATTAAATTTAACATTGTTCTTTTTTTAATGCCATCCGCATTATGTTCTTCCCTAAAAATAGATATTTATTATAGGGCGATAATTGATATTGAGTTGTATTGGTAGGGGTCGTGGTTGTTCGCCTTCCTCTCTCGTGGCCATTACTAACTGTCCCGCGGGACAGGCGCGGCAAGATTAATGCAATTCAAGTGATGCACCACAAGTCGCCCGGTTGATGCATTTTTTATAGTGATGCATGTGCAACGAGAGTCGGAAGCTCTGTGAATGATTGCGATTCACAAATTACATTTTGATCTAGACTGAGTGGTAATCGCGCTATATACATAAACACTTTGCCGTATTAATGATTGAAATATCGCGTACAATACGTTATTCCTAACGCCATTAATTTCCCGAGGCTACCCAGCCTTTTGGCCATATTTTACAATATAATCGAATTATAGATAACGCTGGGTAGAAATATTACCATGTAATATGTGTACAAATTATAATATTACTTTTATCATATATTAAGGAACATGTATTATTTATTTATATTGTTACTTTAAAAGAAAAGATGTGTGATGTGAATTTTAGAAAAAATGGAAAATTACTTTCAATAAACGTGGATTCTGTATAAGAAAATAATATGTAATTCAATCATATAGTACAGTGTTTCTTTTCTATGAATTTATTACTTATTTTTCTTTTTCGTGGCCCACTTGTACTTGAGTAAGAAATCACATAGACCAATTACTTTCTTTTCATATGTTCTTCATATATTTTTTTGGTTTAGTTTTGCGTGTCTGAACTCGTGTAAAAAGAGAATAAAGGGTTATTTTTTTTGTTTTACAAAATTTTCATATTAATATCAATGACGCATTATAACATGATTATAATACATTTATTTAATAGTGACTGTCAATACCAATTTCGTTATAAATAAAATCTATATTTTTTTTGATTTTATTAAGCAGATATCTTTCATGTAATTATATTCGTTTTGAAAAATCTAACACTAGAGACCAATAATGCAGGTTTACTTTTCATATTAAAAAATAATTTAAAACTTTTTTTTTTTTTCATGTGATACTATAATAAGTATTACCATTTACTTACCACTGTCACGATCGCAAAATTATAGTACTATTGAAATGAGAAAAAAAAGACGAGCAATCTATCCTACGCCATTCTCCCCATTTGCAGTATGTCACTTGGAAATTGAGTCAGTGAACGTATATAAGAGAAGTAGGCCTTATCGCGACACAGTCGTCAATATCTGTGATATACTCTAAGGGATTGCAATACCGGACGAACTTATGAATACCGGTTTGAGCATGTCACTATAAAAAATATCGATTGCAAAAATCGGTTTATTGCTATCACAATATGGAACACATAATTTAGTATCAAAAAATAATTTCATACCGAAAACATAAAAGATTGCTTTTTATAAAGAATGAAAATGTATCGTTTCTTTAAAACGTCTTTTAACACAACATTAAAAGGGCTAGTTAGTTAGTTAATGCTGAAATATCTTGGTCGTATTATCCTGAAAATAAGTCCGTCTGCAGGAGTGTCTTTTTTAGATTCTACGCTTAATAAACAATCATTAAGTAACTACACCACATAAAAACAATACTGGCATTTCGATATGGATATAAAAACAGTCAAAATACATGGATACCGGGATACCGGTTTCGATCTATCGGTATTTCAGTCCTGAGTAATATCATTGACAAAGCTCCGATATGACATACCTTCCTGCCGACTCGCGACTACTGATCCAATCAGCTTTTGCGCAGACAATTTAAGCCAGCTCGATGCTCGATTTCGTATTCCGCTTCATTTTAATTCCTATTCATATTAAATATTACATTTATAACGCCCATGCCGACACTATTCGTGCTCTTGCATTTTTATATTGGCTTTATATACGATTCGCTTGTAGTGTGGGCGTTTTATAAACTTGTCGAGTGTAAGAATTTTATGTATGACAACAATTCCAGAAGACTGATGGGTATCACTATTAATAGTCACTAGTCGCCGACAGTTGTATGTACAATATTTGCTCTTAGTGGAGCTGGTTTGTTTTTCTCGTAGTTGGCTTAGTAATGAGTGCAGTTAATTTACAATATAAAAACTTATTGATTGAATTGGCATTCATTTGGTAGAACTCCATTATAACACGGTGAAAAAAATATCAATGTATTTTAGCTCTACAATTTTTTTTTAAATATAGTTGATAGCTATTTCGGCTCACGCCATCGTCAGAACTATGCTTAAACGAACATTTGCTTATCTATATATAGCTGTGTAGAAAAGGTACACAATACATCTTCTCTCCTGTTTTAACGACGTAGCTTGTTTCTTGCTCGCAATAAAACAAAAATTTTCAAAACGTGTAAATGAAACTAAAAAGGCGGCTATGGCAATAAGTTTACATGTGGCACAGACATGATCTATAACGGAAGCAAATCAGACCCAGCGGAGAGGGTTAAGTAATGGAGAAGACAATATATTAGTTTTTTCGTTAAGAATCCTTTGTGATAGTTGATGTCTATTGATTTCCAGCTGTTCCAAAGCCGTCATCCTGCGACCCTTACTACAAAGATGCAAGCACTTAGGCGCTGAGTTTGAATTTATATAAACATATTCACATAAATTGTAAATCACTAAGATACATTGCTATTTTTTTCACTGTGTTATAAAAAAAACTTACTCTTTGAAAGATTCTGACAAACGGTAGTTATTCACAATATTAAATATTTTATCTACAATTTTTTTTTATATACATAACTGTTTATAATGTATATTAAATAATCATGATACTCATATCCTATATATACTGATAAAATGACGAAGCAAATTAAGTCTTTGTATACATACATACTATGACTTTTTCATTTTGATGCTCTTAATCAAAATGTTGCTTTTATTTTTTCATCAATTAAATTTGATTTTTCACTATTTTAAAGCAGTGTTAGATGGTAATTCTGTTGCTCCGTTTTTCAAACAAAGAACAATATCATTTTACAGTGTTTTTGTACTTGGGCGAAGCATGAATTTTAAAATTTCCTTTGTGAGAAACTTCATCTACCTCTCGGCGTTGGAAAGAAATTTTGCGAAAACGTAGTTGCGCGATAAAAGTTACCTTAACTTGCTTTATTCGTGAACTTTTGATAAAGTCGTTTATTTTCTGACAATATTTGTCGTGATTGTTGTACGACATAAATACATTCACAGTTTCTTAAAAAAAATCTTACGAATCAAAAAAGCGTTTTAGGCCATTTCCAATTTCGTTTGATACATGTGGCCATCACACAAGACACCAAAAATGGCACAGGCTTGATATTGAATAATCAAAAACACGTTTACTAGTCAGTGTCAGTCATACTTTCATTGATATTGATAAATAATTGCTGAATCAATACTAAACGTTTCACAGTTTCAATCTCGATATCTGCAGAAGCTTTCTATCGCCCCAAGATATATTGCCATTTTCCACTGTTGTGTAACGTCTATCCGTATTAATAACTAACCTCACATGGTACCACGTATCCGAGAGAACGTGGGATATCGTTTCTTTATTTTGAAAAGTTTCTAATTTTTTGGCCTAAAATGGCCTTTTGGTCCAAAATGGTTGCATTAGCCACATTGAACCATATATGTCAATTTCAGAACAATGGGATTAACAAAAGAACGTTAATGGAACAAACTATAGATATTTTTTAATAAGCTTCTAAATAATAATTAATCTCTCACATACTATTATTATTTTTCTGTCCATAATAACTCGATATGTTATTAAATGCTCTTCATAAAATAAATAATATATTAACAATTAATGAAAGTGTGATATCTATATGTAATAGAAAAATATTTGTGAAAATTCAATTAATATTCAATAATGTTTTAAAAGAAATGTATGCATTGAAAAAAATCTATTTTTAAAATAAGAAAAACATTTATAATATATTACTTCCTCATCACAGAAAGTACATTTTACACTGTACAAACATCAATCGCTCATATATCAAAACGTGAGCAAGTGCAAACAAAACTTTTTTGTTAGAAGAACGACAATGCGTCAATCTGAATTAATAATTATTGCAGAATCATTTCGTGTTTAAATGCTTGTAGTGGAGACTAAATTATTGTATTAATTCGCAATTTTGTATAATTTATGTGATTCAACTGTAACTATGTTACTGAAATATATATGGTACACGGTTATATAATGTAAATGTGCTCATGTCTACCGAGAAAGACCAATTGCTGTTTATAATCACTTCTATTTACCAAATTAATATGATTATTCATTTTGGTATGATGTTGCAAATTTTCTAAATGCCTTGAATTGATTTGTGTACGGCTTCGAATTATATCTGGGCGTCAATATTCGCCCGCCCTCGTTTTTTCAATAGGGGTCGCCCCTTTAAATGCATCATCTCATGGGACAAAATTTAATTATTTTTACTGGCGAAATACTGTGGTCTCCGTAATATTTTTTTGGAAATTCATTATAAAGGCCGACGGGATGGAAATTTTACCACTGTGGTTATTATCAGAGTCAAACGAGCTTCGTGATTTAAAAAAAACTTGTAACATCTTAGTTACATACGAACAATTACAAGGTTTCTCAAACCACGTCATTAATAATATAGCACAAAAAAGATGTCATGGAGGTGAAGACACACCAAAATATACATTGTATAATCAGGAGATAATGCTCCCTATAAGCGAAACTGACATTAGAGTCAGTTTCGCTAATAATATTATAAATTTATGTAACTTTTTTTGTATAATACATCACAAATATTATGAAGCAGAAAATTAAGCTAAGATCGATATAAATTCAATTAAATCTAGTACGATGGTTAAGCCGAAATAACTGTTTGCAAATTTATATAAAAAAATGTTAAGCTAAATAAATACTTTTCTAATAAATTCTAATAAATTCTTTTCTGCGTGTGCTTTTTCTGCACAGCTATATATAGATAAGCAAATGTTAGTTTAAGCATAGTTCTGACGATGGCGTGAGCCGAAATAGCTATCAACTATATTTGTTAAAAATAATTTTGTAGAACTAAAATACATTTCTATTTTTTCATCGTGTTAATACTTTTCTACATTTATCCTTTCCTCCAAGAAGTGATAATTAATGTTTTTAGAGTGATGTGCGTGAACTTTTCAACACAAAATAACAGTGATAGATTTGGGTGCGTGAAGTGAATAAATGCAATGCAATATGTACATTTAATAGATGTTTGAAAATCATTAAAAGCCTTGTCAATAATATTGAGCTGCTGGTGAAGATTCCAATATATTGCACGTTCGAGGAGTCTAATAAATGGATCGTTAGCCATTTCCGTTAATTTGCACTCGCAGAACGCGTTCAACTCACGACAGCGTAAATCTAAACAGGCGTATATTTCACGCCATATCCGGTTATAACTATATATGTGAAATATCTATGCAAACACACAGTTTCACTTAACAAGATGCAACTTCTGATAAATTATGCTCTCGTGCCTTTACTCATATGTGATTCGACATCTACTTACTGCATTATTAATCGCAAACGTGGCGTAAAATTTAAAAATTAATTGTGGAATTCTCAATGAATATTGATGTAACATATGTAAGTACCATCTAATTGTATTCTTGTGTACTTTGTCAATTAACTTGATGGGCTATTCAAGAATCACATATACATATGTTATAATCGAATCACAAAGAATGCGGTCGTCATAATGATATTTTCATCTACGTTTTGTTGTACGATATTACTAAAAACAGGATAACGATTTTTTCACGTCGAAATATTGGTATTTCACTACTGCAAATCTGTAAATATAATAAAACATTGGAATATTTCTATATAGATACTTAATTTATTTACAATAAAAAAAAGTTAACGAAGCGTGGTTTTATGAGTCAACCGATGACTTTTTCCTATCTAGGCGTCATAAATCACTAAGTTGAAACATTCTTATAAGAGATTTGCATTGTTTATATATCATACACACACATTGCTATGTTTTGCCGTACATCAGACATTTTTAGTTACAATCCCGATTGGTATTATTTGTTTTATTTTTTACTATTGTCGTTATTCCAGAATTGATTTATTCGTCCGGTATTAGAATCCCTTGCCTGGATATGTTAAGTATAAAAATCCCTGATGTGAATCTCACCAGACAGTTTCAAATTATTCACACAAAATTAATCGTGAAAAATGAACATGCTCTCTTATTTAAATTATTCTTTATTAGATTTTGTTGTTTACGCTATCTATGTTGCTCTGTTATACTTTGTTGTTTTTTGAAAATGCGAAATAACTTTGAATATGCAATTAAAAATAGTCATTGAATATATTTTCCATACTCATATCCTAATAAATCACATGTACATTTTCTAAAGTGGAAGATATATGTCGTGATTATTTATCATTACTCCTCGTTACACAAACAGTGAAACGTAATCAATATAATATAATACATTATCATACATATTTTTGGTCTGGATTTGCTGAGCGAGCGAATCATGTGTCACTATTTGCAACATGAATATGCTGTTTGCTGAGTAAACCAATTTTAAATTGTATGTAGAATTTTCTCAGTTGCTTTTATATTTTTGAATATTCTCTTCTGTGCTTAAAATTACACAATGATAAAACATCAGGTATTTTCTTACGTATAATATTATTTCATGCGTTTGATTTTTTACGTCTCACTTAATATCGAGTACATAAAATCGTCGTGAATATTAATTACTCGGTGTTTAAACAAGCGGCAAATAATACAAGAGCAAGAGTGTGGTCTTAAATGTCAATGTTCTTACATACAGCGCTGTAGTTCGCCACAGACCGCACTGTGATTGGCTTGTTCGAAGCCGTTTTGCAATTTCCCGTTTGATTTGTGTCATTATTTGCTAGAAATTGCATCTCTGATGGGATGACCAATGACAGGTGCCCGCTGAACTATAATGATAATGATTACCTAACCGAATGAACGCATCACCGACGTAATGTGTCGACCTGACCTCTGATTATTGAATCGTCCCTGTCCCAATCGAGGAAATAATTAAGTCTTCGGATATTAGGCGTCGGAAATATGGCAACTAATCAAAGTTCCAACGTTTTTATATTGTATAAACTAAAAAGACAACACAATCGAATCCTCCATATTTTTAGCTTTCACTATAAACTACCGTTTACATTAAAAAAATCGACTTGATCGGCAGAATGATCAAGCTGTGCGCTTGTTTTAACAAATACGATATTGAAAATTTATTTTTCAATTTCGTAAAAACTCCTGTTTGATTGAATTGTTTTTTTTAACGACATATACGCTGCGACTGCATCAGAAAGTTATATAATCGGTAGAATGTTTTTAAACTACCCACTCAAAATCGAAAAATAATTAATACAATAGTTTCTCATTTTATTGAATATTAGAATAATAATAATATTAATCGTACTTTTTTGTTTGCAAACTTTCTAAGTATATTCGTTTATCTGAGAATCGCGAGAAGTAGCTACTGCATTATCGCACACCGAGGGCATATTTTTTTCGAGTGCTCACAGTGAATATGTGGTTTTATTAGAGACTCTGATGCTGATAATGCTTTTGTGTCGTATTTAATTCCGGCCCTTAGTTCCAATCTCAGACCGGTGCCATTGCACGTCCGTGTGGCACAATAAAATTTGTGCATCTTCCCATTGTGCAAGGCATAAAATACAACATGGCAGGAGTAGTAAGGAAACGCTGTTATGTGGCTATTCGTAAATTTATTATTTTGCCGTCGTAGTGTGTGTAGATAGAAACCTTCTTTTAGAGGCGTTAAATTCACCCGGCGAAAATTCCGTGTCATGAGAGAAATACGTTCTTTAAAATTTTAAACAGTCTTCCTAGTATGTGACTACGAAATTTCTTTCATATTTGAGAGAAATTGTGCTTTTGTAAGAGCACTGCTTGGTAAATCCTAGATGAACTGGTTGTATAAACATTTTTTTTGTATCATTACGATGTAAGGAAAATGAATGAATTATGTGTTTTTTTAAAAATTTTATTCACAGTAAAATTTTTTTTCAGTAATCTTAGATAAACGTGCTAAATTTTATAGCTTAGCTTTATTTATTATTAATCAATTAATTTACTAAAAAAAACATGGGAAAATAAGCTCGAACTAATCAAAATATTTTCTTGACATTTTTTGTTTTTAAAATGATTAATGAATATTTATGGAATCCAATGAATGGCTTTAATCAATTTTAATTGTTATTTTTTGTTTCAGGTAAGTTCCAGAATTTAAATATTAACGGCTATTTGTATACATACACACTACTGTCAAGGGTGAGTAAAGTTAAAACGTAAAATAAATCTTATTCATAATATTTAGACCTTAGTTTCTGCTTGAGTTTGTTTATTTTGTTTTATACATGCTTAAAGAATATTTTACAAAACAATGCAGGGATATTTTTATGGAAACATTTTTCTTGTATGCTTAATAATCTTTGAAAACTTTCTCCAACCGGTTGTAAACACATCCTTACTTGATAAACCCAAGCGTACGACTGAGCCAGTTGTATCAAATTCTCAGTTATTTTAACGCAGTCTACTGAACGAAGCCAATTTAATTTAAATAAATTCCCATTACAGTTTTATCGCAGCTGGTAAAATAATAGAACAATTTTCCGCTAGCTACTGCCAGTGAAATGCGAGAAGCAATCGTTGTTCGAGCTTTCGTTATGCGTCGCGGCGTCGATGTATTTTCACTCCAAAGCTCAAAGCTCCACTCGTCCGCAACTTTCGGCATGTTCGCGAGAGATAAGCCATTCCTTTCGGCGCCTTTTGTCAACCTGATAATATTTCATACCGTTTCGTTTCCAGCTTTATTTATCTTCGAAACATACCGTATTGTCCGCTACGATTTTTATAAGTAGACAATAATATTTCGAATAGGATTTGAGGTAAACTGTTAGCATGCTAACAATGTGGAAAAATCCACCTCGTTGTAATGGATACTTTTCTCGTGATTACGCTTGAAATATATATTTTTTAAATCATTTTCTCTAAATGAAATAGTAATATAATTATTCAAATGTTTGATTTATCACGTCGTAGAACACACTCATTTAGATAACTCTAAAAAGACAAATTATTTCAAATTTAGACTAAATATATGATATAATAAATGACCCATATGTTATGATTGGATAACTATTTTTCTTAAATGACGACATCTATTATAATCTATTATAAATTCAATATTTCATATTGTATTATGCATTTTGAATCAATTTAAGACAACATCTTTAAATTAAAGTTACTTTAAACAACAATCATAATATTGATAACCGTTGTAATGGAAATTGTCTAAAAAAATGACCATTTTGGGAATCGAATCCATAGTATCACTATCGAAGCCAGTTACGATGATTACTCTACAACGGACATGGTACATTACTCTGACTAATTCGATTGGAGCATGGTACTTTTCTGAAAATGACCTTTTAAAATATTTCTGGTTTTTGATCTTTAAATGACTAATTCGATTGTTAGCTATTGTTTATTTTGCGAAGTTCAGTACATGTATCGGATGAGGATGATTTTGATGTTTGTACAATGTAATTTGAGAATCGTTTAATGCGAAGCACTCTCATTATGAATAGTTAACAAATGGATTACAACCCTTTCACAGCAGCGATCAAATAGAAACCCACGTCGATGTTAAGAGACCTACTTTATGCCATTTGAAATTTTATCGTGTAAAATATTACAGCTAGGCACGAGTTGTGAAATGAATTCACCATTATCGAGGATTAGTTTGATTTTCCGTCACCCCAAGATTTTCAGGAATATTTATGACGAGGTGACAGATTGTGATACGTGCAAAAATTTGGTTTTGGAATAGTAAATGAGCGTCAGTTAAAAAGAAATGTTTTTTTAACGTTATTTGCAGTCCGACCACATTATTCGCGCCACACAATGAACAATGAAAGAATTTTACGTACTATATCCATCACTTATAATGTGTTAAATATAAAATGTCTACTGAGAATTATTATTTATTTGTTTCCTTGACAAGGTAAAAGAGAATAGCTGGAGCAAAGAAAAAGTTTTTAGATAGATTTTTTTATCACCCTCTCTCTACAAGTACCATAGACTAGTACAATATCGATTAATAAAAAAATAAATATGGAAATAATGAGACCCACAAACAAATAGAACGTTTACCTCAAAGCTGTGACCTTTCGGCTTTGTGGTCAGTGAAAAGTCCATGATTTAAAAATATAATAAGACTATAAAATGTTTCGAGTCGGTCGCTGTGCAAAATTGTATTGAATTTTGAAACCTTGAATGCGTTATGAGAACTATTTTGATGACACATACGTTTATTGATTTTTACTTAGCCGCATTACTTTCTTCTAATGACATACCCTGAATTCGGTTTTAAGGGATGTTAATGGAAAATTGCCAACCAGCATTTCACATCAATAATCTTGAATGAGCGAGGGTAAACCTTTCCGCTATATAGGCTTTGTTCTCCAGGATATCCAATGTTTATTGCCTTTGGTCAATCGGATTTATTTACGATCCCCATTATTAACACGCGTGGATAGGTTCAACGGAATGCATTTCCTCGATGAAATATCATTGATTTTATCTTTTGTTTGAAACAGAAATAAGCTTATTCATCATTTATAGTTATACGATTTTAAAGCGTTTGATCGCTGTTTATTTTCATTTATAAATATGACTTATTCGGTTTCTAACCACTACATTCAATACTTTATAATTGAGTGCATTTCTAAAGACGACATTGTTATATTGGTGAAACTCACATAACAAGTCTAAAAACGAGTTCAAAAAAAGTGTTCCCCGTTTTGACCTTTTAGTAAATACATGACATGTTGAAAACGATTATTTATTTTAATATATGGCATTTCTACTAAAACATTACGATACCCAATAAATATTTTTTTCACATAAACATGTCAATAAACATTTATTTACTGTGTTTAGTTGTATTATATTACCTTACACTTTTTGCAATAGTCAATCGGTGACGGATCATAAATATTGTCAGTTAAGTAAGCATAATTTGAATAGTGATAATATAGTGAACTTGTAGAACAGTTCACAATATATATTCATCATTATATTTAATTCTTTTCTGAAATCGACTATACTCTCCAAATGTGTCATACCATTTATGCGCACGTGATGATACAAGAATCAATATAGAATACACATTGTGTAACCTATTCACGATTTTATCTCAATGGATAAGGTTTTTGGCCATGTGATAAAATTTTTAATCATGTGATTTCAAATATTTCTTTCGCTTGCACAGAAGCTGTCTTAAGACCGCAGGCAGTAAAACACTCGGTTAGACATTCAGCGCTTATTTATTTTCCCCAATAGGTGGAGCGCGAAAATTCCCAGAGAAGTTTTCCAGCGGAGAAGTATTTTGAGATGTCGGCGTCGTTTCGATCGGTGCAATTTGCACTTCCGCCTTTTCAATGCAAATCACAATCTATGCTTCTTTGTGCGGCTCGCGGCTCCAGTCGCCTGTTCAAAGAGTACGTTCATCACAACACGTACTCGGAGACTTAATGCTCCAGTATTGTACCCAACAACTCTTATATGTACGCTTACTGATAGAATGTATTCTTCATTCAATGTACGTCATAGTGTTGCATTGTATCAAAAATAAGTCCTTTCATTTCGTTTCCTGTCTATAAATTTTAACGTATGTACCTACCATACGGAATATTATTTCGACCTAATTTCTGGAGTATCTATTCAATCCCAGCATTATGACAATGTGAAGGTTTTGTGTACGTGTATTCATGACGTTTACATGATTTTGCGTATTTTTTGCTGGAACGTCATTGGAGTAAAGAAACCATTTATGACGTGTAAAAATATCACTAAAATATTATCATAATAAAATAACATTTTTAAACGATTATTTTTTAATGCACACTAACCAACTTCTTAATTATTGTGAGCTTAGTGGTCTGCGAGGTCCGAGAGGAAGCGCTACTACATGATTCAGATTTATAGCCTTTACACAGCAATAGTATGAGTGTTTGCCTGGATTCGTTATAGCGTAGTTACGCCCGATTTGTTTGTTAGTATGATCTGAAGTGCACCGAAATAATGATATTCTACAAATGAAAATCTTCTCGAGATTATATCTAAATACTCATAAACTCTACGCAATATTGTCGTTGCAAAAGCAAAAATGTACATGTGGCATTTTGGTTGCTACTTTTTTACGCAGTATTATAGGCATAATAACTTTTAAAATTAATCAATAATTAATTAACATTATAGACAGAAAACACTACACAATCACTACTAATAAGTCTTCAACGGTAAAACTTATTTTACTTAAATTTTAGGTATTTGAATTATTGAAACTTTGTACGATTCCACATGTTTTACTACTAACAACAGAACTGGCTGCACTAACAGTTCTGTTGCATACGCGTGAAAGTTTCAACGATTCAAATTTAATATTGAAATTCTATCCGGTCGATTTTATAAAATAAATAAATGTGATTCAAGTATAACATAACTTTTATTTGTGTAAGAAGATTAAAATTGTTTTTTTACTTGTGACTTTCCAGTAATAAGTTACCGATTTTTATATCAAAATACTTAATATTAGCCTACGCACGCTTCTTTTTACTCTTAAAAAACCAAAAGTACGTTTTCTATATACACAATTTTTGCACAAGTGCCCTTTTGCTTTTTGGGAGACGATATTTATTTACCTTTAATGTTGTACTTGTTCTGAGATTTTGAAAGCCCTATGTGATAGCTGTTGCTTCGAAAATCTCGAAGAAAAAAGATGTGAAAGTCTGACTTACAATCTTTACACATTCGTTCTATATTTCCTCTACATATCATAGACGGCTATCAATACCTGTAGAAAGTCTGTACACTATAATTTATCATTGATGACCAAAATTTCGCCGATACAAATATATATTGTCCCATTTTACTTTTTTATTATTTCTTTCAACAATATTGATTTCACACAGTGAAAAAATTGCAATTTATATTGTCTTTTTTAGGACTGAAATACAATGCTATTTTTTTCGTCTTGTGCAAGTTTTTAAATGCAAATTTAAACAATATTTTGATATGACTTTAAAAAATATTTTAGACTGTATTTATGTTTTCATTTTGACCAAGAAAAGAACTTGATTCGCAAAATAAATATGAACTGTTATTATATGGAATATATAATAATACCGTACATGTTATGTTGCTGTCGAGGGAGAGATAATATTTATTATAATTAGAATGTCGACTGAAAATAATTTTGTATTTGTCGTTTTTCCCAACCTTTCCATTATGAATTCTTTTTCATTGGTTTCGATTTCTTCTATTTCCTTTTTCAACGTGATTAAATCTTCATTTCTTTCGATTTTTTGATTTATAATATATTTTTGGACGTTTTTATTGTTGGAGAACTTGTCTGGGTAAGTGAGCCAATGCGTTCTGTAGTGATGATGTCGGCGTAGGTACATATACTGAAATTTTAAAAATTATTCGAATATCTATCAACCTTAGTGGTTTCTTTCGTTGTTTTAATTGAATAGCGTTCATTATTCTCGCCGTCTTGCGTAACCGTTGTTTTAATAGGAGTGGATTTATTTCTCTGCCGTCTGTGGTAATAACAATCCACTACGTCTGGAGAAACAATTAGCGTAAGAACCTTTGGAAGATTATAAGAAATATTTTAGTAGCAATTGGGAATTTTAAGGGCAGCAATTTTCCATATTTTATTGCACGATTTTATGCAAATGATTCGTTTTTATTTCACATGTTTTGGTGCACAATTGATTAATGTGATTTTATTGTGTAGTCTAAATATATGATTTATTTTAATTTGTATTTTTTTTTACAAATAACATTGTGCGTTAGTTTGGAATATAGTGATCGCAGTGTCGAAAAGTATTGACTATTAATTATGTAATACATTTTCCAATCGATCTAACACAATGAAGATATATATCACATAAAAGAAAAAGTATAACTAATATATTATAACAAGTACCCATGAATTTTCATTATGCATTTATTTGAAATTAGTTGTAATTTTAAATGGAGAAAACCAAATTAAAAAATATCAAATTATGTTAATGTTCAAACATTTATAGAAAAATGCAGTGTTGTCATTTTACGATTAAGTAATAATTCAAATGTTTTTTTTTTAATACGGTGAAAATATACATAGAAGTTTTTATTTTGCTTCTGATTTTTATTGGCGAAATATATCTATTGCAAATATCATTTTTCTTTTTTACGTTTAATAAATTGTGTACTCGTAATACCCTTTTTATGAAGTATTGTACAATAAGAATTGAGCAGTGGAAGAAGAAAAAGTCTAGTTGTAACAATCGAATCAAAGTTGTGCTAAATATTTATTTTAAATTCATTACTTTTGCAACACATGTTGGCACAATACGTTTAATTAGAATGCTTTACGCAGATGGGGGTTATAAATGTATGTTTTCGACTCTTCGGAAGGATTCTTTACGAAAGAGATAACGACTATTTTTTTTATATAAATAAAATACATCGTAAAGTATAATTTCAACAATTTTATAATATCACAATGACACCCGAATTCTTTCATAGCGAGCATTATCAACTGACACAATACAATTTTTAAAAAATGTTATTTACACAAATTTAGAGCTGTTTTAATCAAATCATCGTGTTTAAATTTAACTTGTATCAGTTGATAATGCTTGTGATCAGAGAAACCAGTCCTAGACATCATATTATTTAATTAAGGAAATAGTACAAAATATATTGTTTGATTTATTTTAATATAATAACTTTCAACCAAGAAGTGACATTTGACACCTTAAAATAAATGTCTCATAATTTTATGTTTTATTAGTTCAATTCTTTGTTTTCATTCATTCTGTCCAAATATTGTAAACTGCACACCTATTCATCTTTACACAGCTGCATAGTAGTGCATATAGTGTATTCCAGTATATAAAGAAAAATGTAACCACTCTGGCGATAAACAATGGCCTATGAGTGATCTCTTTAAGCGCGTTTCTATTATGGTTACAATTAAGGGTTGGAACAATAAATATATCTTTTGGAATTATATTGGTTAAATACAAGTTTTTAAAGTTTGAGGTAACGAAACAAAATATTTTAATGTATCAAAAAATTAATAAGTATTAACCATATAATGTTCCAGTGTTTTTACTTGATAATACAAGGAACAACCATAAAAAATGATGATAGAAGTATATTTTATTATTAAAAGCACTTTTCCGTGTGAGTGTGAAAATATGGGCTGTGGAGTCGTTAAAAAAACCCCCGGCAAAAAAAAGTTTAATTTTGTCAGGGATTTTTTCCCATTTTTCCTTTTTATGTACGTTTAATTAAAGATCAACCAATCTATCCGACACATAGTCAAAATGGTCATATTTTACATGTTGTAGAAGTGAAAATTAAGCAGATTCAAACTTTATTTATTTGAAATTATTCTTAAAAAAAAGCATTGCTTCTATTTACATCAGAATTAAGGATTTCAAGAGTGGAAAATAACCGCTCTACGGATCCTAGAGTTGGGGGCAAAGCTGTAGCGGTCAATGCTGAATCTTTTATGATTTACGAAGACAATTAAATTTCAATTTTTCCACTATTTTCAATGCATCGTAAAATTCATTTTTAAATTTAGTCACCTTCGTCTACTATGTTGGGACTTAAACGAGGACGCTTTATTTCCTCTTGTTCATACGGATATTTTTCAAAATTCTCTATTAGGAAAAGTATTCGGAGTCATTCGTTTTTCACGAATCCGACTTCACAGCATTATTAAAAACAAGATTGATTTTTAAGGACGGAATGTTTAGATAATAAATATACACATTTATTAGACTAATTCGTTAATAGAATAGAATAGTTTTATATGTAAACAGATTTCTCAATAATCCTAAAATTTATCCACTTTTATTTTTAATGAAATGAATATCACTCAATACTTTTAATGAATATTTAACATACCTCAATGCACTCTTCATATTACTCAGTTTTTAATTATTGCTTTTGTGTTATTTGATATTTATTAAACCATTACAATATAAAAAAAATCCTCTACATATGTAAGTACTATCAAAGTGTTGCAACTTCTGTCCTCTTTCTTTGAATCAGATTTTCTATATAATCCATGTGTCAGAATGTATATCTACATTTACTTTTAAATGGAAAACAGTTTAATATTAAAATCGGCTAGGGCAAGGCTTATCCTTGGGATTCACACAAAACTGACATGAAAATCACACGCTATTATTCTTTGCCAAAAAAATCCACCGCATTAATTAAAAGGCGTCATTTATCACATAAAATTGTACGCGAATTTAATTCAAATATTCGCAACTATTACATATTCATGCGGCGCGTGTTACGGGAGCTTTATGGCGGAATACAAGAGGACTTATTGTTTCGCCGTTAATCCCGATGGCAGGTTGGTTCTAATCCCGCGTGACATACTAAAGGTCTGAGGTAATTGCCCATTTGTGTCAACCTTTGGTTGAGCATACATTCACCTGCCTACACGTGTCTACGCTAATTACGCAAAGTTTTAGCGACTGCTCCGCTACTGGATTTCGCAACAGTAACAAACATTTGATAGTTTTGGGTGACACTATTAAAAAGTTATCTAACTTGTGATGTCTAAATCTCAACTCGAAGAATTTAAGTGGTGGTCCCACTAATTTTCGAGTTTTAAGGACGCGTACTAAATTTTTCTTAATATCGTATCTTTTCAAGACATTGTGTAGTTTTTCAAGTAAAAAAATCATATGATGATGAAAAATTTCCCAAATTCGTTCGAAAGCTTGGTGCGGTTCGTTGTCTATTAAGATTTGAATTTAATTTTACAAAGTGATCTTTTGACATAGTCATAGTGAGGCTTTTTAAATGGCAAAGTTTCATTGTATGTTAAAATAAAATTTTATAAATAAAAGCAGAACTCTTAAAACTATACAATGTTTTATTTCTACAGAATTGCCATAAGTGTTGAAAGCTATTTTCGAACGACACTTTTGTTTGTTTGAAAACGCAAATTTAATATTCTACCACTTATAGAACTCCATAAATTAAATTGCATTGGGTTTAATAATCGATTTCTTCCAGGTAAATACCAATGCAATTGATTGGTTGTGTTATTTGAATGTATCGGGCTTTCGATGTCTTTTTGTAAATACTTTGGAATATGTTTGCTCGATTCGGGCAGGCACTGTATGTAATACATTACATAAGGTATATTCTCTCAGCTGAATTCATGCAAATTAGATTAGATTAGAAAAACAAACAAGCTTTGTTCTCGCTTAATTAAAGGCTATTGACACTAAGCCTAGTGGTTCAGTTTGATACACCAAGATTATATGTTATTGTGTATTACTTTAACCACTTGGCCCGAGTATATTGTACCTGTCCTGTGCATAATTATAAAGCTTTGTTTTATTTATTTTGATGTATAAAATTACAGCTAAATAAATGTACTAAGTCATTCAAATTCACTTGCGTGTATGTCGCAAAAAATCACAAAACTGTGACATGCTCTATCGGTTTGTTCGTAACAAAATATTTTGTGCAGAAGTATTGCAATGTTTATTATCTAGACTTTAATAATTATAAGAAAAATTACTCATTGAGTAACTACTCATATTGTCGTAAAATAATTATTTGATGCAAAAAATATTTTATGGTAATGTAATCAAATATAGTTTTAAACGGTTATGAAAACGGTTAAAAAGAGATTTATATTCAGTCGTTTTTGCACACAGTCATTATGCGTGCATTAAATTTTCTATTATATACCATATGAAACTGAAGAATAATGTAAATATTACAATATATCATATTTTTTCATGAATTTGTTGCAAAGACTTTTTATGATAAATTTGCAAAATAACCGTTTTTAATTGGAAAATTGAAAACTAGTTGTAGAAAAAACAATCTATCGTAAGTAGTACTTCTCGTTTGGAACACCAAAATCCAATTCTTACAAACATTCAACTTAGAAAGGTGTCTTCTTTTAGTTCAATAATTCTTGTGGAACCAGGAATTGCTGACTAACATTTGCTATTTTTAATTTATGCTTATTTTTCGCAATTTAAATTCAAAAATTGTGAACGCGTTATCCATCATATGGGTATATTAATGCAATAGCATAGAATGTTAATCGTTAATGATAGCAAACTATTTACATTGATAAAGAATAATGAAGAAGCACTTATGATGTATTCGCTTACCAAATGACTATTAAATTAAACAAATTATACTTTTAAATGTTTAAAAATAACTTGACTTGAAATTAATGCGATTTGAACTTCTCGCCGCATCCTGTTGATGCTTTTTAATTGCTTTTAGTTTTCTTTCAGAGCTTTTCCATTAGCAGTCGAGCTTTTTAATTCGGAAATACCTCCCGGCGTCAATTTCAATTAACTTTTATGAACAGAATCCGCCCGATGACGATTTAATTGCTTTTTCATTGCACTCTTTTACTCTCATACCATCAACTATTATTGCATTTGAAGTGGGCCATTTTTATCCGTCGACTACAGTTTCATTATATATTTTTAGAATAAAAATATAAAAGAAAAATAAAATCTTCCTGTAATTAGACTTTCTACGAATATATAATACATATCCATACAAATGAGTGATAGAATTAAACATCGTGATCCATAAATGCCATATTCTTTTTTAGTCTTACGGATTTATTTTTCACGGTATCATAAACCATTTTGAATTGTAGGTTACATACGGAAATTTATCCACGAAATTACTGTACTTCAAAGAAATATTATACATGAATTGCATTTCTGTGTGTGTTATTATATATGTAAAGAAACCCTTTTCGATCTATGGTAGCAAACACAAATTCAAAACTTCTGTGCGACACTTTCCTGATATAATTGTAAAAGGTTCATTGTGTATGCGTATTATTATGAGTGTTAATTTGACATTCTGTATTCGCTTCCGAGTAGTCAGCACGGGGTGTTTGAAACGAGCCCCATTTCGTAATGAACTTGCCTTCCGTTTTGTTTTCATATCGAAAGATTCGCATACGTTGGTTGTGTCTCTTTGTCGAACACATTATTTGACCCTTTTCAAACGGTATTAAACCAACAATGTTAAAAGTTTAAGGACTCAAAAATGACCATCATCAATAGTAGAAAAAAATACATTCAATCAATCCATACGTGTTGTATTATATTTTCATAAATAGTCATTTCTTTTATTTTAATATGGAAAAAAGTATTCAATTCTTCAATGTGTTTATTAATATAATAAGCAACTGTTGTGACACTATTTTTTATTTTATTTTAATGCGCAGTATCACATTATAACTGCCACCTATCATCAAAAATGTGATTTTATGATAGTCTTATAAATTTATTTCAAATATGCCTTTCGGATGACATCGAATGAAGGTGCTTGATGAAATTTCAATATCGAATTTGAATCTTTGAAAATAATGACCCTGGTCTAGCCTTTCAGCATCTTCATGTCAGTTCTGTTGCATCCGTTGAAAGAATGCCTGAAGATGTCGAAAAGCGAAACCTGGTTATTTAGTAGCAAAATATACGGAATCGTACAAGTTGTAAAAATTCAAATTTGATATTGAAATTCCGCCAAGCACCTTCAGTTGATATCATAAACTTTAAGATGTATTTTAAATAAATTTATAAAACTATCATACAATATTTATATAATTGATTTTATTTTAATTAACACTCTATTATTATAAAGGTTATTAATAAATATTCTCCTCATTAATATGAATGACAAACATCAATCATCGCGTACTGTTTTCAATGATGCACATACTTCAAATTCCCCATGACTGTTTTAGAAGCATATCGTGAATGGTTAATAAACTATTCAGTATTCCCTATAGTATAAGTACACCGCCATTCATTTTGAGTATGTCTGGTTTATAGTCTTAATTGTTACATAAGTTAATCTATATATTATCTCGCATTCTAATCTAGTTTCTCCGAATCGTATGCGTAAATAATTATCATCGAAACACAATATAAGTCCCTGCGCTAGTGAGTCGTATAAGTTTGGGGGTTTTAGTTAACACGGGTTATCAACAATCACTTCTGTCTTATTTGCGAAATGTTTAATTACAAACGGATATGATTAATTATCCAGATGTATTCTGACTTAAATAAATGATGTCACGAAGTTCTTGACAACGACATTGGGTGATGTAGGTCAATAGAAGACAGACACAATCTCCATATTTGATTACGTGAGAGATCCGATCTCCTCTGACATATTTATAGTTGAAAAATTTCGTACCAAATTTTCAATATACAATTCACTTTACTATTGTTAGTTATAATAGATACTTAAACCATGTTCGCCCGTAATGTGACGCATATGGCCTGGCGTATATATATCTCAATAGGAGTTTTTGAACTACTTGTTATGTAGCTGTTTAACTTATCTTTTTTATAGAGTATGAGAAAAGAGAGTGATCTAGAAAAGTGATAATTTATTGATTGAATTGGCATTCACTTGGTAGAACTCCATTATAACACGGTGAAAAAATAGCTTCCATAAGGACCACTTCCGTCCCACATATAATCTTATTATCATAGACACCTATTGTTTCATTTAGAATTTTGAAAATTTAGTGTCATTGTGTTAAAGTAACAAACTAGGCCGTTGGAACACGAGAGAGGGTGTGTTGTGTGCCTTTTCTGCACAGCTATATATAGATAAGCGAATGTTAGTTTAAGCATATTTCTGACGATGGCGTGCGCCGAAATAGCTATCAACTATATTTGTTAAAAATAATTTTGTAGAACTAAAATACATTGCTATTTTTTCACCGTGTTAAAAGTGATAATCTTTATGATCTTTCTATTAAATTTCGGTAGAATCTCGTCTGCTTTCGTATTTTCTTCGCAGTCTACTATGCCAAAGCTGGGAAAATCTCAGCGTTTTTTTTCAGCTTTCCCTATGAATATGTCAGTGATTAGCTTTTTCGTGAAATGTTTTCCGTAACAACAAATCCAACTGTCAAACATTATTTTTTAATTTAAAGAAGTTTGGAGATAACTAATTAAATTCATGTATATTAGCGTAGTCAAGTTATAAACATATGAGTAAATTTCGTTAATCAAGACTCATTGTTACTGATCGTGCACCATTTAATAACCCCGAAGCTTCTTTTGAACGTAATTTATAAAATGAAAATAAAATGTTATTTACTAACTTCTTTACTTTTTTAAATTGCTCTTACGGTTGTGACATTACTTGTGTCAATTAATAACATTTTTTTTTACAGATTTATTCATGCCTTCAATTGAATACCAATAAAAGATATATTGTACATGATATGATATTATACAAAATATATTTTCATTCGATTTCCTTTTTGTTGTGGACTTTTGTTATCGCATGTTAAATTGTATATTTTAATTATTTAGCGTATTTTGTGTTGGTCTTCAAATATTGAATATACACCGAGATTCATAAGTAAATTGAAGAGTAACCGAACAACATTTACTATCAAATGTTACTCTGTCCTGTAAGTTATGGTTTGTTATCGTATCTACATAAAAAATATGTTTTTTTTGTAGATTTTTCACATACATATTTTTATGCATCACTTTTCGATTCCACCCAACAATAACATACAATTTATACGTATCACCTATTGCGTGAGCTTGTGGGGCAGCACGCACTCGTTTGAAATTAGTTTGGATGTAAAAAGGATACACAGAAGAGCCTGCAAAACCCACAAAGTTTCCGTAAACGTTTCATATTGGCGATTCATTTTCGGAGTTGGCGCTCAAATTTCCCAAGAGGGGCTCAAGTCGTTGCGGAAAAATATATCACGTGAATTTTCGCTCAGGTAAGTTTCCAGCGAAACTCGCCTCCAAACATTGTGATACGACGTATACGTTATTCAACCAAGTAATGCATTATGTCTGGAAACTGTGGATCGTTGATAAATGTATATACTATGTACTGCGTACCTTGAAAACAATTCATATTTTCTTAACTCTTATCTCTTCAAGATAAAATGAGATTTCGATTGTTACATACTTTATTATTGAAAAAAAAAATCATATTCTGTAAAAACTATTCAGCTGTGTCAAACTGAAAGACATTTCGAAATAACATAACGTTGTTTCCAAATTCAATATTGAAATACTTAATTTGTTAATGATATCTCACCAAGAATTAATTTTAACAGTGAATTCTGAACACGCGTCATTAAATAAAAATTATTTATATCGTGATTTTAAATAATGTTATTCAAATGCTCGAATTACAAGTATTGAATTGGCATTTAATTGAAAGAACTTTTGTACAAAGGGATTGAAATGACTCAGATTAATTGTCTAGGTCTTCTTTAAAAGTTTATAAAGCTAAGCTGTATCATCAGTTGATAATTCTAACGATGAACGAAACCGGTCCTGATCATAAAATATATTGTGAATATAGTACTAAAAACTATTTTTTTAAAACTAAGCTTCATTTTAACTTAATTGCAGCTCTGCTGATGACTTAAGCCGAAATAGCTATAAGCGAAATCATTCATAAAAATACATAGGTAAATTCTTTGTTATCTTTTCATATTCTCGCCGTAAGGTGAATTTGTGTATACAATATGATTAAATTTCACAGTGCACTTCATTACTATTAAGCAGGGTATTTGATTATACAGTACTTAGAGCTTTGGCATTGCCTACAACACAATTTTAATACGTAAGAAAATATCAAACAATTCTATAAGTATTCTTCGCGATACTACTTCGATCGCAATATGCCATGTATTTGTATACTCACGTGCACGGCATCAGGAGTGCATGCCTCGCTTGAGAAGAATTCATTTTTTCTCCGGCAGATAGCGCCTCGGAACGAGTTTTTCTCGGGCGTCCGGAGATATGTCCGGATCGGTGTCGGCCGGAACACGCCGCTATTAAATCGACGTCCCAGGATCGTGGCGGATAGCGTTTATTGCGCCCTTAGTTATCTCTGCAGCGACAACGTTCATTCGGTTGCACAGATTGCCTTATTATTCTGTTAACGACACGTTTATAACAGCATCTTTATTACATCTTTTGAGATCGGTGCTGGGACTATTCAGACCTTTGGTGAACGTTTTCGTGTAGAAAAGTGAGATACAAGAAACTTCAATTGGATTCAGTTGATAGATTACTATAATTATTTTCAAGTAGATATCTGCTCGCTTGCATTGCATCTAGTGAATTTCTTCTTGTATAATTTTTATATAATATTCTATGTAATTAAGTAATTAATTATCAAAACGTTTATTCAAAATTAAATACATTTTATTTTCATGACTTTTTAAAACACATTAGATTGAGACTCAAGTAAGGCAATTGTAAATTCTTTATTTAATATAAATTTAATACTGTGTACTGCTGACACTAAATATCATCGAATCGCGTTTTAAACCGCTATACAATATTTCGACTGAGGTGTCTATGTTATAAAACCGAATTTTGCTGTAGATAAATTGTTTGATTAACATTCTCGAATATTTAATTCTTGCCTATGGGTGCTACAGTTTTATTAGTTCAACATAGTTAACCTAGATACCAAATCGATTTTTAATACATTATATTTTTGTGAATGAACCGTATATTTTCTGATAAAACGTATACTGTTATAATTGTATGAAACACAACTGATTTTTAAGAAAATAAATATAACATTTATAATGATGCTCTCTTTCTTATCAGTGACTTTAAAGTAAATACCTGTATAAAGGAAGTTTGTTGAATGAAATTTTAAATCGTATTTTTGGCTGATCTGAAACTGAAATTTTACATTACAAAAAATTTTGAGCATTACATTACAATGCATAATTTTGAAATGGAAACCTGGCCGCGATTTACTCAAGTGAATGCTCAAAATTATTCGCTCAGAAGAAAATATAAATCTAAAATTCGCTGAACACTTGATATATTTTAGAAAAGACTAAAATATTTTATGTCAACTTTCGTTCATTTCGTACACTTTTTCGGGCGAGTTTTTTTCTCCCGTTAAACTCACTCCCTCTTTATCCAGCCGTGACATTGCATTTCATCTAAATTCCATTATGACTTTTAATTTATTAGTTCACCATCTCGTGAATAATTATGTGTATGATTATTATGCACTTTCTTAAAAAAAAATCTTTAAAATTGTACGTAATATATAGCGATCTAAATAAATACATTTCAAATTCCACTTATTACATTTGTCTGTATTGACAATCATCTGACACCAAACGTAAAATTGTGTTTTTTTTAGAATGTCTTTATGAGGTTAATTTTTGTGATGTAAACATTTAATATGAAATGAGAAATTTATGTAGCCAAATATTTCGTTCGACTTATTCGAAACCAAAATGAGAATTCTGCCATTCTTAATAATATCAATTTAGTTCCGGTTATTTTTTTTAAGAAGTCGTGAACAAAATTTGCTTGTTCTTCCAAATTGCAGAACTAGTCTGTCAATGGGGATGCCAATGATAAGAGCATTAACAATGTTCATATGTCAACATTCGAAGCAATAGTATTGCTTCGAATGTTGACATATTCCATGTGGACAAAAGTGAGTTCAGGCGAATACTTGGTTGACTTTTTTGCAATTCTTGTTGATTGTTTTGCTGTGTATTTGGTAAATTTCCAACACTTTATCTTCAAATATGTTAACGTTGCAAATGCAATGAATTTATGATTTGTTAATTTTATACTTTATATATATAAATAAATAAATTTGTCATTAAAAATTGGTTGTCTGTAGAGTCGGTTTACGGACGATAGTTTAACGTGACAACGTCATAGAAAACATTGATGAAATGATTGCATACTTTTATGAATAAAATGGAATCATTTTTATTGAATTATCATTATTTTGTATGGATACGAAGAAGGACTAAAATGAAATCTACAATTTTTTTTCTGAAAGAAATCGTTGATAATTTATTGTTAAAAATATATTTGTTATACGTTAATCAGATTTTTAATATGCAAGAATTAATTACCTTTATTGCCGCAATTGTTGTTGTAATATAAACAATGAAAACCACATTAACATTTCACTTCATTTTATAAACAGTTGTAAACAGATCACGTGTAGGTACTGTAGGTGTATAAGTTGTGTGCTGCCGCTGTCTCTTTTCTACTCAGACGCATCGACCAATCGAGTGGAAGAGAGATAGATGCGGCACAATCCGAACGGTAGGCCGATCGTGCCTCTCTATCGCTTATCCGCGCTCTCGCTCGCACGCTTGCCTTCGGCGTAACGCGACAAACGGGACAATGAGTCATGTTTTTTCGTGCGTGCAGCGGGCGTTCATCGATTTATAAGACGTTGTCACGTCAAAAAATTATATAATGTTTATTGTATACTAAAGGTTTTTCATGTTTTTTTTTCTCAAACCGTTATTACACCCCTTTTGCGATATTGCATATTATTTACTAAAGGTTTGGTTTAATAAGTATTGTTTAGTGTTCGCTTTATGGGGTTGGCGAAATACGGCGTTATCGGGAATTGGCCAGTGTATCGTTATCATACCTAGCTAATGCACGCTCATGTTGTTTTGTAAGTATATCCAGCAATATCCAGCAAAACCCGCCCGCGTATACTATTGCCGATATTTGGTTATCAATGTTCGTCACGTAAATTATAACGCTGCCGATTTAATCGGCAAGGCAGTGGCTGTTCACTGCAATCATTATATAATACAATACTATGGCTCTCAGTGATTGGATTTTAAATATAGTGTCATGCATGAACGATTTTAATCATCGCTGCTTCACGTGTGGTATTCCATAATTACTATTTAAAAATGGCTGTATTACTCTCAACGGATATGTATGCATTGGGAGTAATAGTAGAGTATTCAGTCTTACTATGATCATATTGGTGCAACACATTGCTTCTAGAAATTATAATATTAAACAACGTACTATATTCAAGAAAAGAAACATTACCATATTACTTAATTTGCCGTATCATACGGTAATTGTTATATCTTTCTGTTCTGTTTGTATGACTAAATTGTTTTTATGAAATATTCGTCTGACGTAATTTTAAATGGCGCATTTTTATGTTGTTGCTAATTATAAAAATATTAGCATATTTATCACGCGTAAAACAGCGTATTTGAATGAATTATTAACTGATTATAATATGTCTTTATTTTGACTGAACACTTATTTTTGCTTAGATTAAAAAAATGTATGCATTGGTTTAAACAAATAGTCGGCGAAGATGACGTATTAACGATTAGGCGAGTGCACTATTTCCTCTTAAATGTGTCTACTTTGAGTTATTCTTTTATTCATGTTGTAGTCTACGAATTGATTGAAACATATTCTTTGCAATCAGGACATAAACTCTAAGGCTGAGCTGTTCGTTACCCAAAGTCGCCACCCGAAGATCAATATAAAAATATGTACTGACGCAAAATAAAGAAAAAAATACTCATATACGCTTAATTCCGCGCGTATCTTTTGTACGTGACTTAAATATATACGGCCTTATTCTCCGCGAACTCGCTCTCGTTAAAATGAAATCAAGCGGAATATCGCCGTATCAAATAAACAGCCTACTCTGCCTCACAGATATGCCATTATTCTGTTCGGCAACCAGAAGAGCACCTTCTTCCACAACACTGACTGCCAAGAAAAGCTTCATACGTGGCTCGCGCTTTGGACGTATTAGTCGAACTTTAAAAAAACTGTGATTTTTTTTGTATCAACATCCATATTCGTAAGATTTTATTTATCACACAAATATTTTCTCTCAATTATATCAATAATGGTCTCGCAAGTTTATTTATTATCGCCTTTTTTCTGTGTCATCCTAGCTCTCTGTGTTCTCAAAGTTGGCCGAGTATGTTCTATCGATGGTCAGTAGTGGTCTTTCGGGGATGCGAAATCTGTACGGTTGGAAGAATAGGCAGATAGGGCCTACGGTCTCTTGGGGCATTTTCATCTTCCTATGTTGATTGGCTACTCGAAATTCAATAAGAAATATAAAGCCTTTTTCAAATTGCCACCGTTTATCTTCGTGATATCAAAAAGGAAATCCCGAAGTTGACTTATCATTTCTTCTCTTATTATCACCCAACTAAAAATCAATCACATCGGTTATATTACACATTTATATATAAAAAAAAATCCCGTATCAATATAAACTAGTAATTCTAAACGATACTTTCTTTGACGATCTAGCATTTTATTATCTGATTAGCTTACTTGCTAGCCACAACTCGTCATGGGAATACGTATGTTTTATATTCTTTCATAATTTTGTAGTAATATATATTTATATTCATAATAATCCATTGAAATGAAAATATCAATTTTTCAGGCATTGGAATAAATTGCTTGTCGGTGAAAAGTTTTTTTATGAAATATATTTTATTGTTTCAAGAACTCTCATCGCCGACATAATGACATTGAAAGTCATAACAAGTTACTATCAACAGCGTCAGACGCACTACTTTTCATGCTAGCACTAACTATCTAAAAGGAGCCGAAGAACTTATTCCGATAAAAATGCCTCAATTTAAATTTTGAATAGAAATGAATCATCATTCTGAAAACTCTCTCTGATTGCTGGAAAAATCTGAAAAGTTTTCTATTCAAACTTACGCTTTGTTTGTAGCAATACGCCTACGTTGTTGCGGGAATATTATTAATAAATGTACTAAGATAGATGAGGATATTTTTCGAAGAAAAACTCTTAAAACTGTTTATTTAAATAATTAAAATATAAAATTGTGAAAATAGTACTAAATATTGTGTTTTTATTATTTAAATAAAAATTGGTTATTTACGTCAGTAAGTGATTAACTCAACACACCGACGGAAGCGATTTGACAAGTAATATGGTGTCGAAGGAAGATTATTTCCTGGTACGCATATAACTTTATCCTGGAAGAATTGCGGAATCTGACAGGTTTTTCCGTTATGTCGTCTTTGTGTTTCACGGAGGGATTATAATTTTTTGGACAGGCTCTTGACGAAAATGCCACGAAGTATGTTTTCACTGCAGTGACAATGAAGTAGGATTATCCGGCATGACGATGAAAAAAATTCTCAAGATAACGGCGAAAATTATACTGGGATTTTTTAAAACTAATAATAGTGGAAATTTTGATTACAGCTCACACAACTTGATTTTTTTTTCTTCCGCGAATATGATCTTAATAGTTTGTATGTTTATTTTATTAAATACTCTTGGATCCGACACCTTTATTCGACGTTGAATCCAAAAGCTTAAATACATCTTTCGTATCTTTGTATACGACTTACAGGTTATCTGTGATAATAATCAACCCATATTCTTATGCAAACCGAAACCCGTAGATGTCTCAGCAGCTAGTTAGTCATTCAGTTCTTAAGAAGTAGAAGGCAAACAGGCCACTGTATTTTATAGATACACGAAACGGTATCCCTTTCTCCTAATTTAATCGCAAGGGTTTCACTTTAAACAATTGAATTGAATTAATCGTACAATTGAGTGAACTCTCTTTGAAAACAGTGGAAATAAATTATTTACTTATCGGGAGGGCGGCGCTGGTGGGTGTTTTTCTTTGTGCTGGCCCTACAATTTGATCGCTTGGGTTCACTGAGTTGAACTACTCTCTGATATTTAATTTATCGTTTTTTTCGCTCCGCGACGGAGGTGGCGTTTCATTAACAGATGAAATATCTAACCGTATATTTTGTTCTAATACATATGGATGACTTTTAAGGTGTTAACTGTCCAAAACCATGGGGTTCAAGAACTAGGAAACAATTTACATAAAATCATACAATATTGATACAAATAAAGTAAATTAGTATAAAAATTAAATGTTCACAATCACTCATTAAGAATTACAATTACAATTATGGTAAATCAATAATCCATTAGGAGCTCTAAACAATCAATAAGGAAGTAAGGAGTGGAAAATTTTAATGAATAAAATAACCCACACTCACTACTTAATGGAACAAAATAAATTAATACTTGAGAATTTTAATGACAGTCAATTAAAGATGAATCGATGAGATGGGAAGATATGGTCAGTCAGGGGCGTTGCAATATTTTCTGTAAAAAAATTAAGTAAAAGGAGGCAATATCATTTTTCAAAAAAAAAAAAAAAAATATTTACTCATCTAATTTAATTTAACAAATTTGAATTTTGTATAAATAGACTTGTTTGTAAATTGTATTCTATCAGTTGATAATGCTCGCGATGAGCGAAACCGGTCCTGATCAAAAAATATATTGTGGAAATAAGTACTAAAAAATGTGTTTTTATTATTTAAAACATACGGATGACTTGTTTAAATATTTAAATGTCTCGTATTTATCGATACATCTCGAATAAATCTAAATCAAATGTAAGTCATTAAACATTTCGAGAGTTATACGTTCGTTATTTATTATCAGTATTGGATGAATACCATATTTATGAATTTAATAAGCACGGTATCTTCTATTATATCCACTAAGCAGCAGCTAATCCAGTGTTAATATATTAAATATATGTATTTTGAATGATTAAATTGCCACGTTCTTTATCGGGGCTAGATTTTATTCCATTATATACAACGTATATGGGTAAGAGTGATATCCGAAAAAGCTTTGGATAAATGGAAATCGACTTACGGTTTACTATACTTGATAGTTCTTTTTAAATAATTTTCATATCGCAATTTATTCCCCACATCAAACAGTAAATTGCAATAATAAAATAAATGTTTGAAGGTTATTGTTTTGGTAATCTATCTATCTATCTATATATATAAAAATGAATGTCTGGCTGTCCTTTATAAACCCCTACACCATTGATCCAATTGCGATAAAACTTTGTCGAATTATTGCTTAGATTACCGGGCAAAAGATATGATACTCAGAATTTGATTTGATTGCGAAAATTAATTGAATATTTACGAAAAACATGTTTTCATACAAGAATATTGTAATACAGAATGGCCATTTATGAAGCATTGCATCCATAGCAAGCCGAAAACAGAAATGTCAAATCTGTCACATTCATTATGGAAACAGATCGAGTACGCATAGATCGTACCAGACGTACTCTGCATGCTGATTTAAATCATATTGCTTTGCATTACGATCCTAATTATGATTACAGTCTGCACCCAAGTGTTGTTATTGGAAAAATTGACAAATTATGCAAGTATTGTAGTGCCTTTAAATTAAAAAATGAAACACTGTGCTGCGCGAGTGGAAAAGTAAAATTGCCAGAATTACATTCACTGCCCGAACCTTTATTAACGTTGGCATCGGGTGATACAAGTGAATTAAAACATTTCTTGACAATCATACGAAAGTACAATTCAAGTTTCCAAATGACATATTTTGGTGCAACTAATATCGAAGATTACATGCCAACATTTAAAGTGAAAGGACAAATGTATCATCGTGCAGGATCATTACTACCACTACCGAACGCAAATCATAAATTTCTTCAAATTTATTTCATGGGAAACACTGACAAACAAATTGACCAACGTTGTCAATTCAATACGGATACTAAACGAGAAATAATTGCTCAATTACAAACATTATTCGATCAGAACAACAAATTAATTAAATTATTCAGAACTGCTCTCGAACAAATGCCATCTGATGATTACAAAGTTGTCGTTGTAGTTGGTGAAGAATTTAACTCTCGTGATATCATTTTTCATCGTAGAAATGGTCATGTTCAGCGAGTTTCACAAACGCATCGATCGTACGATGAATTGCATTATCCGATTTTATTTTGGCAAGGAGAAGACGGATACCATTTCAACATCCCGTTGAGAAATCCACAAACAGATGAGGAAGCGAATAAAAAAGTCAGTGCCATGAATTACTATTCATATCGATTGATGATTCGCGAAAACGCTGAAAATCGTATCTTAAAATGTCGACATTTGTTCCGTCAATACATTGTCGATATGTACGCGAAAATAGAAACTGAACGACTCCTCTACATTCGATTAATTCAAACCAAGTTGCGTTCCGAAGAGTATATTCATTTATGCGATGCAGTTGTTAATAATGGCAATGTGAATCCCAATGATTTGGGGAAAATGGTCATACTCTCGGCCACATTTACAGGAAGTCCACGTCACATGCATGAATACACACAAGATGTAATGACGTATGTTCGGGCATATGGCCGCCCAGATTTTTTTTATTACATTTACCTGAAATCCGATATGGGAAGATATAACAGAACTTTTGTTACCTGGACAATCATCATCAGATCGTCATGATATTTACGCACGGGTGTTCAAACAAAAACTCAAATCTTTAATGGACTTCTTTGTCAAGCGTCATGTTTTTGGAGAGACACGCTGTTTGATGTATTCAATTTAATGGCAAAAAAGAGGATTACCACACGATCACGAAAAAACATTGCACTAGCAATCGCATCATCTGGAATTGCAGCAACTCTTTTGGATGGTGGCCGAACAGCGCATTCAGCACTGAAATTGCCATTGAATATGCAAATAACTAAGCACTTCATCGCACACTAAAAGATTTAAGAGGAAATGAACAACTTTTCGGTGACGCACTCATTTTATTGTCTGGTGATTTTCGACAAGACAAACTCTACCTGTTATATCACGTTCAACAGTGGCCGATGAACTTAATGCATGTCTCAAATCATTCGTTTTATGGCGATACGTACATAGATTCACTTTGAAGACCAATATACAACAACTACAACATGATGCATCCGCTAAACGTTTCGCAAAACAATTGTTGGATATATTGTAGGAAATGGGAAAATGGCAATAGAGGAATCCACACAATGTATCACATTGCCAGCGAATTTCTGTAAAATAACCCCAACCATAGACGAATTGATTCACAAAGTTTTTTCCAAATATTGCACACAATTATAAAAATCATCAATGGCTCAGTGCACGTGCTATATTAGCAGCCAAAAACAAGGATGTCAATTTAATCAATTTCAGCTTACTAAATGAAATACCTGGAGAAGCGACAACGTATAAGTCAATCGATACTATAACGAATCATGACTAAGTCGTCAATTATCCAACAGAATTCTTGAATTTTGCCAGGCATGCCGCCGCATGTTTTAACATTGAAAATTGACGTGCCTATCATTCTTCGAAACATAAATCCACCACGACTTTGTAACGGTACCAGGCTTTCAGGGAGAAAAATGATGAACAATATTATTGAAGCTACAATTTTAAATGGAAAATTCAAAGGAGAAGATGTACTGTTACCACGCATCCCAATGATTCCGACAGATACGCCATATGTTTTTAACCGTCTGCAGTTTCCAGTGCGAGTCGCTTTTGCAATGACCATCAATAAGGCACAAGAACAGTCGTTACAAATGTATGGACTAAATTTAGAAAATCCATGCTTCTGACATGGACAACTGTATGTGGCCTGCTCATGCGTTGGAAAACCTTCTGATTTATTTGTGTATGCACCAGATAGAAAAAAAAGCATTGTGTATCCAAAAGCACTCCAATAAATAAAAACACATACGGCCGCCACTGTCAAATTTAGGTAAGAAAAACATAACCTTAGCTTATCGCTTCTAATTGGCTTCGGCCTCGCCTCAAGTCCGACTTATCCAATCGGAAGGCGAGAGGCTCCCGACGTGGCGCTTCCGTAAAGTCGCGGTTTCTTTTTTTTTTGAGTGGCATTGCGACGCATTCCGGTAACACGCTTGTCTGAAATAAAAACGCATTACAAAAAACAATATCGAATTTCTTAATCCGTAAGCTTCATCATCGATTTTCAACTGCAATTTGATTAGACTTTTCGCAAATATCATTTTGCATATCGCGCCGAGAAAAGAATACGAATGAAAGATACTGCAACCACAATTCTGAACCGCTTTTAGGCCACGTGTGCCCTCTTTCTTTTGATAGTAAATTAAGTATTAAGAAAATTAAACACAATAACATGTTTTAAATAATAAAAACACATTTTTTTAGTACTTATTTCCACAATATATTTTTTGATCAGGACCGGTTTCGCTCATCGCGAACATTATCAACTGATAGAATACAATTTACAAACAAGTCTATTTATACAAAACAAAAAAATAAGTTGAGTTAAAGGTAGCAGGTGTACAAAACCATGGGTACAAGAACTAGGAAACAATTTACATAAAATCATACAATATTGATACAAATAAAGTAAATTAGTATAAAAATTAAATGTTCACAATCACTTATTAAGAATTACAATTACAATTATGGTAAATCAATAATCCATTAGGAGCTCTAAACAATCAATAAGGAAGTAAGGAGTGGGAAATTTTAATGAATAAAATAACCCACACTCACTACTTAATGGAACAAAATAAATTAATACATGAGAAGTCGATTAAAGATGAATCGATGAGATGGGAAGATATGGTCAGTCAGGGGCGTTCCAATATTTTCTGTAAAAAAATAAAGTAAAGGGAGGCAATATCATTTTTCAATTTAAGAAATTTAGAAAATATTTCCTGAAATTCATTAGAAATTTAGAAAATATTTTTTTATGCCTGAACCCGAATAAATATGAATTTATGCCCATGCCTGAACCCGAATCGCGAGTGATAAAACATGTGAAAATTTACAATTTTCAACAGTTCAAATCTTATTTGTTATGAATTTGTTTTATGATAATGTAATCTTATAAATCGAAAGTTCTTTTTTTAAATCTTTTGCAATGATATTAATGAATGCAAGCACAACGCTGCTTAATTCCACTTTATGTGACTAATCCCACCTTGGGTCGGCCTTAATAAAAAAGATTAAATTAAGGCAAAGGCACATTCACATTATTTAACACCACTAAGGTCTAAAACATCCCACATTACGTTGGAATTATAAGGTTTTTGTTTTTGTATACTACCAGTTGTTGTATTTAATAAACTTGTCTAAGCTGTAATTAAATTTGCCGTGTACGTGCCGGCAATCGAGGTGCCATAGTCGACTGCAAGTAGATAAATATTATACATATTATAAATACTACGTAAGCTTTTGCGCACGGAGGCTGCCGGCGACGTGGCATGCTTTCGCAGGTATTCCCGAACCGACTGGCTTTATGATATTACATACATCAAGTTAAAATGCGCCTAGCGAAATTATTGCGAGAATGCTCCTCATATGGGCGCTGAAACTATTTCAATTTCGGTTCGCAGACAATGGCTCGTGTGTTTGGCTATTTTTACGGTTTGCAACTCGAATATTCAATTAATTTTCCAATAACACCGTGGTATTTTTCCGCTTGAGTAATTTACGGTGATTAGTTCTGATACATGAAAACGGTACAGAATCGTTTTTATTATACCATCAAAGCAAACAACACATTTTGAATGAGTTCAATTTGACTAAAAAATAAATGGATTAAAATCTTAATTACAGTACGATTCACTGATTAAATTTTTAAACAGCTACGAAAGTAATAAGCATTGCATGAAAGAGTAAGGTTGCATTGTATCCCTTTTTTGAAAATAATTCGCTGAAAAATGCAGGAGGATATTCCTCTAGTACATGTGTCGTTTTTGTATTAATGCGGTAGTGACTTTGGCACTCCAAGGCGGCATTCTCTAAACGTGCCCTAATATAGAAATGCCCCTTTGATAGATTTATTGTAATAATTATCACACCCAGCAGTGTAAAAAAAAATGCGGCACAGGTGCCAAACTAGTCGTTGATTTATGTTGTTATCAAATATTGATTTTTCATAGAGCATAGAGCACACGTGTAGTTCTTGCTGTACTAGTCCATTGTGATTTCAAGGAAAAAATGTAACATACTATTTTTATAAGCCGTTTTCTATTCGTACAGTTTTAAAATTGAATCTGTATTTTCTTTTTGTTACTTTGGCTTATAAAGACCGACCCTATCATAATGTGTCAACTCATCATTTTTCTACGATGTGATATTCATGGCAACTTTGAAATCAATTGGTTTCTATACATTAATTGACTTTTGGATGTATGTGTCAGTTAATTATGAAATTTATGAAATTCGAAAATTTTCCGATCATAATTACTAAGAAACCTTTGATAGAAAGTTAATAACATTTATAATCACTGTGCTTTTAAAGTAAGTCTGAGTAAAATTAAATCGATCTCAATGTTACCCCGAAATTATTTTGGCAAGTTCGTTAGAAACAAAGTAACTTTCCGACGCGGCGATACGATCTGTACAATTTAAATTTCCACTTAATTGAATCGCTTATAGCTCCGGCTGATGAATTATTGTCTCATGATTAAACTTCTGTCTAAGTAATGGACTATCGGTCGTGCGGAAATATTTACGATTGCGTATCTTACTCACTCGCCGGGAATTGCTAAAATTCTATTCATTTTCCTGATTGTACCTACACGGGACGAATTAACATAACCCAATTTTATAAATCGTGGGCTGACAATGGAAACGTCTTAAGTTTGGCGTTTCGACTTAGTGCTTAGGTGTGCTTTATTATAGTTCAAGAATACTATATAAGCTCGATCCTATATTCGAATGGGTAAAGGAGAATTTTATGTATTTATTTATCACTGTATTAACTATTGGGATTGCATCTTTCGACAGTGATCAACGACTTGTCAATTAATTTGTTTATTCATGTTTTTTTGTTGAAGTCTTAAAAAAGTCTACAATGACTATTTTGAGTTTCCAAAGTTTCCGGAGTTCCTTCAGAATCTCTATTGCACTTTATTTAATATTTTTATGTTTGATCACACACGTCCTTGTATAATCGAAAATATTAAATATCAATAGTTTAAACGGAAGTAGAACGTGTTAAAGGACGAGGATTTTTTTAAACTCATTTTTGTGTGAGTCGTATTTGACGAATGACAACAATACATAAAAAAAATAATAGCCTAACAAGACAAAAGAATTCATAACACCCAATTTTATTATAATTAAATGTTACCACTATATAAATGTCACATACAATTTTGTATATACCTTTTTTTAGATGTGTTTTTTAAGATGTCGACCTGTTTGATTGATAATTCAAATTTTACAATTTTCTTTAGTTAATTGTCTTCGTAAGTTTATTCATTTAATCATTTTTTTTCCTTTTGGTACTATCGTGTCAAAGGCTCACTGATAAAAATAGACCGCCTCTCTGAAGCGTTTTACATTTCTCTCTTAGTAATTTCCTCCGCGTCACGTCATAAATATTCAGGCTGGAACTTTATCTTGATTCGCGTTTTGTTGTTTTCTATTTGTTTTTTCTTACATTTGAAAACAGTCATCATTAAACGGGAAACACGGAAAAGTCGTGCTGTGCGTGAAAAGATTCTTTCGCACAATTTTTTCAAGGACCTTTTCAGTTCGTACAAGATACGATTGTTCAGGAGACTTGTAATAATGTTTCTAATTAATAAAGACCTTCCAAGTATTGCGGCTCGTACTCTGGTATATATTGAGCCTGAATAAATACTTAAAAAGGTATAAAATAAATTTGGTTTATAAAAAGTGTAATTTTAAATATACATATTATTTTTATTTTATGATAACAATGCTTCTTCGGCGAAGGCATGTGTGTAATTTTTGAAACTGTTTGATATTTTTTTCATTTCTTTTCATTACTACGTTGATGTATACTTAGTTATATATCCCACGGAAAAATACGTGGAAATTCAACATGGTAAATGATAAAAATAAGAAGTTTTTTACATTCCCAATGTATTTGTAAACATCCATATCGCAGATCGTATATTATTTGACATTTAAAAATATTAACGATTTTTCTGGATGATTTTTTTTTTTGATAGTTTAGCATAAAACGATACGAGTTAAGACCGGGCTACAAGTTAGTTTGTTATACCTTCAAATGCAACTTCATAAAGCATTTATGAAAGTTTTCAGGGCTCAAACCAGTAGACGTTGATACCGAACTGGAAAAGTACTCAAGAGCTACGTAACCGGAAATCTTTGTTGGAAAACCGTTATTATCAGCTCGCCTCCCAGCTTCATTTTCTTTTTACCTTATGAGACTGTCCTTTCACACATGAAATTATAAAATAACTTCATTGCAAAAAATCGTCCAAAATATTTGAGTGTCTTCCAAGTCACGTGTTTCTATTTCATATTGATCTTGTGAAAATGCATCGCATTGCCAGTTGTGAGTAAATTTTGCATTTCGATTCGTATGAATATTTGAGCGCTTATTGCAGACTAGAAAAGCGTTGTCTGGATTCCTGGTTACGCGAAAGTATTCTAAGTCAACAACACAACATATGGCGAGCTTTCAAAGCTTTCTGCCGGAATTGAAATTAAATCTATGAATTCACGGTTACTGCTAGAAATCTTTTGATAACGGTGAATTCTTATTATCATAACTGCAATTGACAATATTTATTTGTTAAGTTGGCTCATATATATATATATATATGTATCTGTTTGTGGCTCTATAACTTTTATATTTTTAGACGAAGCTTCAAAAAACGCATTCATGAGGCGTTTGAAAGCCAGAACATAAATGTGTTCCATCTCGTTCCTATGTATGTTAAAATGGTTTCGGGAAAAATTTAATACGAAGACAAATAAAGTTGAACCTTTTGGAATGTTTATAGATGTATATCCGGAATTGAATGGAATGTAGTCATGCAAAACGAAATCTGTGTTCAATTAATATTTAAAGATACTAATTATTTTTTATTGCAATGGTTGTTACTGGCAATATGTATGATATATTTCATTTAATTGTGATTAATAATACAACTTAGTGAATATATTTATATTTATTTAAATTTCTTTTGAAATATGTGTTACCTCTGTTTCTTTTATAGAGTACAATATATAATAGTTTGTATGACCCCATTTTGATAAGAATTAGAAAATTTATTTGGTTACTAAAAACACCAAATAAAAATGCTTAATTAATTTCATAGAATGCGTACAGCTTAATAAGCTTGATAATTTTTGGTTTGCTCTTTAAGTCACGGTCTGTGTAGCAGTAAATAATTAAGTGATGTTTGCTTTGTTTGTCACAGATGAGGTGTGTCACGGCGCGGTGAGCGCGCGATGGCCAGCAGCGCCTTGCCGCCGCTGGACAACGCGTCCCCCCGCCCCGTCGCCACCCTCGGAGGCCGATCATCGTCGTCAGGCGCGCAGCCAGAGCACATCACCCGACTCTTCCCCAAGTGCAGGCCTCGGCAGGACGTCAACCTGAATCCCTTGGTCGGGGCGGGCGGCAGGCGCTCCGCACCTCGAGAGGATCGCCGCTCCAGTCATGAGCACCGTTTAGCCGCTACACAAGCCGGCACCCTAGACAATATCAACAGTGGAGTCCTCGTCATGGACAACTCCGCCAACGTCGTCGTCGATTCTTCGTCTGACAGGTAAAGACTTTCACTTCGATTATCATACTCCGACATATCTTTCTTATGCGTATTAAGCCTAAACCATTAATCTGATAATAATTTAGAGATCTTACAATGTGAATATATTGTTCGATATCAAATTAGCTATCGTTACTTTGTTGATATAATATATGTATTATGTCATAATAATTATAAAATATAAACGATCTATTACATAGGCTCCCAACCTTTTTCAGATGGCGACCCCTTTTCATAAAATCCATGTAACTCGCGACCCCCCCCCCCATACAATCCAAAAGCATACAAAAAAATATTTTTTTAGTTGACCGTATAAGTTGACGACCCCCCAAAAAACCCTTCGCAACCCACAGGTTGGGAACCTATGATCCAATAGATTCACTGATGATATATCTTCAATACTTTTACAATATCCCGCTGAGATATCCATTCGTTCAAATATTGTTTGTTCGCCAATCAAATATACCTAATTAACCAGTTAGTGTTCGATTAATCAAGATGACCAACAGAGCATACTGATTGAAAATAATTGTTTATATTTTTTCTGATTAATATATAACTCGGTTGATATATGGATTAAAGCACTTTGTTAAATTATAACGATGTTTTTTTTTTTGTGTTGATCTTACCCAAAATATCTTTTCGAATCTCACTAACATCGTCATACTTTTGAAATTGTGTGCATTCGACTGTGAACTCGGCAGCCGGTCTTTCATCATACTTCATATCATGTAAACAAACTTTTAATTGGAGAATCGATTTCGTTTCTGAGAACATGGCTTCTCAGGAGTACGCATTTACAATAATTAATTTCCATTCACGCTAGGGGCTGGTTTTTAATGCGTATTTCAAAATAATACTCGTTTCAATTCAATTTCGACAGTCTACTTAGCAATAAAATCAATGTTTATTATCTTATTAAATATTTAAAAAGAGATATTATTATATATTACATTATAACTCTAATTTTAAACTACCAACGATCAAGGGCATTATTTAAATGTTTATTGCTTTTTTGTAGTTTATATATTTTACTTGACCAATATATGAGCTGTCTCATAGGTTATAAACATTCATTATATTTTAATGGTCAGTTAAAACTTCTTCTCTGAAAATATATTGAAATGTTTGTTTGTTCATCAATGAAACACTTTTTCTATTCTCGTTTACTTTGTTGTGTGCGTCAAATATTTGTATTGAACTTTGATAAATTTGAAAAATGTTAAAAAAAGTGATGTAGCGATTAATATTCGTGGTAAGGAACGGACATGGCTAGAATTATTTGCCATGTGAGGTTACGTGCGTTTCAGTCCTATTCCATTGAATATGGTCTAACATTGACACCTCGTAACAGACATTTTAAATGTTTCTACTATATATAAAAATGATAATCGATCCATGTATATCCATGATAAATAGTTGCAAATTAATATTTAAGACTGTGCTAATATATATGAAACTATTTTTCAATATAAGACCAGCTATCGTAGTAAGTGTAATCGAAAATTAATGTCATCAGAAAGTCCACTTTATTATACTTGTGTCGTTAACAATAACTCGTAAATTAATGATTTCAAGAGCTCTCTCGTGATAGAGATTTCGAAGAATGAGTATCTTATTCGTAAAGATCTACGCTATGTACCTATTTCCTCAGGCTATGTTTTCTATCCCATTAGCCTAGCAACACGGAAAGCACGTTCACTCTACCCGGTTTTCTGTATCCTTCGCTGCTGCTGCATAATTTTGTGCTGCGTTTCGGCTTCATTATGTTTACTATATCTTATCAAAGTTTAATGGAAAACGCTTCGTATGTCTCCGACATAACGATAAATCCTAACCGATTATTTGTTTCGTCATATTTCGCATGCTCTGGATTTCACTCGTACAATAATTTTACTGAAAACTCTTAATTAGTTCTAAAATTTTAAAATTTTTGTAGCTATGAATATTGAAAAATGAGCTAAAATTGTTTTCAATGTCCGTTGTTTTTACACGGTTCTAGGGGATGGGCGTATTTGTATGCAGTTCTGACCGTGTTTCAATTTAACATGTGATTCTGTTGATTGCCGAAACAAATAGTCACAAAATTTCTTCTGCGAATAGATATTTGGTGTTTTATAAAAACAATGACGCTTTCTCTCTGTAAGATAAAATAAAATAAAACCTCACTTTACACCGATGATCGATTATACATCTTGATTATAATATCGATATTTGATAATATTCTTACAATTTTAAATGTAATAAAAAATAATTCATATCATCAGTTCTGCATTTATTTTATTGCTATAAACATAAAAATTTTCTCTTTTATTATTCTAATTTCTTAAAAAAAATCAATTTCTTATTAATTCTAAAATCACTTTCAAAACACTTTGTAAACGCTCGTCGCTCGCTTCGTAATTCGTAAAGAATGACCTTGTATAGCCGCAAAAATATCAATATTATTTACTATCATACTTACTTATCGAATAATGTTTTATACCCAGAAAGAGTCTTCTCATATCTCATTTTTTTTTTTTTACTTTATCTTCATTAATTCCTTCCGATCGTTTTTTTCCACCACTAATTCTGCCGTATAGGTATTTCATCAATTCATTTATTAAAGAAACGTTCACTTATTCGTCGTATACGCTTTTATTTCAGATATTATTTAAAAAAATCCACGACGGGATTGTTATTTTAGCAATTAATTTTAATACGCTGTGATCACCGTTATACCGTACCCTGAATCATAATTCCCTCTCCGGTAAAAATATCTTGCCGTCGCTTGGCTATTCTATATTTCTTATAAATGTCTTTGTATCTTATATACCACGTTTTGTTTGGTCCTGATGACTTTTCCTATAATTCAATTCAAAACTTTTTTGTGAAACATTACAGAAATGGTATTAACATTCATGAATTGTTTTTTTATATTATTATTATAGTCTAGACACCAATAGAGTCAGTTATATTGTTAATAATATCATTTCACAAATAATTCTTTAACATATTGTACAGCCGTGCGTATTTTTTTCCAATCTGTTGAAATCTGACTTGATTGTGTACCATTAAAATCATTGTCACTAATATACAATTTAATTTCATGCATGCAATTTATGTTTATTTGGTGATTGATTGACGCCGAAATGACTACAAACAGCATTATAAAATTCTTTTAGGGCATATATATATTTACTGTATTTCAAAAAATAACTCGTACTTAGTGCTGTTCATTCGATTGCCATGCAAGCTGGTATACAATAATACATATTTACCATTGGGTTGGATGCTGCGCGTGTTCGCTCTATAAGCTGCAATCAGCTTCTTAAAAACTCCCCATAAATACTTAGTGTTCAGCACGAAAGTGCGCCGCCTGCAGTTTCCTATATCCTAGGGGATATATTATTTTGTATTGTCTTCACTATCTGGTATGCGACCCTAAAGCGCACTTTCCTGAAACCGTGTGCATCTTGCGGTTTCAGTGGCAGAAACGATTTCCACTAGTACAATAACCTTTATAGCCTAGATTCATGACCGGATTATATGCTGAGATTCGAATGAAGAATGAAAGTACCTGACACTAAAAATTTATTTTCCTTTTAAAATTGCCGATCTTCTTCAATAAAAATACTAGTTAAATTTAGTATATAAAAATTGGGTGTACTTTTTTTCCAATTTTTCAGTGAGAACTATTTATGTAAACTAACCTAATTAAAATCGATGACTTTGAACTTTATAATCTAATTTGATAAAAATATGTATTATATATGTGTATATAAATTAATTGTTGATATATTTGAGGTGTGATGAATATGGCTTAATACGGTGGAAAAATAGCAATGTATTTTAGTTCTACAATTTTTTTTATTAGATATAGTTGATAGCTATTTTGGCTCACGCCGTAGATAGTTCTGACGATGGTGAGCCGAAATAGCTATCAACTATATCTCATAAAAAAAATAGAACTAAAATACATTGTTATTTTTCACGTGTTATAATGGAGTTCTACTAAGTAAATGACAATTCAATCAATGTTTGTTTTCCGGACATCAACATATTCTACGTGGACTAGAGTGATCAGATTAATTCTTGTTTTTTTACGTATAACAGTCGATTTCGCCTGACTCGCTCAGTTGACTTCCTTGCGAATTTTCAATGTTACGTTTTATCAATCGTTTCTACGTTGCAAAAGCAATAGACTTATAATCTTTAACTTTTGTAATGTATGTGTAGCAAATAAAATATTTACACAAAAAAATAACCCATTAGTTTTCTATTCTTTTATTCACGTTTTTTTTCTTTTCATTCTACGTATTTTAAGCATTAAAACGTCCAAGCAAGTAAACAAAAGCACCGGTCGCGTCTGGTGACCCTTACAACTTCTAAGGATTTCTCTTTGGCCGACAGTACTAAGATTTGTCGTTGGTCTAACAATAATACTGCGAGACAATGGTGCACTTTTAATACTACCTTTTAAAACATCCTTTCTGCAGCACTGTTGCTTTTTATGACAATTCCTTAGTATACATATATATACTAACGCATTATGAATGTACCGATCACATCTTGCATTTATATATATTATTTTAATAATGTTTTTCATTACTTAATTCTTTTAATCTGTTGGCATTGCCTTCGCGTGTAATATTTTATACCAGACATCCTCTCCATTTTCCAAGATAATCTTCACAGCGCAATATCAGATTGTATTAATGTGTATCAATTCGAATTAATTGTGCTATTATTTTGTTATGCCTTAGAATAAAATTTTACCATTACCCACGTGTATATAGTACGTTTAACAGTGAGGTGGGGGAATCCTCGAGTTGAATTTTTAAACATACGAATTACCTACGACGCGCTTTTAATGTTTTAATATGGAAATTGTTATGGAGAACAATTTTTAAACCTTTTTCATCTTTATATTAACTCTTCTACTACAATTTCCGTTATTCAGATTTGAATGAAGCCAGCTCTGCTGATTTTTATGTAACGATATAACTGATGAACTCTGGCGAGCCTCGGGGTATATTCTATTCAGAAATGTCCTTTTATCATATCGCTGTTGATCTTAGTGTCCGTCGGACCCACGGACACTTTTTCAGAATATGTAAACACCTGGTTTAAGGTCTCCGCATGGACTTGGGCTTAGGTGTGATAGCGATCTGGTCATCATCGTACTCGGCTCGTAGCGGGCTCCCAGGAGACAACGGCATCTCGAGGGTTAAACGCCGCTACTCAAACGGTTCATTGTTTATTACTCTCTACGCTATACAAAGCTTTTTTATTATTGTCTTACGTGTTTGTATTTTTTTCTTTTGGAATTTATAATGTTGTTTACCCATGTAGTGGCCATGCGAAGGCAAGACTTATTTCAAGATTAAAAAATGAAAAAAAGGAAGGTTAAAACGGTTTTATATCAAATAATAGATCAGGCACATTTGACCATGTCTTATTCATTTTTTTCTGTGGCCTGTTAGACCTAAATACAAAACTGACGAAATAATATTCTTCTTTAGAATGTTTTTTTGTATAGTGGCGCCTAAACTTATTAATATATTAATTATATTAATATATTAATAATATTATAATAATAATATGTTATTAATACATATATCGTATATAGATTTTAGTATGTAGCTTAGAAATTTATTCCTACAAAACCAACAATCTTCTTTAAAAATATTAATTAAAATAAATTTTATCAAAAATATTACTGTACAATGGGTATTGAAAACTTTTGAAAATATTGTTACTCATAACTTTACTTCCATTCATTATCTATGCTATAGTTTGTTTTCATGTTTGGTTTTTGGTAAAATGTCAATTTATTTCATCAATGAGTTAATTTTGATCTCAAAAAATGTGAAGAAATACTTATTTGGCGATATTTTGTATATTAAGTTGTTCTAATATTACATTTTCCCACACGCTGGCATACGTACAGCAATATTCACAATAGTTTATGTAAATGCCGTTCTCGTAATAATTTTTAAGTTGATATTAATAGAATATGTCATATATTATTTAAAATATAAAACGTTGTTTCAACGTATAATTCATTTTGAGATATCTGTGGAAAGATTTGCGAAAATTTGCGATTTCGAAATGTCTCACGATTGAATATTTTCAACAGGCGGAAAGATTATCACGAATACTATAAAGTTTTGAATGAATATTAGATAACTTGCTAATTATTTGACGAGCGCCGTAAGTCTAGTTCTGTGATGAAAGTTTGGAACTTCTCCGATAGACGGCTCCGCACGTCTAACTTTCACGTTCTAAAAATTTCACGACGTAGAAGAGTATTATTATACGTATAAGTAGACAGAAAAATCGATTGTTATAGCATATTATGATGTCACAGGTCGTTGGGAAAATTGCATATCTACTTAGGCCGCACTTAGCAATTCTATAAAGAAGTCTTTTGACGACTGATTTGTTCCTGATTTTCGATGATTACTAACAGTTCTAGGTTCACGATGTGTGTGCTTATTTTTGTATTAGAATTTAAAGATATACTAATTTCAGTGTTCCATATTTGAATTTCATTCCATCAGTTTTGATATCCAACTATAGAAAAGTATGAAATGGGATATATTTTTGTTTCTCTCTCTGTTGCACGTGTTGAATCAGCTATTTTAATTTGTTTTATTCATTCCGTATTCTATGAATATTTGATATTTTCGGAAACTCTTACTCCAGAATTTATTTCTAGGAAAAGATTTTTCTTCGAAGATAAGCTGTTTTGACTAAATCGTCGTGGAAAGTATTACAAACGTTCGATTTTTGACGTTTGATTTTCTTTAGATGGTTTCCGTGTCCAATCTCTCAAGCAATAAATTACGATCTAATCTAAAATCTCGTGTGTCATGTTTATTTGTTCGCCGAATAATATTTTTTTAAGTCACGTTCCCGTGCGAGTAGGTTCAAGGCAGACAATAGACATTCGATGAAAACTCTGCTTTGTAAAGTTTTAGAAACTCCCGCGGGTGGCGCTGTCGTCTTTGGCGCGATAAAAATGAGAAAAAAACCAGAACTGAAGAAAAGTTCCCGAGGATTGTTCTGAATTTAAAACAGCCAAATTATTCGACTTTTGAAATACCGATCGATTTATTTTACCTTATTGAAAATTACTTGATAACTGTTTTAAATACATTTTTAATTGTTTGTTGAATTGTCGACTTTCAGGCAAAATTATTGTTGCTTCATTATCATTTTTGATTTTGTTAATTGAAACCATTATTTCGTTTCCCTACGATGTTATATAGCTTTCATTTTATTTATTCAATATGCACTCGCACAACTTCACCAATATGTAGTACAATCTGCCATTTCGTTTCATGTCTATCTTTTCACGATGGTTAGCGCATGTCCACACTGACTGCTTTATTCACAGTTACTTAGTGGCTCAATGTTTCTCGCCTGTCAATTGTTTGCCAATCGCTCCACGTCGTGCTTAAAGTAGGACATATTCATATATCCTGTAAATCTAGGAATTATAAAAAACAATAAATAATTATATATGAATATAAAAGGGGATACACATTCAAAGAGTGATCGCTCGATCGCATAGATTCAGTTGCAGTCGGTTCATGTAAAAAAATACGCTCTCTTGACATATATTATATATAGTAAGTGTTTAACCTTTTTGAAAAAATAATAGTGAAATCATTCGTCACTTGTTTTTCAACATTATTTTTTTAGGATAATCGACCTTTTCGCGTTACCCGTCGGCCATTTTATCTTGCGTCACTTGTAATTTTGAATATTCATGAATAAAATTAGCGCCCGCTTGACGTTTTTAGTCCTGAACAGCCATTTCTATCCTTTATTACTCGGAATTGTGTTTATAATATTCAAATATACGGCGATTAAATGCTAAAATGATAAGCCAACGACAGAATAAATTTCACTGCAATGGAATTTTAAGAACTTAAAACGCCTGTTATAAATTGAGGACCGCTTTTACGAAGTAATACGATGATATATATTTTTAAATTCTTCAACTGAGGGAACTTTTTTTCTTTCCACGTTTGAAATAACATTTTTAATATGTGAGCTCTCAATTCTAGGTCAAAAAGCATTGTATAATATTTGAAAAATATAATAAAATACAACTTAACATGCTTTTTAATATTGATTTCGGCTGATTTTAAAGATTGCTGGTATTATCAATGATTTAATATAAATCTTAACAAGGCTAACAAATCGTCAAAAAAACTATAACTTGAATTTACAGATAGTCTCACAAATTACACATAAATTAAGGAGTTAACGGTTTAAATGTTAAGGGCCTTCAACAAATCAATAATTTGATGTTGAAATTAATAACTATTAATCGCTTATCTAAAATAAACCATGTTTAAAGTGAAAAATAAATAATAATAAGTAAAGAACGTTTAAATGATAAAAAATTTGATACAATAGAGCAGGTAAAAACATCCCTTACTACATTTTTCGCATCAAAATCCACGGAATTTTACACTAATGGTAATAAGTTGATAGAAAGATGGAAGAAGCTTGTAAAAACAGATGGAAATTATATAATTGATTAAATAAATAATACAAATCTACAAAAAAAAATTTTTATTGTATAACACGGTGAAAAAATAGCAATGTATTTTAGTTCTATTTTTTCACCGTGTTATAATGGAGTTCTACCAAGTGAATGCCAATTCAATCAATAAATTTAATTGTATATGTAAAAAACGGTCATAACTTTTGCATCAACCCAATACATACATATTCTTTAATAGAAATAGCACATATATTAAAGAAGACACTTATCTAATCTATCATTTTAGATTCCATCACATTAATAAAAAAAAAATGTAATAAAAAGGAGTTTCCATCACAATCCCATCTATGATTTGACATATTAGATAAACATGAAATATTATAAAACAATAGATATAAATTCTTGAACACTGTATTTTATTTATATACAATGAATATTTCGTCTGCTAACAATACTCTTGTGAAAACCACTTATCATTCTGTTTGCAACGGCGCGTGATTCTTTGAACACCGACCGAATTAAGTATTTAGACAATCCGCCCATAGTTTGACTGTTTGGAATATAGTTGGGAATGTCACTGCTCAACTATCCTTGTCCAGCGGTATGGTATGAATCTTAATTGTAACCACCCGTCCTGGGTCTCGATAAAATTCGTAATGTTTGTCCGCTGAAGTTACACGAGGACCTATTTTAATATCGTGTACAACAATATTGTGTGTGCGCAAATTTTCCCCGAGCAGTGTTCACCTGAACTAGTGTTACAAACCTCCGGGGGATAGCTCTCGTCGCCTCTCTAATCTCCGCATTACGACCCTCGCAGGTCGCCGCTGATTATTAACGCACATTAATTTCTTACTCCGCTCGTTCAGAGGGTGGGAGATGATAATTACTTCCGAGTGTTTTCATTAAACGTGCGAGTGGACAGAAGTGTGAAGTCCGCTCTGGTGGGGTGACGAAACTCAGTTGCTTGGAAATCAACGGTCTCTTTTTATCGCGAGTATAAATTGGTAGGTGACGAATTTGCATGTAGAAACATCTTTATGATACGCTATCTAGCATTAAACGCGACTTACGTGTTTATTTTGTGTTTTTATATTTCATATGAACAGTGCGAGCGAGAAAATATTTAGTAACCTTAAGGTTTTTTTTTCCTTAAAGAAAGAAAAATAAACATAACTCATCGTTATTCGTTGTCTTTGATTGTACCATCACCTCTTACGAAAAATGGTGCGCGATACTATAGCGTATAGAAACATGCGGTTGAACAAATCGTTCAAAAACTGCAATATTTTAATATTGCTGCATCAAAATGCTGTTGACATATTCTCAATTTACGTTTTATCAATTAAGTTGCATGCATCCTCTTCTCATAACAAATTTGCTTAATCTTAAATTAAATTCATCAGTTTTTATTAAATAATGCTTAGATAAATCTAGTCGGAGCCTTCCTTTGAAATCGCTCAGTAGTTAAGTGAATCCAATTTTTATTTAATTACCAAAGTGCTAACACAAAATTACTTAGTTTATTCGTTTCCTTTTGAAAGAGAATTCTTTTTACCGTCTTTTCTTTTAGAATCATTTTTATTCGTTATCAAGTTTCAGCGTTAACTGAGAGATACATATAAGACTAAAGCAAACCTAATCACTATAAACTTTTTCCAGGGCTTAACTGTATTTTATGACTCATTTTATGAAGCCAGTTTGGGCATCCCATGCTTCTTGCGCCTTACCGAGCTACGTACGCGCCGATTATCTCACATACATACTCGTCTCGGTGAAAACTTCGCAATTATTATGCGGGATCCCTGTGTCATTTATGGCAATTATATTCAAAGCTACTTTAAACTTCGAAAAGCCTTGAGGATATTCTAATAATATATATTCAACGGCTAAAATGTGATATTTGAATTCTATTTCAAATTTCGTCATCGGCGATAATGATGTTGGACGTAATATAGACAAAGATACGAAGTACGGATTTATATTGAAGTTATATACCAGTGCTCCGCAACCTGTGTGCCGCCAGAAGATGGTAGACGGCCCGTTTTCTAGGAAGAGAGTCACAGGGCAAAAAATAATTATTTCACAACAAATGTACATAATTGTTATATACTCATTCAACAATATATAATGTGAATTATAAGAAAAAACTGTTAATAAAGTAATTAATAATGAAAGAATAATTCATTTTTGATCAAGGCCTCGATGCTGAAATCAATCGTATTTTTTTTAAATGTTGACATGTGGTGGTGTGCCGTGGAAGACAAATGGTTGCGAATCACTGTTATATACATATAAAATATTAGTAATTGATATAATATATGATATCGGCTGAAGGTGTTTGATGGAATTTCAATATCAAATTTGATTTGTGGAAACTCGCATTTAATAAACAAATACGCGTACATTTTTTTCAACCTGTGTTAAAATAGTATTTTTCCTTAAATAAAAATTGTGATGTATATTTGGAAGAATTGCATTTAAATTACTTCGCATGTTTAATTTGTTGTATATTTTTCAGAATAATTGAAATAGCTGGTGGCAGGGAAGTGTTTTCGCAGAGCAGGGCGAAGGCGGGGAGGAAAGGACGTCATGCAGCGTCGCAGCAGCGCTCCGTGCACGCCCGCCCTGCCAAGCACCGCAACGATAAAGACGTCTACGATACCATTTATGTTAACGAGGTATATTTTATTTCCCACTAATATAAATTTAACTACTTCGTTCATTCCATTGTTTAAGCGTATATCAAAATGAAATTTGATATCTCTGAACTCCGAGCTGAACGCGCCAATTTTCCATCTTTGTGGGAAGCCTTAATTATTTCATGAAATTTTCGCTATTATTATATCTTCACAATTCGCGATTGACAGCCGTTATAATGACGCCAAAATTGATTTAGTCACATGTATGTAAACATACATCGTTGTGCCTAATATGACTACCGCACTGCCGGCTTGGGATTCAATAAATCAGTCAAGTATCATACTCACTTTTAAGGTGTTAACTGTCACTTCTTGATGGAAAGGCATTATATTTTAAATAATAAAAACACATTTTTTAGTACTTATTTCCACAATATATTTTTTGATCAGGACCGGTTTCGCTCATCGCGAGCATTATCAACTGATAGAATACAATTTACAAACAAGTCTATTTATACAAAACAAAAATTAATTTGAGTTAAAGGTAGCAGGTGTACAAAACCATGGGTACAAGAACTAGGAAACAATTTACATAAAATCATACAATATTGATACAAATAAAGTAAATTAGTATAAAAATTAAATGTTCACAATCACTTATTAAGAATTACAATTACAATTATGGTAAATCAATAATCCATTAGGAGCTCTAAACAATCAATAAGGAAGTAAGGAGTGGGAAATTTTTAATGACGAAAATAACCCACAATCACTACTTAATGGAACAAAATAAATTAATACATGAGAAGTCGATTAAAGATGAATCGATGAGATGGGAAGATATGGTCAGTCAGGGGCGTTCCTATATTTTCTGTAAAAAATTAAGTAAAAGGAGGCAATATCATTTTTCAAAAAAAAAAAAAATATTTATTTGAATTATATATTTATTAATCTAATTTAATGAGTATAACAATGGTGACGACGCAAAAGTAGTTTGTTCATTTATAAGGTTAGAATTAGGCAAAAATTTATATCGATTAATCGATGAGCGAAACCGGTCCTGATCAAAAAATATATTGTGGAAATAAGTACTAAAAAAATGTGTTTTTATAATTTAAAAAAAAAAACAAGTATCATACCGTGAAATTCCAAACATTCGAGAAGGGGTACTGGAGAGTGTTGGCCTTCATCCAGTGGCTGATGATTTTATTTTACTGAATATTATAGTGAAATAAGAACATTTATTTTCTCTCAAAAATGATTTAATATGTCGGTCGATTTTGAATAATGTCGTTACAATTTATATGTTCGTACCTTATCTCATCGATTGTTATTTTGGTGTCGATGCATATTTTCTTTAATATGTATTGTTAATATGTCTAGTCATATCTTGTTAAGTTAAGTTAAGAAAACTTCTCTGGGTTTATTTCATGTAATTTTACAACTCGTTTGATTCAAAAGAAAAATGTCTATAAGGGTTATCCTCGACGACCGAGATACGTTCCTGGACTTTGGTCGTAAGTCAAATTTCATACAAAATATGTATGCACTTATATATTAAAATAAAACATGTGTATTTATTTATATTTTTTTATTGTTAAATTTATACTTATTTGTTAATACAAAATAAAATGTTTACTTCATTAATATTTAAAATCTTTCGTCATCTGTACTTATATAAGTACAATCCATTGGCTCGTCATCAATAGTGGAAGTAGAAGCAGTAGTAGTCTTTTTAAAAAACAAATGCAATTTTAGTTGAGATTTTTTGTTGTTTTTTTTTCCTGTATATTGCAGCGTAATGTATTTTTTTATAAAGTGCTATTTTTCGGTCGTAAGTGCGAGTGGTCGTAAGTTGAGGACTACCTGTGTTAGAATTTTATCATATTAATTCCATATTATTGTCTGCAGGCAAATTCGAACCGTCGCCGCGGATCGTGCGACAGTAATCCCGGAAGCGTGCTCATCAGCAGCACTCGCGCCAATCCGCCCAGGAACATTTCTCTCCAGTCGTCGTTCCCGGTGCAGCACTCTCCGCCACCATTGCCGGTTTCGACGACCGCGACCAGGATCTCGCGACAGGCGCCTTCTCCGCCACCTCTTGCAGACTCTCCCCCGCCTCCGCCGCCGCACTCACCGCCTTCCCCGCATTCCCCACCTATCAATAGGCGAGGACACAAAGGCAGCCCCATCGCTGTCACCGCCGGAGGAGAAGTCGTAGTCTTTGATGACATCGGAGACGACTGGCAAGGTGAACTGGTCATATGTGTTTTAGCATTTATGATAAAAAGGCACACAATATATTTTATTTCAACAGTCAAAACGCATTCACTCGGTAATTACTCATTTTTTGCTGATATGTAATGTCAGCTGATTGTTTGACTAAGATTTGTCAAAAGAATTTTCAGAAAACCCTCATTTTATATTTTTTGATAATATTTTATCAAATTTTTGATCGGCCCCCTTGTAGCACAATAATATTGATTAAAATTATTAGTAATCATAATTTTATTGATTGACACCCACTTGTTGATTTAATTGGCAATTGAAAATGTGTCCTGATTCTTCATAGAAAAATACATTTACTGCAAGATATTGAAAATTCTAAAAGTTATCAGACACAATAACACTTTTTTTAGTGTGTTTAATAGTTATTTTTATCTATTACACAAAAATAAATTCATCTATCGTTATAAGCGTCTCTTCCCTCTAAGAAATGCTCTCTCGCTATGGGTTTGTTAGTTTTTTTGTCTTTATTACAGGTCTCCGCCTTGATCTTGAAAATAGTGACAATGACCTGGATAATGGCATTCAGCGAACTGTCACAGTTGAAAACAATACTAATTCACTTATGACAATTGGTGTACATAAGAAGAAAAATGGAGGTACCGGAAAATCTTCGCCATTAGATGATGAAGACATCGAAGACGATGAAGAGGAAGAAGAGGAGAGCAGTGAAGAAGGTAGCTGTAGCAGTGAAGGCGGGGGACAAGGGAGAGGGAGAGGAGAAGTAATTTTGGGAAATGAAATTAGCGGCGGAGGGAGAGTTGCCAGGGTTATTGGGGAATTGCCTATAGCTGAATATGCTGAATCTCCGAGGCGATATGGACCACCCAGACCAGGATTTCCGCAGGTATGGAAATCTGAAGCATGAAATAATGTTCATTTTTTCACAAGCGAATTGTTTCTTATAAATTTATATTATTATTGCAGAGGGTTTTATCAGGAAGCAGTCCATCACCGCCTCTGGTAAACCCACCATGCTTGGCACCATCCTCTACTACCTTTGATTACTTGTATGAATTTTCGGAAACCCGGAAAGTTCTGGAAGAATTTTTCAAGTGCCCAAAACCAAATGATATTGATCATGACAACGGGACTCTGGATGATATCAATGATTTTCAGGTAGGCTATTGAACCAATATATTCACAATTTTGGGACTAAACGAATTATCTGCTAACTTATTCAATATTATTCTTTATAAATTTTTTCATTACGACCAAATAAAATTTCTTGAATTTATGAGCCATGTTTACTGGATTCACTGTAAATCTAATTATTTCATTGAAATTAAGGATTTGGAATACGAGCTTCGCCGTCATCAGCGACGGGCAGATGAAGACTTAGGAGTTGATGAGAATGGAGATTTAGGATCCGTCACTGGCGATGTTGATGGAGATGGAGACGATATAGATGGTGAAGGAGAAGGAGCAGATTCGAGAAGCGGAGGAAGTTGGTATGTGGGCCAAAGATTGGCTCGCCCGAGACCGGGTGCCAAAGCTACACAGGACTCGCCTCATACAAGACATAACCATACCAATTTTCTGGGACTGCAGGTGAGTTGTCACTGAATATCATTAATGTATTTCAACTATATATTCTTCTGAATGTTAAACAAATGTTTTTCTTCTGAACTAGATATATTTAAGTGTGGAAACTACATATTATATTTTTAATATTAGTTAGAAAGAAATTAAATACCATTAAGACTTTTTCCAAAGATTTTTTTTTAATGGAAATTTTTAAATTAACTCTAAATGTTGTTCTCGTAAATTTTCATGGAAACACATTTTTTTTTTTTTAAATAAAACAATTTAAATTATAATACTGATCAGTTGATCATTATAATAATAATATTAAGTATTACTACTCAATTCAATTGTGTTTAATGATTTAAATAATGATTCATTATAGTATATAATCCAAGTTATATATTATTATATTGTGAAACTCGTCTGTCATGAAACTTCGTGATCAATGTCTGTTATTTGACTACATCCAATAGCATTGTGTCTAAAAATATTTCATTTATCATTCATTACAGCAAGAATGTGATCCGTATGAACCGGAAATGAATCTTGTGGAACTGTCAGTGGGAACTGGATCCAGTGGTTCAGGATCTCGCGGTGGAACGAATGGAGCCACGAGTGGCGGCGGTGGAGGGGGGACAGGTAATGCAGGAGTTGGAAATCAACCCTCGCATCCTCCTCATCGATTTACACTTTCACCAGAGACGACAGACTGTGATTCTAATTGTGGAGATCTCGACAGCGAGGTGTCTCTTATGCTAATGGAGAATGAATTAGGTGAGCTATTACAAGCTGTTTTTTTTCAATTCATATTTTTCTAGATTACAAATTAAAAATATCACTCTATATTTACTAGATTACAAATTAAAAAATTTATATACTTATTCTAATATTTTGCAGTATAATTGTTTTTATTTACAAGAAGTACAAATATTTAAAGGTTCCAACAATGCGTGCACAACCAATCGTGTAGTCCCATGTATGCCAGTGCTGGAGGACGGCCTGAGTTCTGGACACGCATCAGATGCTGACAACAACAATGCTCGCTCAGTTCACTCTGCTACAATCACTGTACATTCTCCTATTCCCCCAGCGCCGCCACCTTTGCCTCACCAAGGAGATTACATGGATGAAATTGTAAGAGCAATAATTTCATATTTGTGTTGTTGAATTCTCTTTTATTATGTGGTTTAATTGTAATTTGCTGATTAATAATTTACTGTTATTGAATTTTATGTATGAAATCAAAATCACTGCACCATCTTCACTCCTATTACTGTAGCCATTATATTGCAGTTGGGGATATTTGCATATTGCATAAGTTATGACTTTATTTTAATAATATCATTATTTTTATTTTTATTTTACTTCGCTGAGTTTTTAAATAATGAAAATAATATCACCCAATCAAAGAAAAGCACTCTTTCTTAATTTCTCTTCAATAATCGAAAGAATTTGAACATTATTTAATAAAAATTTAAACAGCATAACATTTGTCTCAGCAAATGAATCAACCAGTGGAATAGTAATGCTATCAATTTCAATTTTACGTCTAATTGCCCTAATTAATATAATAATATGCTTAATTGTGTTTTTTGCTAGATTTGCTAGATAGATTTAGTTAAAATAGTTCTAACAGTATAGTTTGCAACACAATTTTTTCAGAATGGGAAACTCATCATTGAAAACGGGATCAAGAATGATGTAGGCGGTCTTTTGGATGCTGATTTGAATTCTTTAGATCCATTGGGTAAGTCTTTGATGTACTCTTTAGTAAAATAAGGATGCGAAATATAAAAATGAGGCTTGCTTGCTGTTTCATACATCTTCAGACGAAAACCATTTCTCAGGCTTGTATTAATTTGTGGATGTAATCAAAACATCTACAAGATATGAAGTTTTTATTGCTGTCTTCGAACATGTGTCTCCAATAAGTGGCATGGACAAATAAGATATTTTTTCATTATACCATTAATCGGTATAATTAATGATAACCAAGTGTATGGATAACGATGTTGGCTTCTGTAATGATTCTCACTGGCTTGAGAATCATTACGGAAGCTCCCAGCGAGAACAGTGATAATTTCAATTGATTTATCGATTCTTTTTGTCATGCCTAAAAATTCCCTCCAAGCCTTCTGAACCTAAAAAACTGGACAAAGGGAGAGTGGGCAACCAACCACTGTCGTATCTTATCTCTATCCCTCCTATCATATTTTTTTAAAAAAGAGGGATTAAGGAACTGAGTGCCAAGCTGTTCTAGTAGAAAACTCCTGTTTAGATACCTCCATTAGGAGGCTGGATATGTTCTAGCTAGGTAGCTGATATTGATTAAAAAAAAAACAATTAGATATGTTTCATAGAGCCTAAAATATAAAAACCAATTTGAATAATATATTATTGCAGCGAGTAGATGGTCAGTAGCTCCCCCGCCTCCAGCTCCAGAAGCCCATCGGGGAGAGAGAGGCGACCGCATTGTCAACAATTTGGGTGGAAATGGAATCGGCTTAACTAGTGGGGCTGAAGCTCCGGCCTGTGCGGCCGCTTTACGAGATATTCGCTTGGCCTTACGGAGAGCGAGGGCACTCCCGCAACCCGCTGTGAGGCCTGTCCCTGATCCTCCTACTCCGGCTCTTTGGTTACCCAGGTGGGATTCATTTGATTCAATAATTTTATATTCAAATCAAATTTGCAACAATTTGTGGTCATTACCAATAGCAAATTGGCACTGTTCATTATTATTATTTGGTTTAATGATAACAATATGAAATAAAGCTTAATAATAATACTCCTCTGTTCAGTGCTGTCGAGTAAACATTTTTATCTCCTGTTAGTATAATTGATTAGTTCTCCATCAAAATGTCATTGATATTCTGACATACACAGAAATAATCAGTGTGTAGATTTGATTTCATTAATGTTAAATCATTTTTTGGTGTTGTGTTCCGCAATCGGACATGTTTTCTAGTTTCATTTGATTTAATGATGCTCAATGTTTTTAGAAGACGTGACACATCAAGGGAAAGTATAGAATCAACTGAGAGAAAACCGACCAGTGGGGATGAAGGTAAATAATTTTTTTCTTAAATAATGTATAAATTACAATTATTATAACCATTGTGACATTCTTTCATCGCCATTCATTTAAGTTATCAAAACATTCACAACGTTATTCATGAAAATCTCATGTGGTTAACTCTTTTGATTAGTACGGTAATTCTTGGCTTTAACCTCAAATAAGTTTACATTAATGCTTGTGAAAATCTTTTTTGCACTCTGAAAAAAATGTGACAAACCAACGATTTTCATTTGTGAAATATGGTTTTTAAATGTTTTTGCAATATTTAATGGTTCAGGAATCTGAATTTTTACATATAAATCTTATTTTATATATGCATAAAAATAATTATTGATGATTGTATTTCATATGGAAATTTTCAATGATTTCTTTTGTTTCTTCCTATAACATATTTGATACAATATAACATATTTGTATAAAATCAAATATCACTGCATTAACATTTTTATAAATAATAAAATTGCTACTTAATGCAGCAAAATTTTATTGTATTTTCAGATGAAGCGGACACTGACTTGGAAACAGACCGACTTTTGGGTCAACAACGGACAGACGACCAAGGCTTTTACGATGACAAGGTAAATTAATAATGGCTGCATAACCCTCTGCCTCCCCTATATATTCTTTTGTTACATATTTTTGTGTTTATTTGTCGAGATCTATTGCATGCCCTTCGGTGTGGGTGTATTCCTGAATTTGGTCTACATGTTATTGGTTTATTATTTTTGTTTTTATCGCACCTTTTTATGGTTTTCGTTGGTTTTTTTTTTAAACCTTTTTGGTTCAAGTTTTGGTGTGGTGCTACCTTTTTATGTTTCCAATGCAGTATCACATAAACATATTATTATATCAACACTCAATGAGGAAGCAAGCATTTCAGAAGATGCTTTAGACGTTTTCGTTTGCTAAATCTCGCTTCCGTTACTTTTTTAAAAACATAGTTATAGATTGTTTGACATGTTTTTTCTATTGTTTTAAGCATTGATGTTTTGATACTACTACAGCTCTGTTTTTTATACACTGGATTCAAATAAGATCAAATCATTAACTCAACACTTGTACTATAGAAATACTTTTTTAAATACAAATTAAATTTATCTAGGGACTCATAGCTAACTGAAATGTTGTTAAACTGATGTTTTGAATCATTTGTTTATTTTTTACATACATTAATCATTTCTGTACCGTTATTCATGATTCATATAAAATTAGTTAGAGTTCTTGTTATTGACATTGGTTAGAGGTTAATATAATTAAAATCATTTTTATAGATTTACAATTCTTATAGAAAAATTACAAATCAGAAAATTTGCTTTGGTATTTTTATCAAATCACATACATTCACACGGCTTAAAATTTTTAGTAGTTTTCTATTGACAAATTATATTTGTAGAATGTTGAGTTCTAGATAATTTTTGTGTACTCTTTAGAAATTTATCAAACATCAACAAACAATAGAAAAAAATCAAAGCTGAATATAGTAATTGTGTTAGATATATAGATAAATAAATAGTCGTATGACACGGTCAGCAGAATCGGTGTTATAAATATGATGGAAGACTTCACTTTACAGTTCGGCTAAACAATACTGAAACCTGCCTATTTATGTAAGCCAGGACACAACTACACTGTATATGTCATTAATAAAATAAGTCTCATAATCTAAGGTTGTTATAAAGTCCACGAAATATTTTATGAAAGTCCAAAATTATTTCATTCTTGAGTGTTCCCCATCGTGTGCATTCTGTATGTTCTTCTTCTAAGACTATAGTCGTGCGTACACTGCATTTGTGTTTTTCACCTTGCCCAGTGTTGTTTTGGTACAGCTTGTCTCTTATGAATAAGGTAATGTGTTTCTATATAGGCTTTATAAATAACTCCCGTTCACCTTCCTTATACCCTTCATTTCAATTCAAAATGAATGCCAACCTGAAGGGAATTAGTACTACTGTGTGTCACATTAACGTTTTAACCTGATATTTATAAAGAAACAAAGAAATTTTGGTATTGTGGCAATTTTCTTTCGTGGAATTTGTAATGGCTTTCTGCAAAGGGGTGACGGCACATAAAGAAAACTCTTTCAATAGTTTGCAAGCTGCAGGATTGCTGAAATTTCAAGAATATTGATGATTGAGAAATAAATATTCTGGATCATTTTTGTGGTTATTTTGAAATGTTTTTTTTTGTAACTATTTCATATTTTGATATTTGAATCACGATCGCATGCAGCTTGCAAACTGTAACTCTTAAGGAACCTTTACATTTACCCAATCACATCGGGATTAATCTTCTCCCTAAAAAGAAGGATTATAAATTCTCTGTTAAATATGTGAGAATGTGAAAGCTGGATCCTTAAATGGTGTGGGGGATCGTTGTTGGTGAGCGGTTGTTGCTTTTGTAGGGGTGGAGGAAAGGTGTGAGCGCAAACGGAAATGGAAACGGAAACTCTGCTGCCGCCGTTTCCCCCTCCACACCTCCTCTTCCCGTTCCATTGATCCCCTCGACTTCGCCTCCCCCGACGCCGCCCTCTCCTCCTGCCAGGAATCGTACCCAAGTCGAAACTGAAACCGACCCGCCCGCCGCAAATGACACCACCGCCACTGACGCTAATGCTAAGCACAAAAAGGTAAACCCCATATCGCCCTCCCTTTCATCCGTCCTAATCCCCATCGGTTTTTCTGGATAACGTCTTTAAAGGTTCACCTTTTAACTTAATTCTGCTCATATCTAAGTAATTATGGATTCGGCAGCTGCATACATCACAAGTGTTTGACTAAAACTCTATTAGCTCAAGCTAGTCTTCTAAATATTGGAAAATAGTGTCAATCACTCTTATCATCCAAATGCGAGATCATCTGCACTTTCTGCGCACTTACTGAATACTTCAATCAGTATTATATTTCATATGAACTTGATTTATATTGAAATAAACAATGCACTAGTTAAATATTTTCACCAGAGAGATGGGATCATTTATTCCTTCATGATGTATCTATCAGAGTTTTCTTCATTTTATAAAACTTTATATCACTACTCTTAACCATAATAAATGAAAAATTACTTACAAATCGCATGTTGCATGGTAACATACCCGATAGACAAAAATTTATATTTGACAAAATTCCTTCATGATTACAACTAAAAACTATAAAAACCAATTATCATAGTATTGTTCTTTGTTAAAATGTATCATATGATTGTCATGTGCGAAATTATCTTAATAACCAAGAGAGGTAAAAAAAATTCAGAAATGTGAACCTGTATTCCAAGATCCATAACAATTCCGTGTGTTCCTCTATCGTCGATAAATGAATGAAGCATGATCCCTTCTCACCACATTTTTAAATATTCACATTTTCATCTTCCTTATATTAATGCACTGACTGGCATGTCTTAATTGCTTTTTAACTGCACGTGTTTTTGATACTCCTATTTCAAATCATTAGATTGTATCTTTAACCCACTCGGGCTTATCTATTTAATACATTGTTTCGGAAATCGGTTATTTTTTAACGAATATACTATATTATTATTAAGTGTATGTTCAAAAGGTCAGATTTATTTATCTTCTTTCAATTGTAATAATAAAAAAAAAGAATTTATCGTATTTATTATAATACAGGCAATTTCCACTCATGCAAAAATGATTATATTCGTTACGCCTCTCGAGAGTGAAATGATTATTTTTTTGTAAATTGGGTATTGTCTGTATGTATACAATTTTAATATCTCCTTCATTTTGTATAGAAAGTTGTTTACATATAAGGTAATTCAGCCCAATATTTTGTATGTAATGAATTTGCACATTACCTATGCAACATTCAATTCAGTTTTACCAGTTTGCCCAAAATGGTTGTAAATTTTAAACAGTGCATGAATCATAATAATTTATATACTATCATTATTTTTCATTAAACATATATTGATTAAATGTATTTATTTTGATGAAATTTTCGAGTTTTATGCCACCAAAGTATTGTTACATTTGTGATTATAATACATATATTATTGCAGTTAGTTCTTGTCCAATATTGTCATTTAAACAATCTATTTCAATCATAATGGATAAATAATTCTACATTATGAAATGCATTTCATTGTGAGATTCATGGATGAATTTTCAAGTAAAATTTTACAAATTGAAACTATAAAATTGTGTACCTCATTAATTGCCACTTTACAGAAGAGACAAAAAAATATAATAGTGTTGTAAATAATGTATGTAAGATATAAAGTTTAGAACAATTAACCATGTAAATAAAATATTCCATTACTATAACACGTCAGCCAACATGACTCGGGAGATATACAAATTTTGCTTGCAAATTTGATTTGCATCATTTATATCTCAGATAGATATTAGCCAACAGAGACAAGGTGACATTCAAAGATTTTTCAATAAAATTGGAGTTACAAGTTTTTCAATTTTTAAAGTCAATATATTATAAATATATATTAAGAAGTAGCACACAAACGACAACTTTGTTATAAAACACTTTTTTTTCAAATGAAATGAAGAATGGTTAATATCTTGAATATTTCTATTTGAACTTGTCGATAATTATTGAAAATTTTCTTTTCACAGGATAAGGATGGAAAAAAGAAAGGAAAAAATAAAGAAGGTAAAATGCATTTTTCTTTTAATCTATATGAAGTAATACATAATGATTTGTTTATAAAACATGAATTACATTATTGTTTGTTAACTTGATTTTTCATATATTTTTTTTTTTCATTCTCCAACTATGGAACAATTTTTTTGGTGAGTAACTTATGAATGAGTTTTACTTAATTCATCACAAACGCTTAATGCCATTACATTTCACTCTCATTGATTTGCACCATATTTTGGATTATAGTATTCAGGAAGGGAAAGCTCATTTTTGTTGTAGGTTATTTTGAAATTATCTCATTTTTCCAAAATCTACCAGACGGGCTTTTTTTGATTTCCTGATTTGTTCTCGACTATCCTACAACAACTATATTTTCATTGATAGCTAATATTTTTAAGTGATATTTTACTTAAAAATTAGTGTTTTTTTTAAATGTCACCTTATTTTTTGAAGAGTTCCATATATACCTTGATTATAAATTGAGGCAGTATAAATAAATGATATTGAACATTCCATTCCAAAATATACTTGTCTGAATATGTTTATTTTCAAACCAAAACAAATAATGAAGTGAAAAATTATGTTTTATGTAACACTTTTCCTCACTGTAAAAAAAACAAAGAAGTTATGAGATAGTTGACTATTTAAATATTTTAATATTAGACATTTACGCTAGGCTCATACAAGTCTACACATACACTATAAATCATTAGCGAATTAGAAAGCACAACTCGGAACACAAAACTCTTGTGCTCTTGGTTTTATAATTATAGATGAACTCTATCTGACAGAAATTTATGGGGCATTTTCGATTATTTTTCTCACAGTTGAAAATATTCATTTACTGGAATGGTTCCAATTGCTATCTAAATTTTATATTAATTCTACTAATGCACTAAGTATATTTCCATTTGAAATACAATTATTCATTGTAAATATTCATAAAATTCCTTTTAAAATCACTCACCATCTGCCGCATTGTAAATATTGACACTTGAGTAACACATCATCTTAAAAGCGATAGGTTTTCTTAACTCTTTTACTCCAAACCATCAATCTATCGAAGCTACATGAAAATACTAAAATGGTTTGGCCACTTACTCGTCTGTGGCAAATTAGAACCAGTATATTGTAATGATCCACACTGATCACCATTATTTTTGAAATGCATAGAGCCATTTTCATTCATGTGTATAAGTTCTATAACCACTAGTTGATATACATATATTGTAAAACCATATCAGAAATTTGATACTCACCAGAAACAAATGACCCACAACTCCATATTTATTTTTGGCTAGAACTGAAATATGAACTTATGCGAGTGTGATAAATCGAATTTATGTATTCATTGATATCTTCAAGTAATTATACACAGTATTTCAGAATACTAGTTGTAAAAATAAAACAAAAATTTTCAATGCGAATTTTTATGCGAAATTGATCCGAATGTTTAATCACAGACTACTTGAGGTAAAGGGGTTAATTCTATCAGCATAAATAGCTGCTTAATCTCTGGGTAATACCATAACTCATATCATTCTTCTTGTTTCTGGTAATGACCAGCTTTGAACCATTAAGTCTTATTATCCGTTTAGAATAATCATCGACAATTTTATTGATGTGGATTAGTTGTGAATGCATTAGCTGAAAATCATCGCAAATGGTGAAACGCTTTGCTTTATTTGAGAATAACACGTGATATTTTTTAACATGAATTTATTTACATTTTTAGCCGGCCATGATCCTGCAGTTCTCATTGAAGGTGTATTGTTCCGAGCTCGGTATTTGGGCTCTACGCAGTTGGTATGCGAAGGACAGCCCACTAAAGCCACCCGTATGCTTCAAGCTGAGGAAGCAGTCAGTCGAATAAAGGTCAGATCTCTTTAACACATATCTCAATACCATGATCATACGTGTTTTCATACCTCTTATTAGCCTAAATTTCTGAGCATCTCATATCGAGACGTATGATTAAAGAGTTGTCTCATTTGGTAGCGAGTATGAAATAATAAATGAATTTCATGTCATTGATTCCTTCAGGCTGATCGGCTGATTTTTGTTTGCTATTTTCACTACTGTTAGAAGATCTATAATTGAACAGTAATCAACGATATTAGGTAAGCCTTTATTATACCTGTTCGTATGATTGTTATTGTATCTCGATACAGCAGTGAAGATAGGACATAATATGAATTCTGCAATTCAAATAGAGTACTGATATAAGTGTATACAGGACACAGAAAAGTCGCTCAGCCTGAAGGGAAAGAGCATTTAACACCTTTTTCTCTTTAAGTGCCTTTAAGTACCTCTTTAAGTTTCTATAAGTGCCTAGCCACTAATAAACATTGGAATAAGACTGATGGTTTAATTACCTCAGTTCGTTTCAATTGTGCCATTCTTATATTTATTGTAAAATAATATTTTCATTTTTATTCGATAAGATAAATTAATAAAATGCTGCTTTTAAACTATTTATTGATTAGGTGTTAAAATATTATAAAACCAACTCTTTTTTACATGGTGGTTCTACAAAAATCAATGCATAAAAAATGATACATAGAAAAATCCATAATTGGTGAGTCCAAAAAATTATTATTATTATATATACACAAGATATGATCAATCAATTCTACTGCTGCTATGCAATCCTTCAAAATTTGCTATCCCGCCATTTGTTATCATCAGATTGCTGACCACTGTTCAAATTAACTAATATTTAATTGCTTTAATTAAAAAAAAAATATTTCTTGATCTGTTATTTTAAAACCATGTAAAAAATGAGTTGAGTGTTTATCTGTTCTATAATACAGTACATTTTTTGAAAATTATTACCTTGAATTTTTGAAACTGAACAAATAATTATTTGATCATTATACCGATTGGAAGCCTAGATTGTGTGCTATTTCATAGTAATACCCTCCATTTTGTCTATCCATTTATATACTATGCCCCTTAACTGCCGCTCTTAATGTCTATTGGTATAGTCTGAATATGTGTACTCTCATCCGAATACTGTTGATGCACTCCTGTGTTTAAGAATTTTTATTATTCTCTGATCACAAACCCATAATAATATTCAAATACCTTATTATTATCAAACTAGTTGAGTAAGTCCGTATATTTATGTATCATGATATTTTTGTGTTAGCGGTTTGTCTCTGTATGTAGTGAGTTCGCATTGAAATCTATATCTGGGACTGTCCTACATTATTAATATTTGAATGACTATAGCCTTCATTTTCATTAATACAATACATTTTATATCTTAAAGTAATTATACTTAATAGTCAATCAATCATTTAATGATCATAGAAAACTATAGCTCCTGTTTTTGCGATAATGAATTTGTAGATTGAAAAATAATTTATCATTCTAGACAATTCATGCAGAATGGAACTAGAATGGAACTAGAATAGAATATGTTGCATTACTTATGGTAGAACAACATTCATCTCTATGAAATAGTAATTTATTTGCATGCCAGACGACTTTTTGAAATAGTCAAAAACATGCGTGCATTCTTTAAATAGTTTAAATAAATCTTTTTATTGTTTACTGGGAAACAAACATTTAAAAAAAAACTGAATATCAGTCGGTCGAAAAGGATCTTGTGTACGTACTATCGGTCTGTGTGAATCGGGATTGTTTTGGTTATTATGTTTGCAAGTCTTATTGTATTCATATGTATTATATCAACAAATACTATAATATTATTATCAGTGTAGAGTATTTTGCACTAGAGTTTTGTTTCAGTGTCCCCCTCACCCCTTCACAGAGCCTTTGCCATTGGTCAGCTGACCGAGGGAGCGTTCTGATTGGTTGCCTGACACCTGCCTGCCGCCAGCCATTGGTTTCATTGGCTACCTCACAAAATCCTCCGGAATGTTTGTCTCTCACTCTTTTTTTACCTATCTGCCATCATATATCTCTCATTTATGTTTCTTTTTCTTTCCTGATATAGTTCTCATGTATATATTATACCTGCTGTTCACAAAATCTGGAAATAATTGTGCATATTAAACACCGTGACAAAAGTCACGTATGATGCAAGGTTTTTATAGAGGAAATGCATTTTACCAAATCAATAAAATAATCAGACTAGTTCGCTTAATCTTCATGTTGTATTATAAGTAACTATTGGCCTCAATTAGTAACTTAACTGTACAGTGTACAAAGTAATGTAACGATAAAACTTTTTTATTTCCATAAAAATATCACAATTTCTTTTACTTGTTACTTTAAAAAGTCAGAGAAAATATTTCTTTCAAGTTACTGTTGTATGTGTTCCCATGAATAAATCAGGTTATTAAATTTATTTGCTCAAAGTAAAAAATGTAATTAAAATAAAGAATATTTCAATCAGTAAAAGGATGATTGGAAAAGTTGGTAAATTTTAATGGTATCCTATCGTTTTTGAACAATTTTGTTTGCATGAAAACAATCATTGCCACTATAATTGTTATAAAAATCCTCTCTGAAAGGTTTTTATTTATACTATCAATATACATATGCCAAGTTCAACTTGTCACATTACACCAATCAGAATGGCCGGATTCTAAACATATATGAAAAAACCCTCAATTTCTGCAGATGATATTCTTCCCCGTAATGTTGTATTCATTGAATCTTAACCCCTTGAATTATTATCATTTTTCTATGTTACCTGCATTCATATTTTCATTTATTTTCTCATCCGTTATTTGCACGGCATGCTGAAATATTTCATTAGGAACTGCATTAAAGCTTTTTTATTTTATGATTGACCTCATACATTATATTGTATTTTACTCATGGGCTTTTTAAATATTGTTTTGTCATTCGAACAGCTTACTGGCTTCATTCTTCTGTTGCGCTTTACTGCTTTTCATGCTTGGAACAAGTGCCCGGATCGGAAGACCATTATTTTTTTTTTATGTTGAGATCTTTAATTCACAGTAAAATTTTTAATTAATTCTATTCTACACATTCTAATATTAGCAATAATTATTATTGTTCAAAATCTATAAAATTCACCTTTTTTTGATAATAATTACTTAAATATTTGCAGATGAGTATTTATACCCTTATGTAAGATAATTACATTTTATCTGGCAGCAATTGTTCTAGTACAATATTTGATTGTAATAATTTTCATCCGATCCGAGTACATGAGCTTGTTAAAGTATACAAAGAGACGGGTAGCGGTAGTTACCGCTAGGTATAGAGCATGGTGAGATTGTCATGAAGGCATGCGGTGATGTTTTTAGTCATTACCGATTCACAAAGGCCGACTTTCGCCCACCGCGGCTGCCCTATCAAGATTTTACTAAACATATTGTTATCGATCACCCATGTTTTTTTTTCATTGCCATCGCTGCTGAGGCAGGTTAAACAATATAGAGATTCATTGACTTCACATTTATTAATCATATCGCTCTTTCTGCACACATTTATTCATGAATATCCTCCATACTTTATTTTCAGAACGGACCGTACCCTATCTATTCATATAAATTATTTATAAAGGAGTTCTGATTTCATATTCCAACAACATAATGCATTTCTGTCACGATTTCTGGTTCTATTTTTGTAAAAATTTACATTTTAGTGGCTTTGTAGAATACAGTGTGACTATTGTGCGTATTGCACCCGGAGCAGTGGTACAACAATGTATGTATGTATTGCATGTGTTCAGAGAGAGCGAACTGATTTGTCATTGTTGATTTAACAAATAGTTATTAAAAAAAGAGAGAGACCGACATTTTGACGTTTATATTTTTAAAAATTTTGATTTTCCCGCTTTCGCAATCTTCAGCCAGACGGCATCGGCGGCGAGAGTGGCACGTTTTATTATTATCATTTATAGGATGCAAACGCATGCGTTCAGGCAACCAATCAGCATCATCATTCGGGTAGCAACGTCAACATCAATGCTGCTTCCGCATATGAGGAAGTTTACGCTCAGCGCAGCGAGACCGCGGCCGAGGAAGGTCCTCCGGCAGGAACCGTTTTCCGCCTCACCTTTTTGGGCTCTGTGGAGGTGGACGAGGAGGGCACCGGCCGCCGCAGACGCAAACGTCTCAAAAAAAACATGGTGGAAGAAGCTGTCACCAAAATTAAGGTCTGATTGTACACCCCATCGAGGGTCTGACACCTTTCACTAGCAGGGCACATTCACTTGAAGGCAGTTTCCTTCTTGATGGATGAGTAAAACAATGGGTTATTCTGTCATCACTTGTGTATAAAACATTGTGGATTATACTTGCAGTTCTATGATTACAAAGCAATGCTCTAATGAATTTTTAATTTTAATATATAACTTAATATCTGTATTTCCTAACTTTGAACCTAATTTTCATTATCTAAATATTAACATATTTATTTGCTTTGCTACTTCACAGATTTCATTTAAAAATAACTTTCTTGTCTCTTCCTTTCATATATTCAAAAATTAGCTAATAAGAATTTCTTTAGGGTACACTGCATTCATGAAATCTGCCTTATCATCATCACATTTTCAAATAACTTACTTACTGAAAACTGAAGTTGGTGGAATAATTATTCTCTCAATTTTATATATGTATCATTCATATCCTTTGTACTAAATTATTGTATTTTTTATGATATTACATTACAGTAGACAATCCTAGTATGTACTCAAGCGTCTTGTTAGATCCTATGGCTTGCTACAGTTATAAAAATTAATTTAGGAGCATTTTGTCATGATATGTTTAAAATTAAATTCCTTATTATATTTAGAAAACTTCAAATCCAAGAATTTTGAATTGCTATGTTCATAAATTTTGTTGTATAATGCCACACACATTAAGAAAATATTATTTAATTTATTAGGTACACAAAATACTCCTTCTTATTAGAAATCACAACCTCTATGATTATATTCAAAAAGTCAGTATTTTTACTATTATATAAGTAATTACATAAAACAAAACTTGCTAATCGAGAATTTTTCTTATTTTTTTCTTTGTTTTTCTGCTTCTCATGGATCCTGTAGGCATTGGTGAGTGGATTGCTAGTATTTTTAATACCGAATTACCATCAGTAAACTATTGAATCATTGATGTACACTTTTTAAAATCCCAGTAACGTAATTTTTTATGTGGCATTTGTTTAGCTTTAAAACACATTAAAATCTGACAGGTTCTACTTCATCAATGGAATCTATTTTAATTTGCATTTTATTAGTACAATATCTGAGAAATATTTTAAATTCATGTTTCCAACGAAATTCTCGTCATTCGATTTGTTTTTTTGGTTAAAAATATATTTAACACAATATGATGATTAAATATTTTTTCTGGGAATAATGATGAATATTATATTTTTTTTTATTTTACTTCCTTTCAGGCTCCAGAGGGAGAATCTCAACCGAGTACGGAAGTTGATCTATTTATATCGACGGAAAAAATAATGGTACTCAACACTGACCTAAAAGAGATAATGATGGACCATGCACTCCGTACCATTTCTTACATTGCGGACATTGGAGATTTGGTAGTCTTAATGGCACGTCGTCGGTTTGTTCCTCATGAAATGGATGACCCACCGAAAGTCAATCGAACTCCAAAAATGATTTGCCACGTATTTGAGAGTGAAGAGGTGCATATAAATTGTTGTCTTTCTACTATGCTTTACACCAGCCATACTCAAACTTTTTTTCCTCCGGGCAGCATTCCGAATTTTGCTTTTCTAGGTGGGCCGCAACATATTGATAGTAAACTGTAAATGTAACACATACTATACGGCATACACATGTATGTATTATGATGTAAAAAAAAAACTATTTTACTTTTTTGTGAATATTTATTTATTTATTAAATAAGACTTACCAGCATAAGAACAAGTATAAAATATTTTGGTAATAAAAGGAAATTTTTCTGCCAAAAGCAGGCTCCTAGATACAACTTTATAACTTTAAATTTAAGATGAAAAGAGAAAAATAAAATAAAATTAATGTGAGTTATCAAATTGAGTCAAACTTTGAGAACTATTTTCGTCAAATCAGGTTCCTGATTACTACAGGCTACTCTTAATATATCATCAAGGTAAGAATCAGTACGCCGATTTCTATACACGCTATTCACATATTTCATTTTAGAATATGACGATTCACAGAGATATGTAGATGAGATATTGAAAATATGTCTAAAACAACACCAACAAAATATTTGGTGACTATGATTATTTTGGGCCGAACATAAGAGCTATTTGGGCCGCAGTTTGAGTATCGCTGCTTTACACGGATCCTTTTTTTCGTACATGTTTTAGGACTTGGATCATCGTTTTAATATACAGTTAAATAACTTTATTATGTTTTTAAGGCTCAATTTATCGCTCAATCTATCGGGCAAGCATTTCAAGTGGCTTACATGGAATTTCTAAAGGCGAACGGAATCGAGGATCATAGTTTCGTAAAGGAAATGGACTACCAAGAAGTTCTCAATAGTCAAGAGATATTTGGCGATGAGTTGCAAATGTTCGCCAAGAAGGAAATGCAAAAAGAGGTGGTGGTACCGAAGGCTAAAGGGGAAATACTTGGCGTAGTTATAGTTGAGTCAGGATGGGGATCGATGCTCCCGACAGTTGTCATTGCTAACTTGGCACCTTCTGGAGCTGCAGCGAGATGTGGACAACTCAACATTGGTTTGTTTAACACTATTTAAAATTACATTTCATGGGTTTTTTTACCTCAGGACATTTCATATAATTTTCGTGGTGAGCTTTCTCATCCATATTTAGTTTTCTAGTCTTGAATCGAATAATTTAAGAGAAGGAAAATACTTTAACCTTTGAGCAAGCTCTGTATGCGGCAGCTTATTTGTTGATTTGTTAATAGTGTTTTCGAATATAGATTGTAATATATATTCAAATAATCAAACGTTAATTATCACCTACAATAGTTTTTTCAAGTTTTAATAATCATTCAAGTGTGGTGTAACGGGAATGCCCATGACCACTATGCACGCCATATGCGCTGAGGGCGTCAGCTATGATGCGCATACCTTTCATATGCATACAAAGAGTTAGACCCTCAGTTACAAAATCATAAACGATTTTCATAATTATATATTGGATGACATTTTTAATACAAAGTTGAATATATTTTAATAAGACACCTTTTATTCAATATTTTAGATGCAATGAGTTCAATGTGTATTTCAGCTTTCGGAATTTGCTCAATAAATGTATTTTATTTTTCCTACAGGTGACCAAATAATAGCCATAAATGGAGTAAGCTTAGTTGGTTTGCCACTGTCCACATGTCAAACGTATATAAAGAATTCTAAAAATCAGACTGTTGTCAAGTTGACAGTTGTGCCTTGCGCTCCTGTTGTAGAAGTCAAGATAAAGAGACCAGATACTAAATACCAGCTGGGCTTCAGCGTACAAAATGGAGTTGTAAGTCATTCTTTCATTATTACAGTAAGATGTTTGGAAAATTCCCCTTCCTCTAATAATAAGTATTTTGAACACATGTAATGTTTTTGACATGGGAAAATCATTTGAATTTGAATATTTTAGATTTATTCTTAGAGAGAAAATTGTAGTTTTGAGTATGTACCAGTCAAATGATTGAATTTAAGAAATTGATCAAAGAACTTTCTTACCAAATTTTAATTCTTCAAATTCTGTATAATTATCATAACCTTTGTCACTAATCACCCACATTTCACCTCTGCGATTTGAAGTGTATGGATGGAAGACCCCAAAATATGATCCCCGGATCATTGGTGACAAGGTTTTTGAAAATGCACAGAATTCAAATGATTCAGGTCAAAATTATTACTCTCCGAAGCTTACAAAATACAATTGGTTTATGCCAATATTAGTAAAATATATAACCACACGTATGCCATTGTGTATTTTTGTGAGTGTTCTACATTAAGGAAATTCATTTTAAAAACTGTTGACTTATCAATAGAAATACACTTCTTATCAAGTTTATATGTGGAATAATTATTATGAATAGATAAGGGAAAATCAAATCCAAAAAACAATTAATACTACCCACATCCGCTAACTATCAACATAGTGTATTTCTTTTTGTTGAATTAAGTTTTACATAATTAAGCACCTTGTGGAATATTCTAGATTTGCAGTCTACTGCGAGGCGGTATCGCTGAGAGGGGAGGAGTTCGAGTGGGTCACCGTATAATAGAAATAAACAATCAAAGCGTCGTAGCTGTGCCGCACGAAAGGATTGTCAATCTACTGGCTACTTCTGTTGGCGAGGTGAAGTGATTTTGATTATTTTAATTTAATCCTTCAAACACTTGGTAAATATTACTAGCAATGGTTTTATACATCACCTGTATTTCTTTTCACAAATAGTCAACAAAGGTTGTATGATGTACATATTGAAAACCTAAATAGATTGGTTATCGTAGAATAGTTCCTTTTATCAATACCCATCACTGATTAATATATTGAGATGATTAAAACACCACTTAAAAGCATCTCTGTTATGATCTTTCCAAAATGACTTGCAATAAATTGATTTTTGTGATAGGCTTTCATTGCAAGGATGCAGACCTTGTAATTATTTTCCTAATTATGATTTCAAATTATTATATATCTGAAAAATAGCAGAGTTAATTCATATCACTCTCAATTCAGTAGTCTCTAGGCTTAATATTATTTTTAATTCTTCTCACATATAAAGCAATATGAACAATGCATTCTTGATTTCTAAAAAAAAATTATTATCTAAATGCAAGTCAGTTTTGCTTAAATGACTTAAAAATCAAAAATAACTTGATATAATAAAAAGTTTTCAATATGTATCAATAATAAAAGTTATTTTGTATTTTTTAATTGAAAAACAAAAATTTCTTCTACCATTATTTGTTCTGTTATAAGTGCAGCAAATATATTCTTAAATAAGTTAACAGTGTACTTTATCCATCATTGGTTTGTCAGTCTCTTGTAGTTTCTGTCACCTTGACGCACACTCCTATTCTTCTTTAAAATCAATAAATGACCTCTTTTGATCAACTATTTTATTATGCATCCTTACCTGTCCTTCAGCCTAAAAGCAGTCATGTCCAGATAGGATAGTGTTGTAAATCCAGTGCATTTAAAGTATATATTTTTATATACATGAAGCCTTGATGTTAGAAGTTGCATTTGCAATATTTTATTTTCATCAGTAAATGTTTTTGCTGTTGTATTTTTTTTTATTTTATCATAACTAATCCCTTCATGGCTAGTAATATAGAAAACAAACAAATTTTATTTTGGATGTTCCAAATTTGTTTTCAGATTCTCATGAAGACAATGCCGACATCGATGTTTCGCCTTCTAACGGGACAGGAGAATCCGGTTTATATTTAATTTTGACCCATCGCTAACTCTCAAAGACAAAACACAGCTAAAAGTGCCTGCTTGGATAGTGTGTAATGACTGTTGAAAATTTGATTTTAATATTGTGGCTGACAGTGAATTTAAAAAGCATATTTTAAATGAAAATAATGTTCTTATATACATATATAAATATAATGTATCATTTTAAGTGTTCTAGTACATTTTGTGTTTGGTATTAAATGAATCATGACAATATGAGATGTTATCGCTACGACATCGGTGCAACTGTAGTATTAAGCATGGTGAACCTCGTGCTTTAGGGAATCTCGCTTTTGCACAATAATTGCACAAATGTCGAGAACATAGTCGCGAGCGATTCGACGGTTCAGATATTTAAAAATGCTATAAATATATATATATTAAAATACCCATTAAGTAAGAGACGGAGAATGAACAGCAAACGCAGGTTAACTGTTAAATGAGCGAGCGCTTCAAGCTTATTGTCCACTGCGATCAAGCTATGACCGTTGGAATGATTATTATTACGGAATATCATTACAAATTTCATATCCGCTTAGACACATCTTTTATTATTGTTAACTAAGTACCTCCTATAAAAAAAATGATCGTTTGCTAGCATGCTAAATCCAGATATTTAATAACTAAAAAATGTATGAATATAAATGTTACTTTTTGTATGAAATGTGTTTATAAAGTAAGAAGTGTGTTCTGGTTGAACAGCGATTAACTGATGTACTTGACCTTGATGTAACCTTTCCTGTTTGTGAAGCGAGTCGGATCTCAGCGAAGTCGGCTGCGCGTGTGTGTGTACAAATGTCTATTAAATCAGTTGTTCCAATTGCCGAGAGTATTATCTAGTCATGCATTTATAGAATAAAATTACAGAGACAATACCTTGTGTTTTATTAACAGTCACCTCTCCGGAAGTCGAAAGAAAACCCAGTTTGTATTTATGCTTAAAATTCTATTTCAGAAGCAAAGAGTTTGGTAATACATAACTTGTCATACAAGCGTTCAAATAATATATTATATATCATCGGAGTATCCAAACTTAATATATCTAGCACATTTCAAGTTTTAAGCTAGAATACAATAAATACATACCCTCAACATCAGTTTGCATTAATAATATTGTTTACAGTTGTTTTAATTAAATAATATATCATTTATTATATCAAACCAAAATTATATAAATAAAATTTCAGCCACAGTTGAGTGCATTGGTAATGCTGAAATACAAAATTCTAGCAAATAAAACTGACATTGACAAGTAATGTTTGAGTTCTTAAGATATTATCAAAATTAACAATTCAATGCCACTTGTTTTATAAAAAGAATGTTAGGTTACTAGTTCACAAATAATAGCTTTTTATTTTTATGTACAAGTAAACTCTAAATTGATAAAGTGAAAGAAAAATTATTGAAATATATTTTTTAAAACTGGGCAGCTTTGAATGTGCTGTAAGTACCACGGTCACTGCAGTTGAGAGTTCCCAGTAGAGCAAAAAACAATTCCTCCAATAGCTTTAGATTAACTAGGCGAGTGTATATTTCTGAGAAATAGATGTCACTAAACATCAGCACACCACTGATAAGTATCATGTTGTGATTTAAAGCAAACTGATTACAATGTTTCCATGTTGTTTTTTTTTTTGTTACAACTTTTGCATAGAATTGACCCCGAAAAGCAATAACATCATGGACTAACGATGTTGGACTCATAGTTGAGGTTTTATACTTATGTTAACGATACTTAGGAGACCAGGGTAGCCAGGGTGAAGGTTAAGAAATAAGGTGAACCAATAAAAGCTATAGGTAAATTCTATTACCAGACAGAATGCTCGTGCATGATTGCATATCACACCGTTTGTTCTTAGACAGCAATCTTAGTTTTTTCACTTAACTTAATGATTCTTACAATAAAAAAAATGGAGGATGCAGCAACAGTAAACAAAATTTATGGGGAATACATAAGTAAGTCATATTTAGACAATAAATCATGTCAAAACCCCTCCAATACAATTTCCTTTGTGAGCTGAATCAGCCACTGAACAAATTTGATCGCCTCTCCGAGTGATGCAATTAATCATGAATTAAGCAAGTAGTGCTTAGGTAAGTATATTGTACTAAATTTGATATTAAAACAGACTGTATACATGTAAATATACACGATTCTAGGCATTTGTGACCAATAGATCATGAAACAAAACAAACTGTCGGCAGCGCCAGTAGAAAGTTAATACTGCTAGATTTCAATAGCGTGTCAAGTGAGCAGAGAAACAATTTGACATTACATGTACGATTCTGGTTAATATATAGAATATAAGAGCCATTGAAATCGAATTTTGACTGCATGTACAGTCACTTGAAATATAAAATACTTTTGCATTCCAATGTGTCAAAAGATGTGTTACTATTTCTACAGTTTGTTTTGTTTTTGACACATCATTATCATTACAAAATTAAGGTAAAAAGCACAATTGTAACACTATTTGCTCACACGGCATAGAACAATCTCACACATCACAATATGTAGTGATAACTTTATTATAAAACTTATTAAACAGTCAACAAAATTTAGCCAGTGACTTGATTCAGCAATAGTTTATAAACATTCTATCACCATAACTTCAATCGTGAAACAGGCACTGAGGACAATGCGGCAGACGCTCAGTTATCCATTGCATATCTCCTCGTCCATTCTTTAGCATTACGAATTGCTTCCACTTCGTTGATCTTCCACAGTTCAGCGACGTCATTCGCCAGTGGATCGTCAGGGTTTGGCGCTGACAGTAAGGCTTGAATAGACAAAAGTACCGTTCGGATTTGTAAGGCAGGGCTCCATTTGTCTTTCAGAATATCGAGACATATACGTCCCAAACGATCTATGTTCGGATGGTATATTTTTGTAATAAATCTAACTTTGGGTGCCGACATTGGATAGTCTTCCGGAAGAAAAAGTTCTAATCTGAATAAACCGCCTTCGAACGGAGAATCTTCGGGTCCAGTAACAATTACACTAAAATAACGGGCATTGGTATCGCTGGGAACAGCACTTATACCCGGCACCGGCTCCTGCATCAGACGTTGTGTCTCTTTGATTATTCTACGTGGTAGGGCTGCCATTTTAAATGTGCGGCCGAATGCTGATAATTTTGATTAAACAAAATATACGAAACGAAAACTCTTTTTGTAAGATCACTAGCACTGCACTTCAATTCTCGGGGTAGTAAAAATAAATATAAAGTCATAAAAAACGTATACGCGTCGGCAATCTATTCTTTAGAGGCGAAGTAGGTACCCCCAGTGCAAAAAGGGTCTTATATTATAAATGAAATACATTCGACAGAACTCTGGCGGCAGGAATGAAAGCTAACTGGAATTATTTTTTGCCGGAAACGGTCATAGTAGCATGAATTCATTCGTGGCCAGTAACATTATTAGATGGGTATACTGAGTAGGTATAAAATATATTTTTATCATTTCTATGTATGAAATGAAATAGAAATTATGCTATGAATAAAACAAAACATATATTTTTAAATATAAATTCTTTTTGGCTAGATTGATTATTTAACAAGAGATGGAAAAAAACGTTCACAGAGAAAACATACTAGAGTATAATAATTATTACCTGCAATATATTATGCAAATTGTGTACTTGTATTCCATTTACAATTTTACCTATTTATCAATCAATTAAACTAGAGATATTAATTTTCAAGTTACGTAAAATATATTTGATTTTAATATTTCAACGAGACTTTAATTTATTGGTTTTGTTTCTAATATGGCCATAAAATAATAAAAACATTATTTGAAATCTTTTTGGATATCTAGTACTCTAAAAAAAAGAAAAAAATAATATTTTTAATATTTCTATCAAAAACCATTATGTTCGGAGTTATAAAGCGGAGTCTACAGTATAAAACTAAAACATTTTTTTAGTGGATTACAAAATATTTGCTAACGTCTATTTTTGATGAAAAAAAAATGTTTGATCTCTATTTATGTATACATATAATTAAACATCGCACCTCTGATTTTTGCAAAACTGTTGTGAATGAGTAATAACAAATACGTTTTGATGTTTTTTTTTTATTAATTTTAATGAATAGCATATTCCAATTATTAACTGGATAAAATAAAAATGTATGACAAACATATACGTACATTAATACAGCACAGCGAATCTCAACCAGTGGCTAATGAATAAAAAATGCTCTTGTATATTAAATAGGAGAGAAATTTAAATATGTAATATTTTTAACGTATAAAAAAATATTAATTATTAACTTTTGATTGTCAACATTATATTAATAAAATTGTAAATAGCTCTCAGCACGTCTCATAACACTACTATTCGATATAAAAGATTATAAATAGTCAAGATAATATCAGGAACATATAATAGGTACTTCGGTTGCGTGCTTATAATGGCATGTTAAATGTAAGATGCACATAAACAGAAGAGAGATATTTATGTTAAATATTTTACTGCTTGGTACGTACGTACGTTCGTTGAATAAGCGAATGAGTGAAACATGATTAAAATGGCCTAGAAGGTTCTAAGAATCTCTGGAGTTGAAAATTTTTGTTATTCACGAGGTTTTGGAGATATTACTATAAAATAAAACAATTTTGGAGATTAGAAGATCCTGGATATTGCAATTAATGTTTCAAATCAGGGAGTAATCATTTACAAATGTTAATAAAGTGAGAAGAATGGAAATTTTATGCTTACTAGATAGTTATCGTACTACTTTTTATAGCCATTATCCAAGCCCGTGAAATATCTTATATAAATATACAACTTATTATAGATAAAAGCTCTTCGATTGTGGATTCCGTTCCTATATTAAATTGATCATGTATGCATCAGTAGTATCGCTAATCATATAAATGAAATATTCAATCGGCATATTTTGATGGCTTTATGTACTTACTAATTAGTCATCGGTATCTAATTGTTTGATCATGTTCGTACCATATCACCTTCATATATCTTCCTTTAACCAACTCCATGCTAACATCTGGGCATATTCGATGACTGATAAGCAGTGTTTTTCAGAAGTTACACTCCTTGCATATTTGCATATCACAGTGGTAAATTGTTGATATCAGATACTAAAATCTTTGTCGAGAGTTTTGTTATTTCCGATATTAAAAAATATATTATCAAAATATTACTTTTCACTAGTATAGTATTATGATAATGGCATTTGTGTATGTGCAATTAGAAGAACTAGCCAAACCTAATTCAGATAAAAAAATAAGACTCGTAGTTAAAAAGTAAGCTTGATATTGATAATCGGATCCATATATCGAAAATATCTTTTAAGGAATGAATTAGGAAATTTAATTGTTACATTAGGTCACCTGATATTTAATTCCATCATAACTCACATATAAAATTTAATCAGAAAACAAAATTTCAATGGTTATTGGATAATTATTGTTGTAATTTTTTTTCATCAAAATGTGATAAGGCTGTATTGTTTATAAGATTATCATTCCTAAAATTAAATGATATATATAGCTCATGGATTTTCGGTCTATTGCATCCGTGCGATAGAATGCCTGACGAGGCCGAAAGGCGAAACCCGGATTGTGCGCGACAAAACATGTGAAAATTTCCGTAGATTACAAAATTCAAATTTTAATGTTTTGGGGTAAAAGATATTATATCCGTAATGATCGCAAGTAAGCAATATGTTGTAAATAATTTCAATCATGTAGTTTTGATTGACGCTTCGAAACTATGAAAGGCAGTGCTCGAATTCGAAGAGTTTTTTACCCCTTGTTCATTTGAAAGGAAAATATTGATAGTTGTGAACATCTGTTATAATTTAATATGGAAAGACACACCCTTTGGGTCATTTGAAAACACATTATGGCACTCCTTATTTTTCCATCTCGACATGCAACACGTTTTTACAATTTAGTCAACTGTAAGTATTTCCCTCGAACAGGCATATTTAAGAACTCTCTAATTGTTGATTGAAGACATTTGTGAAATTATAAAAATGTAAATAGTAGTATAATGTGTTAAGGAAAAACATTTAAAAATATTTTAGATTGCTAAAGCTAGATAACTTTAAGATTGAATATAAAAATGGGGAATAAAGTTGTCACCTTCACGGAGAAGCAACTGGAAGACTATCAGGTAAATATTAAATATATATTTATATTATATACAAAAAAAAATATATTATAACAATCACACTCCAGTTTTTATAAATTAGTTAACTTTACGACAAATGTAATTATTTAGTCATGTATTTTACAGTGCATTTATAATAAATATAGGACCATTAAATTGTAGATAATTATTGTTTTGATAGAAACCTTGCCTGTGTTTTTTAATTGTTTCCGTTTTCCAAGGATTGCACATTTTTCACGAGGAAAGAAATTCTAAGGTAAGTTGACAGTCAAATATCCTTCAATTAGCCATTATATAATTGAATAAATTATGCTTTTAAAGCTATAAATACAATGTTATTTTAAAGATATTTAATAATATTATTTAAATTTTTAGTCCAAAACCAATTATAATTTTTGTAGAACTAAAATTTATTGCTATTTTTTTACATTGTTAAATGTATATGATTAAAAATCGTCTGATAGAGTTAATTTCTTAGTGGTGATTATATTAGAAAAATATATTATGTCAAAATCCTAGTATCAAATCCATAGAGTAAATATAATTATATTTGGATGATATTTCAATCCGAGATATTAGTAAAAAAAAAAAAAAAATGTTTCTCAAAACATTCTTGTCAAATTTTGTCTGGTTCTCTAATTCAATTCACCGTGTATTTTTTTGTTTTGTTAATCGATATATATTTATATACAACTTGCAGTTTCATAACTCACGGTCAAATGTCGATGTGAAGTTTCTAATTGAAAGCTTCTTACTACCGGCATCATATTGAACAGTGATTTATTTGTTATGCCAGATAGATTTCAAACATTCCATAAGATAGATGACTATCGATAAATTCAAGTAGATTTTCCGGTAGAGTGGAGATTTCACTTCTATCTATAGAACCGTCTAACGGCAACAAGTGTACAGACTTACAGCAATTCGAAAATTAAAAAAAAAAAGACACATTTCAAAAATTTCAATCTCTCGCTCACAATGAATGACTAAAACGGACAGTCATTGAGTAAACCTGATTTTTTCTCTTTGTTTGGTTCATATAGAAATAAATAACCACGCGAAATCGTTGTATAACTTGTTTTAATGCTTTTATTTAGTTATTAACTAAAATTCTTCTTTCTAAAGTCTATTTAGATCAGCTATTCTCAATCCTGGGCCTTACACTTTTAGACCAAATTTTTTTGTCAGAAATTACTAAAATTTGTCAAAACAAATACACAAAAACCATAAGGTAGCTTTATATTTTATAGTGCACATCTAAAGCTAAATTTTCGCTCACTGTGTTATAACGCTTTCGTAGCTATCTGAATGGAAAACTATAAAAAAAATGAAATAATGATTTAAAAAGAAAAAAAATGGGGCATGGCATAAAGCATACAAAAATATAATATAATCCATCGTAATACATTTTTTAAATTAGCAAGAACGTCCATCGAGCTAGTTTGACGATATCTATTTTGAAATCTTATAAAGAATATAAATGTTTATTTTTATCAATTATATCCAGCAATATTTCAACATACGTTTTACGGGAACTGTTTGTTATTCAAATGCTCAGCCTTCATTCTTTAGCACGATTTCCACAAGTATCGAAACAGCAGCGAATAATTGCTTTGAGTGAATAAAATGGTGCGTATATAAATTTGTATCTGTTTCACATTGTACTTTTATAATCAATAAAGAAATTAAAATCTAATACGTGAAAAAGAACAACGAAAATTTGATAAACAATTTTTTTCGATTATTTTTGTTACTTTATAATCGATACCCTTGATTTTTGGAACCAATTTATCAAATTATACGGAAGCAAAGTTTTTTACCCGCCACTCTCTAGAACTAATATATCTCTTAAAAAAGGATCGGATGTGCCATGTTTTATAAGATCGACCTCATAATTCATCCTTTAAAATGCGGCATTTATAAAAAAGCCCATTTTTAAACTTTCAATGGATGTTTGATAGAATATAATACAATACGAGGAACCATTCAGAACAGTATATGAAATTATTCATCGATCGACATGCAATGCTACTATATCGATAGTTTTTCTAAAACCTATCTCTGATGATATTCCATGCTAAATCTGTTTCTGCGAGTGTGTAATCATTAAATATTGAGTATTGATTTCAATGAATGTTTTTATAGTAATTTATTAAGCCAATTTAACTGTATTTTTTCTATCTACATTTTAATTTAATTTTCGGTTACATACTAATAGACAATTATTTTTTATCATATTATTTTCACTATAGATCATTGAGAATATAAAAAGAGCTGATTATTAAATTGATACCAGTATTGTAACCTTCTGTTTTTCATCATTTAAAATCGGTAAAGATTTTTCAATAATATTTAATTGAATCAATTAACTGTATCGAGTTTTTGTGCCTAAACCAAATTGACTTTGAATATTGTAGCGCTGCGAATGTGAAATATAAACAATGATATAATATTATATCTTTGATACACTAACGAGCCTTACGAAATATATTCGTGAATTACACAAGGATAATTTAGTTTACTGAACAGTAAATCTGATTAAGTATACGCGAAGGAATTTATTTTATGTATATTTTCCTAACGTATGAAACAATGATTTCGACGTTATCAAATAATCTTTTGGTATTAATGTTCATAGTTAAAGTTTCGTGCTATCAACGGAAACGAATAAGAAACTTTCATTTGTGTCTGTAAAAGGTAAAAAGATTTTTTATGCTTAAAATATATTCTTTTAATATCAGTGTTTTCTGAAGAGTCCACAAAAGGTTTCGAGAAGTAAATCCTGACATCGTTCCCAAGAGGATGACCGAAGATCAGGCAGTGAAAATCCACGTCCCTGTCGAGTTTATTGAGAAGCTTCCAGAATTAAAGGTTTTGTATTATTTGAATATGTGTAAAAACCATATATAAATGTGTGTATATTCTTTTAAGGGAAGCTTTTAAAATGTGTGTTTTTATGTAGCGTAAAAATTTAATGATTTTAAAACTAAACAATAAAACTTCTGCTACTTTTCTTAGATGCTAAATCACCGCCTTATTATTTTTTGAACAGGCTTATTTTATAAGAAAAACTGTACCGTATAGCATCAATAGATTTTTTCTTATACGTATCCAAATGTATCTACCTATTCTATGAGGTCATTCAAATTATTATATATGTCTATTCTAATTATTTGAGTATTTTTTATAAATAAAATAAAATTAATCATTAAAATATCTGTGTTGTAATACTTTCAAATAATATTTTATTGTTGAAATATTTACTGTTAAATTAATTCAGTAGACTAACATTAAAACTATTAAAATATTTATGTACTTTCTACTGGAACACTACATTCAAAAAGTGTAATAAATTCATAAAACAAGGTAAAATCTCTTAAATTGTATAAAATTATTTAGGAAGCTCTAAGCGAAAGCGGTTAAACATAGTAATAACTTTAATGAATTACATACCATAACAGTTAAATAATGTTAATACTTAGTCATTAAGTAAGGATTAATATTCAATTTTCATTTCAAAGAACGCTGATATAATATGATATAACCCTTATCATATAACATTAAATTTATTATGTAATATGAAAATCTTATTGGTTATTTCTTGTTAAATTGAAAATGGGAAAAATTTATTTGATAAAATTCTTGTTAGTTAGTTCGATAATTTATACTACTGAAATACAGTATACAGTATAGAGTGAAGTTTAATAAAAAGAAAAAAAAAACAATAGAAATCATTCATTGAGTTACAGTGCAACTTGTTAAACAGTTTGGTTAGCAAGTCGATAAGCTTTTAAATCAATTTTCACTACTCAGAATATATAGTTTAAAGAGATCAACGGAGAGAAGTACGGAAACGCCATGTAGAATTTATTCGTGTTAATGGAACAGACTCAAAGCTCCTTGAGAGTGAAAATACATTTCTACTACTTTATATTACTTTTTGACAGACTTATAAATAACATGAAATTTAAATGTTTTAAACTCTGTTATGACTACATGTTTTATCTAGTTAATTAATTTTAATTTCACTTCTATAATGAGGAGAACTATAAGAAAGTTATTGTGAAAACAAAACATCAAAGCTAAACGTTTAATATTCTATATCTATTATATAAATTAATAAATAGATTTTACGAGGTGAATTTAATAGAAATCGACTTAAGAATAAGGATTCTCAATCGCAATGAATTTACGGCTGAAATACTGGCTTTTAGAATATCAATAAATTATTTCACACTTCTTATTTATAAAATTCAAATTTGTTGATTTATGGACCCGTTATTGAGTATTTTTACTATAACCATACAAAAAATGTACCAGTGTTTGGCTGAAATATTGTTATAAATATTGATTTCTCTAATTTTCTTACGACCTTTAATTTCAAACAAATTTTCGTTATTTTTTTCGACAAATAAACAGGTGAGTTTGATGTATTTTGGGTAAAATAATTAAGTTCGTTAAATTAAGATTCGTAATGCGAAATGGTGCTTAACGTGGTTTTAATTTATAGAACGAAATAATTAATCACACTTAATTCATGTATTTTTATTAATTTCTTTTTGCTCAGGAAAATCCGTTCCGGCGTCGGATTTGCGAGGTATTTTCAAGAGATGGGAAGGGGAATCTGACCTTTGAAGATTTCCTTGATCTGATGTCGATGTTCAGTGAACAGGCGCCGAGGGATATCAAAGTCTTTTATGCTTTCAAGATCTATGATTTTGATGGTGATAAATTTATTGGATCAGCTGATCTAGGAGTCGCTTTGAGGCTGCTTACCAGAAGTGAACTAACAAACGAAGAGTTGCAGCAAATTGCAGATAAGGTAAGTGGTACCAAATTTATTTGGTGTCTCATGTGAATTCTTTTTTTATTATGAAATTGATCAGTTATTCGAACTATACCATGTGCATTTAATTTCCTGTTAATGCAGCATATGAAATATCATTCCTACTAATATGTCTTTACTAAGTTCTCAATTACGGTTATAACTAACGAATTATTTTCGAGAAATTTTAACTAACTAAGGGAATTAACGAGTTATTCTGCATTTGCTGAAGTTATTTATTTGGTTGAAGAATATTGCACGTTTTTTTTTTAAAGATTTTCAATAGATTAACCCTCTGACTGCTTACGTTTCAAATTTTGAAATCGCTGATTGCATACTAATAGTAGACAGGTGAATTACAGTGTTAATTTTTTTATGTTAGAGCTAGTTTTTTTATTGATTAAAAGTCTGATAATATCTTTAATTTTTGCCACCAACACTAGCTTTTATATGCTCAGCAGAGAACGAGTTAATGTACTTTGCACGCTACAGATCTTTACACAATTTTGTCTACTTTATTTCATAAGGTCGTAGAAGAAGCTGATGTTGATGGAGACGGTAAATTATCTTACATGGAATTTGAGCACGTCATCACAAGAGCACCGGAATTTTTATCCACTTTCCACATCAGGATTTGAATAAAACGACCAGAGAGACACTTCATTCAGTTTTATTGCCAATAATTATTTTTAACATTATCCATTCGAGAGTAAATATATATGTATTAACATTCTGTTAAATAAAATATTTATATTCAGATGTATTATTCACTAAAAGGTACTCATTTTTTTTCAATTAATTCGAAAGGTACAGATTTATTTGTTGGAAAAGTACACAGATTTTTTTTAAATTTATTTAATTAGTAGGTGAAAGAGGTGGATGGAACATCAAATATTATTATTTATAAATGAATTTGACCTTTATTAATGCATATATCCATTTCACATTTTTTAACTTTCAACTTCAATCAAACAAACACCTTTCATAGTGCAACATTTTCACGACATCATAAAAAAGAGACAGTAGAAGAAAATAGCGACTCTGATTTGACACACTTCCAAATACAAATAGTCTCAGATTTATTGTATTTTATTTCATATATCTCATAGTTATAATTTCTCTTAGGTATTTATAGGCACTAGGAAAAAAGAATCACAGATCGATCGAGATAGCTTAAATATAATAAAATATACACATTTAAACATTTTTTTTCGAGACAACGATATGGAGTCGAATCCTCTGTTAACTCACTCACCGTTTTGTTATATTAATATAGATAATGGGATGAAGGAGCGGCCCGCTCGATCCGCGGTCTGGCCCTCGTGTATCGCGGGTTGAACGGACCTAACGCCGCTTCATTGGTACTCGAAGGAGGCTGATCATCGTGGAACTTGAAGTGAAACAAGAAACGATGCGCTGCGCCTCCTTTCGAACATGGCACACATCCTTGCTGACTTAAAGTTTGATGGTTCAGCGCCCAGTAAACCAAAGGGTTTATGGCTGAATGAGCGTGGCCCAGTACCAAACTGAAACGAAGATAATATTCAGAAATACCTTTATTGAATTCCGTGTACAGTCGACATACGGAGTATGGCAACCAGCAAACTACAAAGAGAGCCGCCACAGATACCAAAACATTAGCCAGCCTTCTTCGTGATTGAAGAGTCGAAGTCTGAGGCTGCGGTGCTAGAAGACTCGGTTTGGATGGACCGTCATGTCTTCGCGATCGTCTTTGATCGGAGCCCCGTATTGGACCTCCGCTCGGCCGTTTGCGGTGTTTTCTTGAATCTCTTCCTCGTCTCTCTTCATCGTCACAACTGTAAGTCACGGCCTGCGTTTGGGCGTTATTTGCCATGCCTGCTACGATTATGACGTGAGTCGGCCTTCTCAATAGCGGCATGGGTAAAGGAAGTTCTCCGTGAGCCGCTCGAGCTGTCAATGATAGTGCGCATAGTTTGGATCTCACTCCCAAATGGCACACCATGACAGTCGTCGCTGGTACAATGTAAATAGTAACTACTTGGCAAACAACAAACGTGACTCGTATCTCTTCGGTGTAACACGGAGCATCTGTGCAAGTTACTGATTGCTTTAGCACTTGTCCTAGGATGGCTGGAGTAGTTAGAAGGGCTGCGGATGCCCAGACGAGTGCTGTGACGATGTAGGGTCTACGTTGAACGCCAGATAACAGTCGAGGATGCTGAACCGTTGCGTATCGATCAACAGACAACATCATCAGTGACAAGGTGCTCGCTGATACAGGAAATGACTGTGAATTTTAATATGGAAAAAAATCATAAGTTAATCAGAGATTATTATCATGGGGAATTTCTACTTTATTTTTTAGAATTTTTTTCTAAAAGTAAACTATACAATTTAAAAAGATGACCAGGATCAAAAGCGACAATTATTAGCTATTTTTTTTGTAATCATTAGTCTAGAAATCAAAACTATAAACAACAACAACAAAACTTAATTGAGTACAATATTAAAAGATTGTCGAATTTCATAAGGTATACTCGATCAATCATCGAAAAAAAATATTTGATTACAGTTTAAAGTTTCAACTGAATATAGATAATTCGTTGTCTGGTGTAACCTTTTAAAATGAAAAATATGCAGTTATATTAATTATAGTGAAATTTAATCAATGATTTACCTGCGCACAAGTAACTGCTATACAAAGGAATGTGTCACAAGGTGGTGGTGGAATTTGAAGGGCAGGCCTTGCAGCTGCGAGGGGGGCACTGCACGCACAGACAAGCAAATCTGCAGCGCACAAGCCCACCAAGAGAGGACTTCTCACACGAGCCACTTGTGAAAGAAGCGCCACTAGTAAACTTCCGTTTCCTGGGTAGTCAAAATGTTACGTTATTTTACTATACCTTAATGATCATTCATATAAAATGTGTAAATAATCGATACATACAAACTTTGATAAAATCTCACAAACATATGAGATGGTATATAACTTGCTCACCTTGAAAAGGGCAGATGAAAACAAAATCAATTTTATATCGCTTATATTTATTAAAATTAGTGGTTGGCTTAATTTAATATGCATTCTGTTATTATTATTAAATTTAACACAATAATATCACTAATTACTAACATGTTAAAGTAGAAATTTCGCTTTTGCTTTGAGACGCCTTATATATGAAATAATGAGACACATTAAAAAGTTATAATATACATAACATGAAGATTTGATATCACACTCTGAATTAATTTACTATTATATTATATACAGCAAAATTATTGATATATCAAAAATATCTTTTGATTGATTGTTGCAATCATAAGCAGGGACGTCTCTTTGTGAAACAGGTCGACGAATGCCTAGAATTATTAATTATTATTTATCACCTTTTTACACTGAGACGCCCAAACAGGCAAAAAAATCAACAAAATGTCAACTTCTATAATACCACCCCTAACCTGAAATAAGCTTATACGACGTCCCTGATCATAAGCATCAATATTTACTTATGATGTTTTCTGCATACCAACTATTACATTCACTATTTTGTTTCAAACTCGCACTAGTTTAGTGAGACTAATTTTGTTTCGTGAATAAAAAGTATTAGGTATCATTTCTTATTAATTTGTAAAATGTTAACTCTCAATCACTAATAAATAATTAAATTATTGAATTTCTCGTTCAAAAAATAATTTTGCTAATCTTTACTATAAAATAAAATATAGATACTCCTCTATGTTCGTCAAACAATAAATCAATGCGTCTTAAATTTTCTTTTTCAATAGAATCATGAAATTTATTGTATTTATTAAGTTCCAGATAAATTTAAATATTATAATATGCAATCGCTATGTGCTAAGTCCACGTTTACCCGTGATGTCATAATTCAAAACAAAATAACAATTGACCGTTATAAAGCTAACAATATACCAACATATTCCTAGTTTGAATAACAAATGAAGCAACGTGATTCAAAATGTTTACCAAATATCCCCGCGAACACGATGACCGTATAGAAACAGGCCAAAATAACGACCTCGACGGTGTCGTCGGCGGGCTGAGGCTCCACTGGAAAGTGGGGCGTATAGTTGTAATTTCCAAAGAAAAAGAATCCTTCAGACGAGTCTGTCGCGTTCGGCGGCGTCATGGCGGATGGACATGCGGCCCGGACCCGGAAAGAGCATCGCGCGACCTCAGCGCCACCTGCGACAAATAAAAACAATTTTAATCTATCCAATAAAACAATTCAATTATTTTATAAATCGAATGGCCGTGATGACATACTTTATCGGAGTGCCGTCAGTGAATTTATACAATATACTAGGGAATTGAAATAATCAATTATTTCTCCTTCTATTGTATTTTAATTATTGTTTATATTTTAACTGTTGGAATAGTGATGATGAATAAAAATATATTTATTTATCATTATAATTTAATAATTATGAAAATTTTGGCAAACTGCTCCTTATACAAGAGTTTTCAATTATACAACAGAAACATACAAATTATTATTCCGGCAAAATCCAATGTATTTCGATGACGTTTTGTTTATAAGAGAATATTTGATTGATTGATTGAATTGGCAAGATATAGTTGATAGCTATTTCGGCTAGTTCGTCTAGTTCTGACGATAGCGTGAGCCGAAATAATTATCAACTATATCTTATAAAAAATACATTGCTATTTTTTCATCGTGTAATATTTGATTGCTTAGATAATAAAAAAAACGTCTTGAAAAATTGATGAATATTAAAAAAAAAAATTACTACTATTTTGTACGATATTTATTTTTACTAATAACATTTAATTTTTAAAAATATTACATTATGTTAAATATTCAACCCAGATTTTTCGCTGTTGGATCAGTGAAAAAAGGATGATTTTTATTTCACAAATTAAATAATGAATATGTTCTTTATTAGCTGGCTAGCTTATATTTAAATGGCTAGATTTGGAAAAAATACAAATTTAAATTATTTGATTTTATAAATAAAATGTCTCCTATCCATAACGGATTAAAGTGATTACGATACGTCGATTTTTATGTCTTTCGTATTTTAAGCGATGAAAAATCGATTAATTATATATATATATATCATTGGTTATAATGAAGATGGATACAAGTAAAAAAAGATAGTCAAATCAATTCCAATTAGCAAATTAATTCAAAATATCTAAATGATCTAAATGAGTATATCTGTATATATAAATGATAATAATACGCAGTAATAAATGGAATCATAAAAATATTTATTACGAAGGAAAACAACTAATGATCATAAAATTGAAATAATTCATTTTGTTTACTGGATACCTGTTGTGTTCTCCTGGTGATACGCGCAATTTGCTGTCAGCAACTCGCCTAATAAAAAAACCTTTTTCCATTACCTTAATTAAAATCGAATCGCTACGAAGCGAAATGAGAATGTTTGTCGAATGGCTCTGTATCATTGAAACAAAGAAATTTCCAATTGAATTGAATGATACATATTGGAAAATAAGTCTGCATTAATCCGCAATTTGCATAGCATTACGACATGGATTTGTGTTGATTATTTTTCAAAAAGAGAAATATTTTACGAAGCACGTCTCTATAAATGACAGTGTACGGTCCGGTGGGGTTATTTAATATTAGAAGTTAATCTATTCGATGTATTCATAAAATGCCATACGGGTCATGTATAATTTGCATCAATATTGAAAGACTAGCATTAATACTATCAAAATCTCATAAAATAACGTAACCTGATATCTTCATAAAACGAAAATTCAATTTGACGCTGTGGCTTAAAAAGCTTTTATATAGATTTTGAATAATTATGAAGGAAGTTATGATATTAAACCGAGATAATACATTCAGATTTTATAACGGATCAGGTGATCGTAAAAGACACGAACCTACTAGTCTAGAGAGATACGTCGAGATTTTATTGCTATTACAAACCAATTCCATTTTAAAACGAATCTTAATAAACAGAACAAAACTTTATTACAGATACAACCAGTTCAGGCTTAGATGATGAAAAAGTTGGTTTAGAATTTTAGATGATGCAAAATAGAACGCAAGAATTTTACTTTTCAATATAATCAGACTGTAAACCTAATCATTCATGTATTGTATAAAAACCAATCCAGTCAAATTTTGAAAGGCGTAAGTTTTCTTGTGGCCCAGTTTATCAATATTCATATTTTGACTCCATTAATCGTATACTAAGTTGCTTGTACGATGTTTGATTGTGTAAAGACTTTTATTGTATATCGCCTTCTAAATTATATGTTTTTTGATAAGTCCATCTTACCAATTTAATTCTGTTGTTTTTATACATTCCTTATGTTGTGGGTTTATTGAGTTACGAGTATAACATACTAAGCTGATGATATTACATGTTATACATGTGGGTTTGAAGTATAAATTGTATGTATACTAACTTGATTCGTAATTTTATTAGACGCGGTAAAATTCTCACTGCTTTTTACTACACTGTTTCTATTTTCGCCACGCAACCCATCTGATAAAGCAGTATATTCATGAAAGTACTACTTCCTGCAATTGTTATTCCAGCAACTCCGTTGTATTGTATTCTCCTTCACCAATAGAGATCTTTATATGTGAGCTTATTGCGTTACTTACTTATTTCTCGCCTCACAGTTAGGTAAATAAAATTTTCACTGAGTTGAGCATTAAACAGAAGTGATTTGTTAGTATGTCGATGTTGATTGGAAATTGCATTGGAAGCCTTTATAACAAAAATAAATCTAAAGAACAAAAATTCATTTGTATTTCATTACCGTTAAAATTGATAGTTAAAAAACTCTAAGTTGAAAAATCAGGCAATCATGATTGTACTCGGTCAGAGTCAAGTAGCACCTGAAAGTGCTGCCTTACGGTTGTCAACGAACTCTACGAAAGCACTGGGTAACTATATACTGTGCTTCGAAAAAAGATTGTCAAGAAAGCTTGCGATGAATACGTATATATACAAGTAGTACGATGGTATGATTTTTTCGTGAATACAGAAGTAAGAAAACGGGCTAACTATGGACTCGGCTTAGGCATATGTATGATGCGGATGCTCCATGGAAACTTTAACCCCGTCTGTCTTTTCTGCCAACTAGATGAATATTTTATTTTAAAGCATATTATTAGCATAAAATTCTGATTTTTATTACAGATTCCATTTCGTTGTTTCTGTGGATTAACTGTTAGTCAATCGATGCATCTGTCAATCTTGATGGGAAATCGAGCGACTAAATCCAATTGTAGGAAAAATCGAATCATATCTTTGTTGAACCGATACTCATTAAATAGTAATATAGAAATATATACAACAACGATATAATCCATGTTCGGAAATGATAATTCGTTATTGGAAAACTAACTGATTATGTCGAGTTATCGGTTTCAATAATTCTAAAATTGCAATTCCTATTGTATATAGAGTATGTGCGTTCAGCTGTAGGACTTGACGTGTACGAGTCGATTTTCCTTCACGATTCGTTCCTCTGATTCATTTAAAAACCCGGTTGAAATAAAAAGGAGTTGATTTAATTCCTCATATTAATAACTAATCCAAGTGACACTTTAAGTTATACAAGAGATGGAGTATACGTTATAAATAAAATTATCAGATTAAAAATAAATTTCCATAAATACATCGCTAAATTGATCATAAATAGGATCATTTAACGTTAATAAACATAATGAATCATCTAGACATTTCCTAACCTCAACATTGATAAAGTAACGGGCCTCAATTTTTTACATCTCGAGATTTCCTAATCTCGAATATATTTTTCAAACTTTTTGAAATACAGACATTTAAACAATAATATATTAAGAAAAAAGCAATCAAAAATGCTTTTCATAAATTTTTTAAACTAATGTATAATTATATTTTTTTTCATTCATTTCAATTTTCGAATGCGATCCTAATTTCGTTCTCCGCTGATTTACCCACCGCAATAATTCAGCAATGTATCAACAGGAGATAATTGTGGTCAACAGGAGATAATTGTATAGCGTATACATTCGAGGACGATCACTGCCAACACTATCGCTGTGTTTTAAGACACGTTGATAATAATTCCCGGAATAATTTGTTAATAAAATTTCTGGAGATATATTTTTGTGCTTTATTAACGCATATAACACAAATATCCTAGATTAAACATGAAACTAACATTTTTGACAGTTTATATTAAATTTGAGAATCACTTAAAGTCATAATATAGTATTAACATATTTTAGTACAAGTTTTACAGATATATTAAAACTAAGCTTTGTTTACTGCATAATGGTTGATGTTTGAAAGATGCGCATAATTTTAGTTTATTTCTATTTAAGCTTCAGCACAGCAAACAATTTTCAAGAAAAAAAAAATGTTTTCAAAATAATACTCATTATTCTTGCAGATGAGTCCTTAACGATTATTCTAAAATCTTGATAAAATAAGAGATTGTAAACATGTCATTTTTAAATTAATTTACTTCAATCGAATGTATATTGTTATGTCTTCCTGTAATTTTGTTGTCTTTGTTCTAGAACCTTTTGGTTTATTAATCCTGTTTACTTTAAGCTCAAACTGTGTACAAATAGGCTTGTTTGTAATTTGTGTTCGATCAGTTGATAATGCTCGCGATTAGCGAAACCGGTTCTGATAGTTAAATTATTATTTAAAATGTATTTTGTTCCACAATTTTTTTTAGAGTGTACCATCTCCTATACTTCTCACACATCACGAACGTTTTGTATATAAACCAAAAAATAAAAGCAAGAAGAAATATCATCGATTCAGCACGATTTATCGTGATTACGATAGTCACGCGTTGAAAATTTATAAGATTCATAAATATAGACCAGCCACATCAAATACAAGCAATAATATCGGATCTGCGAAAGTTTAATGAAAGGCGACTAAGAATATATCAGAAACCAGACGGGTCACGTTAGTCGGACTATAAATTTATTGAAATAACAATTCTATTGATGTTTATCCCGCGAGTTGACGTATACCGGCCTTCGTGGCGCAATGGCAGCGCGTTCGGCTGTTAACCGAAAGGTTGGTGGTTCGAGCCCACCCGGGGGCGGTTCTTTTGCCAGGGCTCGAAATGAAGTGATTTTTATTCAAAATATTGGATAATAAAAAGTGCTTTGATTTACAACCGCTATAGTTTCTGCTTAGAAAACATATACTTGCTCCCAGTACTCAAAACGAAAATGTTTTCTCAGAATCAATTTCATTATGTTCATATGATTTGAGTTAGTTTAAGATGTGGTTTTTTTAATCTAGTCGTCAAAATTCTCCAGTAAGAATTCATATTTTATACAATTGAAGAGATTCCAGCTAATGATAGAGATAAGTGCGTTTAATTTTATCAAATAATGAACACCACATTTGGCTTTTTTAGTTATGAAAGTAGCTTGATAACACTTTCTCAGCTAGCTTTTATTAGCTTTTTTAACGTGCTTTACACAATATATCAAAAGACAATTAATGTTATCACACTAGCAATTTACTTTTAAGAAAATAACTTAAATTTTAATTTATACTTTTAAATATGTGAAAGGTAAAATTAACAAAAAAATTTGTAATATTATAAATTTTACATCTGATAATGAGTCAATCTATTGTTAATCTCTTTTTAACCAGTATATAAAACTAAGCTTAATTTAAGTTTGATCATAGCTGTTCCGATGGTGAAGATTGATCTGAATATTTTTTCCAGGTTCTAATTGAGTGCTATCAAGTAAATGCCAATCAATAAATATTTTTTACACAATATAGCACATTAAATCGAGTATTCAATTTGACATTATTTTTATGTCCTGAAAATCAACGAATCTTGAAACAATTATGAAAGCTAGTAAGCTCCAAGATTATCAAAACTCATATTAATGCATGTCACAAATTTTACAATATGTAAAGTCAAGCACACTTTATGAGGAACAATATCACACATAATTTTAATAATAAAAAAAGTATCTAGTAAAAAGTTGAATACTTCTGGAAGAGCACTGCCACGATGATGTTTTAATGTTTTGAATATAATATGTCTAAATAGTATAAGTAAATAGCTCATCAAGAAGCTTTATTTCCAAAGTCTGAGTCGATAGTTGATAACTCCAATAATGTATATTTATACATTCAGTATTATAAGTGATATAATTACTACATTAGTAAAATGTTTTTCTAGAAGATAATTGGAAAGATTGTTACAAATATCTTTTGAATATAATGTACCAGATTTTGGTTAGTATTTGATCAAAAACCATTATTACTTACAAATATTGCGATGTGAAAAATTCGAAAGAATTAAAATGAAAAACTTTTTTTTCAGTTAATACATGAAACCAATTTTATTTTTAGTAAATACCATTCTGAAAAATCAACTCAAAAAATTAAAATTATTTCCCTAAGGATTTTCATCTTCAACCAGTGATGATAAATTTTATTATAAGTATAATATAATATTATATTAATGTAAATTAGTTATTTGTGTAAAAAGTAAATATCTGATACCTTGCCAATAATTATAATCATTGTTTACATCAGAAATAAATAATTTTGTCAGTTCTGTTACATCCGTGTGTTAGGAATGCCTGAAGATACCAAAGGCGAAACCAAATCAAAAAAAAAAGCATTTGGAATCGTAGAAAGTTTCAACAATTCAAATTTTAAAAAATCTTGCGATTCAATCGGTCTAAAATACAAATGGCAAAATACGTGTTACATGTATAATAATAACTTAGAAATAAGGGAATAACAAAATTATCAATTTTAATTATTTGGTGAAATGATTGACTATTTTGTATATGTATATACCTTTCTTAAATGAACTCGTTGATAGTGATTAAGATTTAAGGTTGTTTCGATATTAGTCAAGGAAAACTGTCAATTAAAAAATGTAGGGTCCAAGAATTCGTTCAACAGAACTGTATTCTCATTAGTTAGTTTTTAGAGATTCGTATTTCGATTGAAATGGCAAAGGTTTCGATGCTTTTTTCTTCCTTCCCTACCCAAGTCTGAATGTTGTAAAGCTTATTTACATTTCTATCGAAGGATTTTTCTAAAAGATAATGACGCATTGACTTAAAAGCTGTTCTAGTAAAAAAAAATTGGTTGTCTGTAAAGTCGGTTTACGGACGATAGTTTAACGTGACAACGTCATAAGAAAACATTGATGAAATGATTGCATACTTTTATGAATAAAATGGAATCATTTTTATTGAATTATCATTATTTTGTATGGATACGAAGAAGGACTGAAATGAAATCTACAATTTTTTTTCTGAAAGAAAACGTTGATAATTTATTGTTAAAAGTATATTTGTTATACGTTAATCAGATTTTTAATATGCAAGAATTAATTACCTTTATTGCCGCAATTGTTGTTGTAATATAAACAATGAAAACCACATTAACATTTCACTTCATTTTATAAACAGTTGTAAACAGATCACGTGTAGGTACTGTAGGTGTATAAGTTGTGTGCTGCCGCTGTCTCTTTTCTACTCAGACGCATCGACCAATCGAGTGGAAGAGAGATAGATGCGGCACAATCCGAACGGTAGGCCGATCGTGCCTCTCTATCGCTTATCCGCGCTCTCGCTCGCACGCTTGCCTTCGGCGTAACGCGACAAACGGGACAATGAGTCATGTTTTTTCGTGCGTGCAGCGGGCGTTCATCGATTTATAAGACGTTGTCACGTCAAAAACAGAGCTCAAATTTGGAGGCTTCGCATGTGCACTGACGAATAACGCATGCTGTTTATGCTGTACAGCTCTAAGCCTTTTTCTCACCGATGTGACAGTATATTTCGTTGGTAAGAGTTTAAATCATTATTTGGTTATCACAGTGATTCGGAACCATTGTCACTGCGGGCTATGGTAACGGCAGTTTTATTACGTAGCTTCTAAATTATAGTGCCGCCACTGAATATAATGGTGAGCACTCATGCCAAAGAAATTGACATGAAAGATCCATTCGTTTTACGACTAGCAAGATGGCGTCGCGTCGCTACATATAAATGCGGTGATATTTTCAAAAGACAAAATGAAAAATGCAAATTCTACTGCAGATGAAATGTTCAGTTGAGCACATAAAAGTCATCTTTGAAAGAGCTTGAAGATTGCTTGTCCTCGTTTCGTACAAACTTCTATGACTACACTTCTAAAATTGTCTATCATTTCAAAAGCATTGATGATACTTTTAAAACTTCGAATATCATATATTAACGATTTCTTGTTAGTGACAAAGACAAAAAGAAAAAAAATTTCAAAAAAATCAAGTGATTAATATTTCAATTTATCTCAATTTTCACATTGAATTCATGTTCAATTATTAATTATTTATCAGAACCGCAACTTATTAATAATATTCCAGAGAGTCATATATTTCTTAAGTATTTATTTTCCACATGTATCGAACACAGCGAAATCCTTAAATTTTTTGTCTAATTTTTTACAATCCGAATATTCGAATATCAGGTAAATCGAGCTTGTATTGTGTAGGCGTAGTATCAATTCAGCATTCGAATGCATATATATCGAAAAACTTACATAAAATAAGATTCGCAAGTAAACATATATTAACGCTCTAAACGTACATCATATGAATCAAATAATTATGGTAAATGCAAACATTGTTTCCCAAAAGTACGACAAAAATCATTATAAAATATATATATAAAAAAAACAATTTTAAATGCATTCCAATTTGAGCACTGGCAAAAGATTCGCCCCCGGGTGGGCTCGAACCACCAACCTTTCGGTTAACAGCCGAACGCGCTGCCATTGCGCCACGAAGGCCGATATGGAATAAAAAATAAGATTCAAAAAAACCAAATTAAAAATAAATCTAAACATATTTACACGATAAAGAGAAAAATAATCACAATACCTGCCAGCTGTGATAAATAAAGATTGTATGTAGTTGTTAAATTAAGATTACAAAGCATTTTTATTTATCAGTAGAATGAAAAATAAATGACGCGCTTTGAATATATAACATTTGAGCGTTACTATTTTTTTTTAGTAATGTTTTTCGCACAAATTATATTGATGCTTCCAACCCACTAAAAACATTATTTTGTTATAATTACCATCATTTTTCAACGGTAGTTAATTCTTTAAAACAGGTCTTACTTATCAGAGAAGTTAAAAAAAAACAATATCAGAAAAATTTCAAGACTTCGTCTTTTCATTTTTTTTACAATTATAAGGTAAGTTTATATTACTACACTGTAATCTTTTCTATATTATTCAATTAATTTTGACTCGTTTAACTCTTAATATTCATTTATATTGTTAATTGGGTCGTATTGAAAATAAATAAAACCCTTTTTTCTTGATGACAAGAATGGGAGCAGTTAATACTACGGTTTAAATTGATGGAGTTTTTTCAAATTAATTTATAAACTTTTATTTTTTTAAAGATTTACTTATTTCGATAATAAAAAAAACAATTATTTAGAAACATTGCCCATTAAAAATTAAACCAATTATTTGATAGTATATTTCAACTTGAAGATTAACTTAAATTAACTGAAAAACATAATATATTTTGAATGCCAATAATTTATGGTAAATGCTGATATTTATTGGTGAAAAAGTAATTAAACATTATTTTTATTGATTATATAATATCAAACAATTATTAACGGATTAGTTCTTTGAAAATACTTTCAGCTAAATTAAAAATTATTTTTTTTTAATTTTCAGTAAGATTAAATATTTATTTAAGTGACTGATATATTGTGACTTTTTATTAATTCATAATGAAAAAAATGTTAGTTTTTGAGTTGATACTGATCCCAACCTTATGTAGCTCACTCAACCTGATTATCATAATTGACGACATAAAAACGACACCGTAATTATCGCAACAATACTCAAAAAAAACTTAATAACTACTTAATAAAGATATATTTAAAAGTGTCATAAACCATAACTTACTTCGAAAATGGGGCAATACTATACCAAAATTAATTCAATTTATGCACGTATGACGATGATATTTTATTTATTTGTATGAAAATAACTCAGAAAATGGCGGTAGCATCCTGAATTTCCCACGTCACCTTTAACTGCTCATAAAATAAATGATGTGTCAGCTACCTTCTTGACCTTTTCTAGCTTATATAAATTCAACGCCAGTTATATGTTTATTGACTCTTAAACGAAAAGGTTTCCATAATTTGTCATATTCCTTTCTGACAGGGCTACGATTATAGGCTAAAAATTTCATTATCATTTCGCATTTGTTACAGGTGTGTTTCTTCTAACAAATTTAAATTTGAATATGGTCAAAGACATAGGTATAAAAAAATATTTTATAAAATTAAGCATTTCAATTTTTTTTTTTTTTTGATTATTACTGGAACGCTTGTTCTTTAGTCTTGAACTTTGATAGAAGAATATATTATTATGGTACATATACAATCATTTATATTGGATTCCAATACCAAACGAGTGATTGGTTGTAAAATATTTTTGCGAGATATTCACAATTTTTTAATATGATATCATAAAAAGTCCATCCTTAACTGTAATGAAAGTACCTCTCTTAGAATGTAAGAGTAGCTAAACGGTTGATGCGAGGTCGATATTAGATTTTTAATTCAGGGATAATCATAAAGATCGAAGAAAATTATTTGACATGACAATTTGGGTACATTTTAAATGGGGCAATTCCAAACTGAACAATTGTAATATATCAACTATTCGCAATGTATAAGATTTTCTAAAGGCGCTGTTTATTGTGTCTATGTTTTTCCCTATTAATCCATCCCACAATAAATACACAGTAGGTATTGAAAAACTTTTGTTTATCATATTTTATAAATTCAATTTTTTCTATCAGTTTCATTTATATGAGAAATTTCATATTCTATGTATTGAAAAATGTAATTTATGTCAATCATAGTACGAAACAAAATATTTTTTATCTAAAAATCGAAGATTTTTCATTCACGTATCTTTTGTTATGGCTAAAAGTTTTATGTTATAAAACAGTTTTGTCACGATTCGTATTTTTTCAGCCCCATTGTTTGTGCTGCGGGAACTATGAACTCTTTTTACAACAGTTGTAAATTATAGTGAAACATCTTCCCATAATGTAATTGCGATGAAAACATTTTTAAATCCAATCACGAGATTGAGAAAGACTTTTTATTTTTTCGGTAGTAACAGGTGTTTCAATTCATTTAATTATTTTTTACTCATATTCACTAGTCATAGTTGTCATTTTAGCCAATATTTATATAAATTTTACCATTGGATCAATTGTAACTAAAAACAAATTACTATTGATCAATCACACTAAATATGCTATCATTAATTTTAATAACCTTCACGTCATTGCTTCGCTAAACGCCAAAATCAATCAATGTGATGTATGTTCAATAACTGTATTCAAAGCTAATAACCAGAAATATTTGTGCCAATATGGTATACTCTAAGTTTTTCGGTGGTTTGGTTATTATTAAATGAAACTATATTTCGTGTAAATTATGTTTATTCTTATTTACTTTTCGTATGTACTCTATTATACGTACATGAAAAAGGCTACTAAAATTAATATAAGTACCACCAATAATCATTGATATGATATATGTGAATGATCTCTATTGGAAGAAATGTAAATAATTCTTCAGTCAATATTACGAGCATTGAGAAAAATATTGAATGACAAAAATATTCTTTACACATATATTCTATTAAAACTGTCCTATTACTCAAAAGCATCTAATATCTACTTATCTTTTTTATTATGTTTTAAACAAATGTTGTATCAAGATTTTAAACCCAATTTGTGATATCGACTGAAGCTGCTTGATGGATTTAAATATCAAATTTGAATTTAAACAATTCAAATTTTAAATATAAATTATTACCATTTCATTTAAACGATACCATGCCAACTTTTGCGACAATTTTTGTACATGGTTTTTGAGTCAAAAGTTGAGAGATCAAATGGTAATTGATTAAAAACATCACCTCAATAAATAAATACACGTTTAACAAGATATGTTGTATAAGCCGAATTAAATAGTATAAAATTGTACGTTATATTTGTCGAAAAGGTCTTAACTTAATTTGTTTAATAAAAGTTTGAATATTTCTTGCGCGTTGGATGCATATCAACCTAGCCGAAGAGAAAATTAATTGAATCCCGAGCGAGATATCCTTAGGATGAATTGAAAACTCAATTAGCACCTACACCAGTGCATTGATACCAATACGTGTGTACGTATATTTACGTTCACCCAAAGAGTTTTTGAGATGGGGAAAATGTTTAAATGACAAAAGTTTTAGCTAGATATTTAAAAACCCATTTTAGATGATATCTACAGATAACAAAAAATAGCGATTTCAATCAGACCCAGGATTTAATATATTATTACAACTACAATACAATAAAATTTAAAGTTTATTAATTATCATCTTATAATACATGCTCGATATTTCTTGGGTAACTGTCGAGAATTTTTCATTGAAGATAACTCTCTCAATTAGCCATATATTATATGAATCAACTCCGAAAAATAGTTTATTGCTTTTATAAATCAGTATCCTATTAATTTTTTCGTGATTATTGGATTTGATTAATTACTATGTAAAATCATCGATATTTCTAAGACCATACTGTACGTTATCATATCGTTGAGACGCCCGCCTAAATACAAAATATAACCTATGGCCCCCCTGAAAAAAAATGAAAAGCTTTGCGGCTGCGTCCTCTAGTTTGAGAAACACTGATTTAAATCACAGATGTGATGTGTCCGGCTTAAGCAATATTGAATATGTAATATAATTCATTGATTGAATTGGCATTCAGTTGGTAGAACTCAATTATAACACGGTGAAAAAAATAGCATTATATTTTAGTTCTACAAATATATTTAAAAAAAATATAGTTGATAGCTATTTCGGCTCACGTCATCGTCAGAACTATGCTTAAACTAACATTCGCTTATCTATATATAGCTGTGCAGAAAGGGTACACAACACATCCTCTCTCCTGTTCCAACGGCCTAGCTTGTTACTTTCACACAATAACACTAAATTTTCAAAAATTCTAAATGAAACAATAGGTGGCTACGAAAATAAGTTTACATGTGGGACGGAAGTGGTCATTAAAGAAGCAAATCAGACCACCCCTTTGTAATAGGGTTGGACTAGTGGGGATACTATTATATTAGTTTGTTCGTTGAAGAATCCTTTGTGATAATTGATCTCAATTGATTTTCAGCTGTTCCAAAGCCGTCATTCTGCGACCCTTACTACAAAGATGCAAACATTTAGGGCTGAGTTTGAGTTTATATTATGTGATTCCTTAATAACGTGATTAGCGAATTGTGAATCTGTTTTTTTACTGTTGAATGATCTTACATGTTCCTTAGCTCGAGTAGATATACTTCTACCTGTCTGTCCGATATAAACGGATAAACATGAGCCACAGGATATTTTATAAATACCGTTTCAGTCCAGTTTATTAATTTTATCTTACTTAATAATGATTTTGAGATGGCGACTATAAATAATTTATTATATAAAAACTCTTTACTATTTTTAAGATGTCTGCCTATAACTCTGAAAAGAATCCTATAACCAATTTTGATTTTTTTTTCGTAAAAACTCGTCATTTTGATATCATTTAAATATAAATATCGTGTCATAAAAAATATGAACAACGTAACATAGCCAAATATAACAATAACATGTTTACTTTGCACCATGTATACATCCGCTATGATAATATTATTGTATTATTAAACATCCGATCCTGGTGATATTTTCCTTTCAGGCCAAATGGAATGCGCGCCAAATAAAGTAATCTCGTTTCCATGACTCGACACTTATTTGAAATAAATTATACTGCGTAGTTTTTCAATTGATACTCCAGATTGGTTATTCTATGAATTGATTGAAAGCTTGGGACACTCTTCCCCGACCAGGAAAATCATATTTCCCAGAGATCACAATTTACTCCGTTTTGTTTAACTTTGAGATTCTCACTCGGTCTATTGTTTGAATTTCGAATTGTTATTTTATGCTTTGTATAAATTATGAATCGGATTCCTTATGATTAAATCATTTTTTTAATTATACAAGAATACTAATTATTTTAAATAAAGTGCGTGATTTCTTTTTGGTGAAATAAATGTCTCTGAAATATTGATTCAAATTAAACAAGATCGATAATTAAGTAAGAGTTTCTGAAATTTTTGATTTGAGCTTGACTCGATAGTTACACCCTGAGATTTTGCTGGAAGTTTTGTTATAAATGAAATTTTACTTGGAATCTATGTAAACACTTTTTGTAAAAATAGAGATACGTCATACAAGGATTGCGTAGCTACAAAAGTAAAAAAGTCTTTAAAATATATCATTCTTAAAAATAATTGCTTTGACATATTGTAGCCAAATGATCTACGTTTTTTGTGCATTCATCCGACAGGGTTGTGATCAATCCTTTTCGAAATCCGATACACGAAATATCGTAAATTATTTTTTCAATCGAGCTATGAATTCAAGTGGTTTACAGCAGTACTCAGTAATCGGTGCGCCGCGGCAGGTTGATGTGCCGACAGACGACGCTTGGTGTGCCGCGGCGCTTTTTTTTTTAAATAGAATTCGTCTATATTATAAAATATTTTGTGAAGACGCAATTACATGGAAGAAAAAATAATTATTTCCTCGTTGGAATAATGTCATAAGTACATAAATATTTTACACACATTATACATTGTAAAATTTAAATTTATAAGAAAAACATAGCACGTAAAAAAGTACAGAAAAAATAAGTTTATCAAATGCGTAGAAAGTGAATATCTCGCATTGATATATATATATTTATATATATATATGTATACATATTGTCTTAAAAAAAACGTTGGTGTATCGTGGAAGGCAAAAGGTTGCGGATCACTGGTTTACAATGCTGTTTTAAATCCTTCATCACTATTCCAGTCAAAAACGATGCGTATACTTTATTTTTTATATGATCGTCTTCAAATTCTTTCCTTTCTAAAAAAACGCCAGAAACTGGAAGCAAAAATGTATCATTCAAAAATGTATTACAACCTGGTCAAACACGATATATCATTCACATGAAAATGTGTTATTTCACAGGTTTCAAAAAATTATACATTGTAATATATATAAATATATATAATATACTATGAACTTAAATAATGATAAAGATGCATATACTTAAGTATGTAAATGTATTAAAGGGTCACACAAACTTTGGTGAAATAGCATTGTTAGATATAGGGCTTGCAATTTACAATTGAATTGCAGTTACCGGTAAACGGTAAATAGTTAATATACAATAGCTTAAGAATTTAGTTTAATTATAGTTAACAATTAAACTAAACTCTTAAGCGATAAATGGAAAAAGTATATGAATGATTAAAGTACATCTTTATCTGATTACTTTTAATAATAATAGTAACGTTGATTGAAAAATAATTAATAAAAAATATATACCAGATAAAAAATGTTATATTAATTTATACAATTCTGCTAATTAATCACTTTTTATATTACTTTTGTGGTCTTAACTGTCAATTCTAGATAGAAAGGCATGATATTTTAAATAATAAAAACACATATTCAATACTATTTCCACACTATATTTTATGATCATGACTGGTTTTGCTCATTGTGAGCGTTATCAACAAGTCAGTTGATAATAATTTGGTCACTGATCATAAAATATATTTCAAAAATAGTATAACGTGTTTTTATTATTCATAACGATAATTTTTCAAATAGTTTTAAAATATTTTCACAAATTGTTTCTCCATGAGCATAAAAAAGGAATCAAAACAATTTTAACCTGTCTAAAGCTAACCACCCACCGGTGTTTTCTACTACTTTACTCATTTCCAGCTGTCAAAGTATTTTTAAAAGTAATATTCACTTAATTGTAACTAAACACAAGAAGCTATATAAAAATAACGATGAATATATACATTAATACATTATTTTTGATTATTAGACTGAATAGAAGTGATTTATGCAAAGGTGGCAAATGACGAATTCATGTTGTAGTAATAGTAACAATTCACATAATATGTAATACAAATTAATGTTGTCTGAGTTCGAACCCAAAACTCCCCATTTCGAATTGATATCTAAATGAAGTACCAAGAAAATAACCGGTGATTATTGATACTGATTAATTTTGGAGATAAACCGGTAAATCGGTAAACCGGCTTAGCGGTTACGCAAGGCCCTATAAATACAAAGTAAACGTTTGTTGATGTAAATTATAATTTACTCAGAATGAACACCTTTCGGAAATTTAATGTTTGCTTTACATTTTCGACCACACGAATATGCTTTTAACTTATATCATATACTATTATATGTATATATTAAGATTAAAGAAGATTATTATTATTTAATACGTTTTAAATTATCATTTTTGTAATATTCAATATTTAATGATTGATATATTTTTCGATTGTACTTTTAAAAATGTGTATTTAATATTTCTATCTAAAACTATGTTCACCGTCAATGTAGAGAATATACATACAAATACATTTTTTTGACAGTTTTGAACACTCACTGTTGTTCATGCCTTTGGATATTAATCATTGAATGAAATTTTCTATACGAGAATCAAACCCGTAGTCCAGTGGACGAAAGCATGACAGTTTTCTTTACTCGGATTTTATTCTTCCTCATTCACATATTTGCTGGTAGCGTTTTTACCTCCATGGTTTTGATTTTACGTTTTTGTAACTTCCGCTGATGACAAAATAATATTTAAAATCCGTAATATTTTCTCATTGGAAAATAGTATAAGTAATTCGATTGAATAGTGAAAAACATATAATGATTATATGAATAAATAGTATTGTTTTTATTATGTAATTGGTACGGCGATAAATAATTACTGCGAAACTTGATGTATACGTTTTTATGGCTAATCTTTGAAATTGACTAAATAACCATCCCTAAATTTGTAATTGAACTCAACTCACAGTGATAAGCACCTATATTCTATATAAATTTAAAGTAAACACTTACTTTTATGAGAAATGAGAAGTATTAAAGTATAAAAAGGATGCCCCAAAACACTTTACTCGGTATTCACAAAAAATATGATTCGGAAAATGTGCTTGATTTTTTTTCTCAAAACTCTGTAGCAGACGGCTTTTGAGTCAGTCCAGTGATTCAAAACCCGCAACTTATTGCAGCTCACATACAAATAAATACTCAAAGAATCAAAACGAATAATATATTTTAATCTGTTTTATCCGAAATGCAATTGTTATCAAATATTAAGCTATCGTTTTGTTAGTTATATTATTCATAAATACAATGCCAAAATGTTTCGTTTTGGGTCAATTTTTTTAGAAGTAGTAGTGTAAAATATTACATGCGTATAATAAAAAGTGGATTTGTTATTCATTGAATATTATATGATGAATATCCGGAGTCCAAAGGGAATATGTCGTAATTCGTAGAACTTTAATCTCGGCATAAAATATGATTTTTCTGTTAAATATTAAATGTTGTAGATCACTGTGCTGTGTAGATAGATTATTATTTGATTTTTGTGAAATATTTCCCATAAAAGGTAGGATTGGAGATGTTTGAGATGAGGGAATACCCAAAACGACCCCACAAGTACCTTTGTAATCCTTTGGCTAAGTAAGCGATTGCAGGTCTTCATCTTTAGACCCGTAAAATGAGAATGATCCTTTGTGCCAAGTCATGCCACATTTTTCAATTTGTATGACAGCTCGCTATATTAAAATGCTACGATTTTTCCAATTTATGAGAACGATACAGTATCTATGCTAAAATGAATATTACGGTCGTATAGCAAATTCAACATTTCATTATTTTTTTATCATTGAGAAGTGTAATGGAACACGGAGTAATAATTCATATCTGCTGTCTAAGAGGAAATTCAAATTTATATAGCATAAATAAATACAGCAACCGGTTGCTAAGTCAAGCAGTGAAGACAATTTTTATAATGTTTTAGTATCCACGACTATGATTCTCAACATGGAAAATTATGGTGGTTTTTTTGTTTTTAACTTGAAACATCAACTTTCTTTACATTAACGAAATAAAAATGCTTTTATCTTTACCTTTTACTTTTACTTTAAAAATAAAAAAAGAAAGAAACCAAATAAATTACTACAAGTATCTGAAAAATATCGTCTGTTGGGATTATCTATTACGAGTCAGTATTCTACACGTAACGTTTTATGAACTGTCAGAAAATTTAATATTTTAATGGTAATGAAATTAGTCAAAACAATGTGAATCCAGCAAAATTGGTTCTCAGCTTCCTGTCTAATTTTACTTTAGACATAATTCTTTGATCGCTGTTATTTTAAGCTACATTGTGTTGATATCGATGTTCAAGTCGTTATTATCAACAACTTAAAACTAGTAATCTTCATACATTTTCATACTATAAATCTTTGTTTCCAGGACATCATCATGATTGTTTTATCAAACATCAAAAAATATATATCTGCCTTTGACATGACAAAATTGATATGATATTTTTTAGTAAAAGATTGTAATCATTCACTCTTTAAATTTCCTTTGTTTTACGAAGGCTAAAATAAGAATCTACTGTTAGTATTCTATACATAGCTCTTTCAAGTTGCAATTGTTGCAAACGGGTTAGAAATAAATGACATTTTATTTAAGAAAAATATTTTTCCTATGATATTGTTTTGAAAGATTATTTCTCTAGAAAAAATCTCACTTTCGAAGTTCAAAAATGGTTGTGTATTTTTAAGAATTTTTCTATTATTCGCCATGGCCGGGTTTAAAGTTCAATTGTTTATGTGTTGATTTGTATGCTTTCAATTATTATCATTGTAGACGAAAAAATATTCAATCTTATTAAAACTGATCTTAATGTCGGTCATGCTAGTAGCTAGTGGAAAAAGCTTTTCGGCTAATCAATGCATTGTATAGAGCATAGATTCTCAACCTGGTGGTCGCGAGGGGTTTTTTGGGTGGTCGCCAACTTATACGGTCAACTAAAAAAATATTTTTTTTTGTATGCCTTTGGAATGTATGGGGGGTCGCGGGTCCCATGGATTTTATGAAAAGTGGTTGCCATCCGAAAAAGGTTGGGAACCTATGGTAAAGAGGCTTGGAAATCTTCAAAAATGTCACTGAATTGTACAACAACGAATACAAAGAATAAATAATTATGTATTATTTATTCTTTGTATGTGTATGTTAAAATATTTTTTTCTTATTTCTATTTTTTCAAACTTGGAAAATCTTTGGATAATTATCATTACTATTTAGTATATAAGCGAACTATCTTCATATGATTTATCGGTGCATAGCTCATTGGCGTCATCTATAATGTCATTCATCACTAATAGAAAAATAGTTTAAAGACCAATTTCATATGATTGTTGATGAGACTGGGCAAATATGAACAATAATAAATTGATTATATATTTTCATCGCAATCTTCCAATAAATTTATATAATAAAAGTGTAGTGTGTGATTGAATCAGGGCCAATCATTTTTTGCGACTTAATAAAATAATCGTTAAAATTTATTAACTTTGATATCGAGAAAGAATCACCTCGCATTTTCACCAAAATTTTCCAGGCACCAAGTTTTAGTTGATATCAGATTTCCCATGAGCCTTCGTGGCGC
>JAHFWJ010000594.1:0-130303 GCA_028555115.1 Himalopsyche japonica | reverse complement strand
GACATGATATGACAATATCATAAGTAGCTCGTCTAGACACCACATTTCACATAAGTTGTCAACTTTTCATTCCTTTATTCATCGCTTGTTGACAATTCCTATGACAGAATCAAATTTCAATTTAGAATTAAACACCATTAAACAGATCGCACTTAACAATGGATACGATGCACAGTTGATTGATCGACTTGTCTTTAAAAAAACTAAAAAATTAGCTTTATTAAATGTAACCTCGAGCTTGATGATTGATGTTCCCTCCGTTGAAAAACGTTGGGTAAAACTAAGTTATTTAGGCCGAGTTTCTGAAAACATATCCAATAAGTTAGACAAAAAACTTTTTAATGTAACTTTTTATAACAATCATAATCTTAGTCGAATGTTAGTTAACACGAAAGACAAAATTAATATTTTAAGCCAAAGTGGTATTTATCTTCTAAAATGTGATTCCTGTGAGGCTAGGTATATTGGTCAAACAGGAAGATCCTTTCATACTACATTTAAGGAACATTTAGCTTGTGCCAAAAAAGGCGATGAGATTTCTACTTTTGGAAACCATTTGTTTCAAAATAAACATTCATGTGATTTTACTATAAACTACAAAATCCTGCATTTCAAAAACAAATCACTGAAATTAGATAAACAAGAAATCCTTGAAATTAATCGATATAAATTTTTGCCTAATTCTAACCTTATAAATGAACAAACTACTTTTGCGTCGTCACCATTGTTATACTCATTAAATTAGATTAATAAATAATTTTTTTTTTTTTTTTGAAAATGATATTGCCTCCCTTTACTTAATTTTTTACAGAAAATATTGGAACGCCCCTGACTGACCATATCTTCCCATCTCATCGATTCATCTTTAATCGACTTCTCATGTATTAATTTATTTTGTTCCATTAAGTAGTGATTGTGGGCTATTTTCGTCATTAAAAATTTCCCACTCCTTACTTCCTTATTGATTGTTTAGAGCTCCTACTGGATTATCTATTTACCATAATTGTAATTTTAATTCTTAATAAGTGATTGTGAACATTTAATTTTTATACTAATTTACTTTATTTGTATCAATATTGAATGATTTTATGTAAATTGTTTCCTAGTTCTTGAACCCCTGCTACCTTTAACTCAAATTATTTTTTTTGTTTTGTATAAATAGACTTGTTTGTAAATTGTATTCTATCAGTTGATAATGCTCGCGATGAGCGAAACCGGTCCTGATCAAAAAAAAAAAAAATATATTGTGGAAATAAGTACTAAAAAATGTGTTTTTATTATTTAAAAAATAATTTTAACACGTTAATATAAACGTACCTGGATACAAGAGTACTGGAATACTAGATAGTGGAGTTTTTCCAAGTTAGTGCCAATTCAATCAATAAAGTATAATTTTTTTTTTAATTTGTCATATAAATAAGGCTTTTGAATTTCTGAGTTGAAACCGTTTCACGTCTGGTTAACACTTCTGCTGTGTTTCAAAGCTATATAATAGTTGATAAACAATGGCTTAATATTTAACCAATTAGTGTCAATAATTCTTAATGGAAACTGAATAAATTTGTATTAAAATACAACATTTTTTTCAGAGATACAAAACATTTTTATTATAATATTTGAAAAATTTTCATTGACATAAAATATTATCTTATATCAAAATGTGTATCGTATATAATGTGCAAACTTCTATTTATAACATGATATTTATTGAATACTTAAGATTCGTTTTGTTAGGATACTATTGTTTGGCACTTTTGAGCTGCTTTGTTTCATCCTAGATCAAGTGTTGCCAGACTTTATTCTTGTAAGATAAACTTCGAAGAAGTGAGAAACATATAGGCAGGGTAAAGGCTTTCTCTAAGTTTATGTGGAATGTGTTTTGCCTAGATTGAAATTGAAAATTAAATACTTAATGGAACATAATGAATTAATATATGAAATTTTAATGATAGTCAATTAAAGATGAATTGAAGAAATGGTCAGTCAGAGGCGTTACAGTATTTTCTGCAATATATAAATAAAAAAGGAAAATTATATCTCTAGAGTTTTGTAAGGCTTTCTATCACACGGATACAATATAACCGTCTATGTTCAGTTCTTTTGCCGTATGATAAATATGACAAAATCTGGGTAGTGAGTGATTTAACAAATGAAAATGCACAATGTTTCAATAATTTATAATATCGACTGAAGGTGTTTGATGTAAATTCAATATCAAATTTCATTTGCAGCCATGTCATAAAATTCATGAAGATGCCGAAAGGCGAAACCCGGGTTGTTAGTGACGAAACATGTGAAATCGTTTGAAATTTAACATTAACTACGTACAAAAATAAATGATTCAAACTCAGTTTTGAGGTATTCAAAACACATTTAAATGCGAAATAAAAAATACTTGTTTAAATTCCTATCAAAAAAAAAACAAATTGAATATATTTCTCTTAATTCTTTCCTCTACACAATATCTTTTCTGCTTTTATAAAATTGAGATCATTTGTCTTGGATCATTATTTGACAGTAGATGGTTGTTGAACTGGCGAGTGTTCCGCTTTTAACCGTTCAATTAAATTAGATATGGTTCGTCTTATTCTGGTCACGTTCGTAAAACTCTTTGCGCTGGCTCTCCCTATTGAAGAGGGGAAGGATATCCACTATAGTCACGTTGATAATACTCGAGCTGTGAAAAACAAAGGACAAAATGGTTTTACTCACAACAGTAATTATCCCAGCCGCGTATTTTTTGATAACTATATAAAATACAAATTCTTCCATAAAAGAATGACTATTTTTTTTAAAATGATACAATCGTATTTTGTTTTTTTTATGACTTCGACTGAGGGTGCTTGATGAAATTTCAATATCAAATATGAACTGTTAAAATTTGTACGATTCCACATGTTTTGTCACTAACGACCCGGGTTTCGACTTTCGGCATCTTCAGGCATTCTACTACACAACTAAGGCACAATGAACACTTTTAGCACCGTCTATATCGACCAACTGTCAGTTATATTGCATCCGTGTGATAGAATGCCTAAAGATGCCGAAAGGCGAAACCCGGGTCGTTAGCGACAAAACATGTAGAATCGTTCAAATTCGTATTTAGTTAATAAAATTTCTAACATGTAAACGCCGTTATTTTTCAATATATAGAATTAATAAAACTGTATGAAAATTATTAAATTATACTCAAATGTTTGTTTTGGAATAGATGGGATAATTTACTTTAAATCTCTTTCAAAACAGCAGATAAAATTTAGCTTATCGTGTTTTAGGTGTAAACTGACACTTTTTGAAGGAAAGGCATGATATTTTATGCGTGTGGTGTCCACGTGAACCGGATTCACTGTGGATTCCTCAGCTCTGCAGCGACCTAAGTTTTTCAGCAACGACACAACAATTGTTTAAAAAAATCTCTATATACAAAGGAGATCTGATGAGCTGTGATGCTAACACGTCACATAGATCTTAACGCTCCATCAACTTGATATCCCAAATTTTTTTTTAAATTAAATACATTTTTGTACCACTTTCCACGATAGATTATTGATAATGCTCGCAATGAACGAAACGGGTCATGATCGTTAAATATGTTGTGTAAAAATTTTGTTTTTATTTTTGAAAATAGTTTAGTAAAATTAATTTTTAATGTTGGTCTGACGATGGAATGTAAACAAAATAGATTAAACAATATTTTACAATCGGAATTTGTACACTATAACACTAAAATTTTCATTGATTTGTGTTTTTGAATTTATTTATGTCAGAGTGGTTTCTTTACCATACTAGGATTGTTAAAGACTTCCGCACAAATAAAATTAAACTTCTAAATATACGCGTATGTTTTTATATATTTAATGCAGTGAATTTCAATAAAACATTTCTATTTAATTGATTATTTATTCAGTCAATTTTGCTTACACTTTGGTGAATAACAGTAGATTTTGACTGTCCTCCGTTTAGACAGAATGGTTTAGTTGTTAATCATTCAAATTTGTGATCATCTCCTATTTTATCTGTTACAACTATTTATTTATTTTGTTCACTTATTTGCAGGTTAGCTTTCTTGGCTTAGACCACACGTCTATTATCTGTAGCGCATCGAAAGTCACGTGTTAAACTCCCGACTACATACAGTCGAATTCACGTTATTGCCATAGATGGTACTACGATGCCGTAGGTCGATGAATTACAGTAGAGGTACTCGTTTTACTCTTTATATCCAGATGTTTAATTGCATCACACTTTAGAAGGAAAAGTAAATGTAAGAGAAGGAAAAAGTATATATTAAATTGGACGAAGAAAATCCAGGGTGAAATAATAAAAGAAATTGGGATGCTAAAAAGCTCTTTCAACATGATGTTTTTTTTTTACTGATATTTCAATGTTAGTTATAAATAGTTGCTACTTTACAATAAACAGGCTTCGTTTGTTTAATTAAGATTAATTAAAATTTATTAAATTAGTTTACACTTTTTCGATTTCACATGTTTTCTCTCTTACGATGCGAGCATAGCCTTTCGACATTTTCATCCTTTGGCATATAACCGATGCTAACTGTTTATTGTTTGTCAGATCTTTTGCATCCGTGTGATATAATGCCTGAAGATGTCGAAAGGCGAAAACCATGTTGTTAGTGACAAAACATGTGGAATCTTACAAAGTTTCGACACTATAAAATCGATCAATCACCTTTACTCCATATCATAAATGATTTTTTTTTTATAAAAATACATTTTAGTATTATTTCCAAAATTTTATATTAATGATAACGGCCGTTTTTGTTCAACGCGAGCATTACAGTCTTATATGAGTGGAAATAGTACTGGAAATTTTTTTATTTATTATTTAAAATATAGTACCTTTCCATCAGTAAATAACTTTTAACACATTTAATTCATAATATCGACTGATGTTGATTGATGAAATTTCAATGACAAATTTGAATTATTGAAACTTTGTACGATTCCACAGGTTTTGCCTATCGGCATCTTCTGGTATTTCAGGCAGAACTGACAGTCAGTCGTGCAAAGGTTTTAACAAATATATTTTTTTTCTACTTTTAATGTTATTCATAAAAATAAATTATTTCTTTTAATATATTTGCCCATAATTCTTGTCTACTCTCTGATATGTTTTGTGGGAGGAATATTATATTTTTTCAGTTTTTTCTTTGGGAGTTTTTTTTTATGAGAAGCTTAGAAAGCACTGATCTTGACATGTTTCGCACTTATATGGATTCCAGATTACAGTATTTTTACTGAAATAAGAAATTTAAATTTACATGATTACTTCTCATTCCAAATAGACGTACAAATACTTTTAAAGTAATAGTTTTTCATAGAAGAATGATTTCCGCAACGTAAAATTTCAAAGTTCTGCGTCTGGGTGAAGGAAATCTCCGAAGAACTTTCCACAGAGTGTTTCCATTAATCAAATTATCCACTGGGTCTATACGAAGACGAGATAAGAAAATTAATGCCTCAAGTAAGGGAAGACTTTTTTTAATTCATTTTTTAACCCACGTCCTACCCTGTCAGCTTCTTTTGTCGAGGCTTGATTTTTCATCCCTTCTCGCGAGATGTATATCTAAGATTGAATGTTTAAGTAATTTAAATAAATGGGTTTTTTGTTATCTCCCCGAGTTATGAAAGGTTTAATGGTAGCTTTATACACTGTCTTGTAATAAGTTGTATACCTCGCCAAACCAATTTTGTAAGAGTTTATTTTTAAATTCTCAAATACCAAATAGTAATAGAATAGAACAGTTCTCAATTTATCAACCATAAATGATTTCCAAATCCTCTCTATTTCATTTATCAATCAGTTAAAACAAAACAAAAAAATACTTCAAATTTAACATTTTATTTTTACGTATAATACATAAGTGCTTAGATTTTCATCAATTCAACAGCCTTAATTGACACTGGGCTCACAAAACCTAATCAATAATATAGCATCCAAGTCTGTACTCAATTATTGCAAGCATTTCTAATTATTTATTTTATCTAAGGTACAATTTTAAATTTGTTTAAAGATTTTTAAAAACATAATTTAACATGTCCCAAAAACATTGTAGTTATGATGCATAGAACTTGCTTATTTTTTTTTAATACAGAACAATTTATACTAATCTATTATCTATTATAATCTAATCTATTATTTATACTAAGAATAATCACTTTTAAAGTGTTAACTGTCACTTCTTGAAAGGCGTGATATTTTAAACAATAAAACACATTTTTTAGTACTTATTTCCACAATATATTTTTGACCAGGACCGGTTTCACTCATCGCGAGCACTATCAAATGATCGAATACAATTTACAAACAAGTCTTTTATACAAAATATTTCAGTTAAGGATAGCAGGTATACAAAACCATAAGTTCAAGAACTAAGAAACAATTTACAGGAAATCATACAATATTGTGACAAATAAGTAAATTAGTATAAAAATTAAATGTTCACAATCACTTATTAAGACTTACAAATAAAATTTAGGTAAATCAATAATCAGTCGATAATGCTCGCGATGAGCGAAACCGGTCCTGATCAAAAAATATATTGTGGAAATAAGTACTAAAAAATGTATTTTTATTATTAAAAAAAAGACTTAGAAAAAAAACCATAGTTCTAGTGAAATAGACATTCAAAGTAATGCCATACAAATTCCAACTAATTTTTTGCCGTTCGGGACATAAGTCATAAAAAAAGCTTTATCTCTTTCGTATTTTATTGTAAATTTAATTAAATAATATTTTGAATGTTAATCTCTTCCAGAAATACTTTAATTATTAAATGCTGAGAAACTCTTCGTAATAATACACATACATGTTTTTAGTTAAAGGAAATGCACGTCGTATAAAATTACATATTTTGCTCCCTTGTCTATACTGCCACTGACAGTATATTCTCTCATCAACTTTTAATATTCTTTTATCCCCAAACAATCAAATTCATGTGCAGTTTCTTACATTCACCGCTTTCATATTCCCTTTCTCTTTTATTATCAGTATGCTAGAATGGGATTGGTTAAATCAGATCTCTTACACTGTCTTCAATTTGTACTGGATTAATATCTCCTATGGAGGGTCGTTAATTGTATTCTCATGTAATTTTTATAGTATCATCTCAGAATCAATATTGAATCAAATTTATATTTTTACAAAGTTTAACTTGCAGAAAAACTGTTTACGCTAATCGATTCACTTATTTTAATTATTCAGTGCTACAATACAGTAATATTTAACAGTGGAAAAAAAATGTTTAATAGCAGAATGTGTACACGTATCATTGAACTTCTCTCAAACGTTTCTGGTAAAATTAAATGTCTAATAATTCAATGTAAAATATGTGGATCGCTTCGTTTTAATATATTAACGATCGCTTCTTAGTGAAAAGACATTCTATTGATTGAATTCGCATTCACTCTATTGCAACACGGTGAAAAAAATAGCAATGTATTTTAGTTCTACAAAATTATTATTTTTTAAGTTATAGTTGATAGCTATTTCGGCTCACGCCATCGCCAGAACTATGCTTAAACGAACATTTGCTTATCTATATGTAGACATTCTATGTATACATAAAATATATTTTTCTTTGCAATTTTATTCGCACATTACAATATTTTATGAACATTGCATAATTAAATGTGATTTTAGTAGTTACTAACCAAATTGTTTTTTATTAATTTAAATTCAATAAAAAATCCCTTCAGCATTGAACTTTTTTTAAGTTTCTCATTTTTCTGGTACAACCAATTTAGTGTTCATGTTTTATTTGGTCGCATTCGATCCCTCGGTAGAACATATAACTTTAATGTGTTAACTGTCACTTATTGATATAAAGGCATTATATTTTATAATCAGTACCTGTTTCGTTCATCGCGAGCATTATCAACTGATGAATATATTGTAATCAACTGATATCTCCGTGAAGCCCTTTCACCCCCGATTGCTTTACTTCTTCCCATGATATGTCAGAACCCTTCAGCTCTACCAAGTCTATCATGGTAGAAAAAGAAAATCGTATTTTAATCCTGAATTCCGCTGCTATCAGGAACTTAACTTTCTGATGGTGCTCGCAGCACATAACCTTAGCATTATAGCGCACTATAAAAAATATAATGTTTATTCCATATAATATTTTATAGTTATCAAAACCTCATCACTGGTATAAATACTTCGCATACATAGTGTTTATACATATACTTAGTGCATAAAGATATACTGTGGGTGATCGGTTAACACTATCACGAAAGAATTTGTGTTCAAAAAACGAACACAAATTCGGATAACGAACTAAAACGATCTTTCTCTTCTCTCATTATAATGGTATGGGAAAATAATTCTTTTTGAGACGATTTAATGACACTGACTTATTGTTTTATAGCTTTTTTATTTTCATATAAAGAATTTTATCATCTCTAAGTTCATAAAGAAGACGACTTCTTTAAATATGAATTGAATTTAATGATTTCTTTTGATTAAATATTATTTTATCGTTATCCGCAGTCATTAAATTTTGAAATCATTTTTACTAACTAATTGTACCTTTTCATTACTTTCAGGTAAGCTACTCCATTCAAACTATCTTGATTTGAGATTTGGTGAGTCACAGACATCAAACGAAGCGTTGATTATCCAGTATGTATATCAGAAAAATTTTCCATCAATAAAAAAATATATTTTTATACACAAACTCTATAAAAACTATTTTTAAATTATTTTTATATTTTTTAATAGTCACAAACACAATTTTAAATGCACATCAAATTTTTTAAGTACATTTCAAAATCGAATAGAACCAAAATTTTACTTAATCATTTTAGTAACCATCCATATTAAATTTTCCCTAACAAACTGGGTTTCTCTTTTTGGCATCTTCAGTTATTATAGTGAACTTGAATAGTAAGTTTGCAGTTTTTGTAACGTATAAACAAGAAGAATTAATGAAAATATAGACAGTTTGTGAGTCAAAACATGTTAACGATTCAAAAATCACAATGGATGGTTTGCAAAATGTCATAAAAAATTCATAACGTCAAATTATTACAGTTTCACAAAAGTGATACATATGTTTCCATTTAAATTACCAACTGTTCTTGATAAGATTGAAAGTAACCGAGTAAGGTTACTACATTAAAAAAAAAAATATTTCAAAATCAAATTTAGTTTATGACAGTATGCAAAATGTCATTCGCAATGTGTGACATTGTTAACAGTCTTGTAAGAGTTTTTGTAATAATTAAAAAACTTTTCTGATGTGTTGTCAAGTAACTGTAGTGAACCAAGAACCCTTCCGAGGGTGAAAAGAAGATATTTTGAAAGTTTCAGACATATCCGATTCTTAATATATATAATAATATAATTTTTAAATAATAAAACACATTTTCTGACCCGGTTCTGAACATAAAATATATCGTGGAAATAAGTATTTAATTTTTTTTTTATATCTTAAAATATCGTACCTTTCCATCAAGAATTGACAATTAACGTATTAAAAGTGATTTATAATGGCAACACGTATACACAAACAAAAATTCATTGATATATATATATGTTTTTTTTTTTTGTTTAGTTTTGTAACTAACGACCCGGGTTTCGCCTTTCGGCATCTTCAGGCTTTCTATCACACGGATGCAACAGAACTGACTGTTTATATCAGTTTGAGTGCGTTCGTGTACAAGAACACCTGAAGATATACAACGGTGAAACTTGCGTTGTGAATGAGAAAACATTTGAAAATATACAAATTTTAAGCGATTCATATTTGATATTGAAATTACTTTTAGTCGATATCTGAGCGGCATCATTTTTTAAAAAAATTTTAAACTGTTTGGTCAGTATAACATAAAGATTCTTTGGTTATTTTTAATTTGTGTAAAAAAATATTTGAGAGAATTTTTACACAGTTTTAACGATTTGAATTTACAATCAACCTTTGATCAACATTGATCACCTCATTTTTATCTCGCTTAACGACAATTTCAAAATATTTAATGATCTATAAATTTGATTCTCAAAAGGACGTTTACTATTTTATTCCTTTTTACCGTAATACCGTTGGAGTAGTTTTAAATAATTTGACTCTTGGCGTAATTCATTTTTTAATTTCCCACTGGCGCAAAAGTCTTAGCGGTGAGGGAATTTCTTCTTCTCGGAAAGTATCGCTTAGGAATACAAATAGGACCTATAAATAAGAGTAAAATATATCTTCTTCTTCCTTCCAAAATAGCTGCATTTAGCGCTAGTACATTAATTTAATTTATGGTCTGCTTGGTGAAAATAGCAAAAAAAAAATACAGAAGCGAACTGGGGGTTTTCACGCTCGATTTATATGCAAAGTGGGCAACCATTAAATCTTTAAATTGCACGTTCTGCTTTAAACTAGATGTATAAGATTATCCTTCAAGAAACATTATCTATCCGGATCGAGTTCTCCGCAAATTCGCCTCACTTGGCGAACGAAATACGCTTTTCCTTTTCCGTACACAACATCGAGATAATTTAATACGCAAACAAATAAACACTGTTTTATTGGATAGCGTTTATTCGTGATGTACCGTGCTATAAAGTTCATTTATCTATCTAAGAAACAAGCATATTTCTTATATACGTTAAATAGTTGAACGTGTTATAAAATAAAGCTATTTTCAAATCGTATGAAACAAATAACACTTACTATGATATAAAGCTCATTGAAATTGCCACCTGTTTAGTTTCATTTACATTTTTTTTTTTAGTTTTATTGCTAGCAGGAAATAAGCAAGATCGTTAAAACAGAAGAGAAAATCTATTGTGTATCTTTTCTACACAGCTATATATAGATAAACTAATGTACGATTAAACATAGCTCCGACGATAGCTTGAGCCGAAATAGCTATCAACAACATAAAAAAAATTGTAGAACTAAAATACATTGCTATTTTTCCACCGTGTTATAATGGAGTTCTATCAAGTGAATGCCAATTCAAGAAGCGCGTTTGACATGTTCGCTGCGCTTCCATCCAGAAACTAAATGAATTATGAATTAAAACAAAGTGCTCTCTAAGATAAAGTTCATCAATCTTCAATACATGGAAGGGGTTGAATTTACATTTTTTTACGATACATTAATCTTCGACATTTTTTTTATTTTATGTAAAAGGGTGATTTTTTTTTGTTAATAAAATTCATTGACATTTATTTTATTACTGTGAAACTTTGTATGGAATATATTATATGTCGTACATTTTTAATAATAAAAACACGTTTTTAGTACATTTTTCCACAATATATTTTTTTGATCAGGACCGGTTTTGATAAAATATAATGCCTTTCCATTAAAAAGTGATAGTCAACACCCTTAAAGTGACATCTCGTACAATCAAAGATATTATACAATATGCTGTCTTGAGCATTATCAACTGATGCCTTCCCATCAAGATGTACCTTAAAAGTGATATATTATATATATATATATATATAAAAATTTGAGATTTGTTAGTATCCGTATTGCATTGCCGTAGACTGATTACCAATCATTTATTTGTTATCTTCAACGGAAAATAGTTATGTTTTGACAAAAAAACTAAATTCAAAAATAGTATTTTTCTGAAGTCAATCTTTATTCTTTCCAACGCAGAACAGATAAACCCTCAACGTGTAAATAGTCTACGGTGAAAAAATAGCAATGTATTTTAGTTCTATAACTTTTTTTATACGATATAGTAGATATCTATTTCAGCTCACGCCATCGTCAGAGCTATGTTTAAACGTACATTTGCTTACCTGTATATAGCTGTGTATACACAGCTATATACAAGGTACAGAATACATCTTCTCTTCTGTTTTAACAGAACAGCTGGAAATCAATAGATATCAATTGTTACACGAAATTTTTAACGAACAGAAAAATATAAGTCTTTCGCCGCTCCACAGACCATTGCGAGGGACTAATGCATTTCTGTGATAAATCATCTCCGGGCGGTATTTGAGCTTATTGAAAATGCCGCCTGTATAGTTTGGTCTAATTTAAATTAAAGCTTGGTGTTTTTGCTAGCAAGATATAAGCTGGGTTGTTAAAACGAAAGAGAAGATATATTATGTATCCTTTCTATACAGCTATATATAGATAAGCCAATGTAAGTTTAACGATGTTTTTTTCTGACGATGGCGTTAGCCGAAGTAGCTATCAACTATATCTTATAAAAAATAGTAAAAATAAAATACATATTTTGCTATATTTTCATCGTGTTATAATAGAGTTCTACACCGAGTTCTAAGTAAATGCCAATTCAATCAATACAGTGTAAATATTTTTTTTTTTAAATATCTGTCATCTTTTTTAAAAGCCGTTATTTATCACAAATATTTACATATTTAAAGCAAAACAATAATAATCTATATTGTTACAAACGTTGAGTACTAAACGAATTATGATATGCCTTTTTGATATATGATTTTTATGCATTGGTACATTCGAGTCTGTCAGAAACCCTTGCGTTTTGTATTCTTGGGGTAAAACCTGACAACCTGTTTGAAAATTTTATTAGGGAAAAAAATATTCATCCATTTTGGAGGATAGGCTTTTTTGCGTAAGCTGATTTGATGCACATACGCTGATTGGACGACGACGCTTGGCGTCACTCATCACGCCGGGGTGCGTCCGATGCGATTATGCATTTTTATTGGTGTATTTTTACCTTATATTATTATTATGTCTATATATATGATAATACGTGTTCAAATCCGATTAAAATAACATATTCAAAAAAAAATATATATTTCGTTATGTTTATTTATTTACGTGCACTCTGTTCTTTATACACAACAATATATTGATTTCTTATACGTACATATTTTAAATCGTTAAGTGCATTTTTATTACTATTTACACAATATATTTCATGATCAGGACCAGTTTCTCATTGCTATTTTAGTAAGCATTATTCAACTTATCAATTGTTCAACTGCTCGCTATAAGCGAAACTGTTATGATTATAAAATATATTGAGAAAATAGTACTAAAAATGTGTTTTTACTAATAAAATATCATACCTTCCCACCACGACATGACAGTTAACACCTTAAAAATAGGTGCATATGTTATTCATTTATAAAGTTTTAAATGCGGGACAGGGGTCGCGATGAGCGAAACCAGTCCTGGTTATAAAATAATTGTCGAAATAGTACTAAAAAAGATGTGTTTTTATTATTTAAAATATATATAATACTAAATTTGAATTGTCACAACTTTGTACGATTCCACAAATTTTGTCACTAATGACCCGCGTTTCGTCTTTCGGTATCATCGTACAAAGTTGCTACAATTCAAATTTGATATTGAAATTCCATGAAGCACCTTTAGTAGATATCATAAATTATATATTATATTATTGATTATTACGGAGGATACTTGTTACATTGAATAGATACCAAAATGCATGCAACTGAAATATATTTGCATAACGGAATCACAAAAATTTTAACAAAAGTCAAAAACATACATACTAAGATGAAAAGACGGTCATCAAAATAGTTATCATTGAAAAGAAGGCTTAAATTCTTTAACACATTATGAACGGTAGAATAATACAATCGCATTCGTTTCAATTTAAAAAAAAGGCATTTAAAAAGTTTATATAAGCAATTTTCACCCCTTTCTTCTTTTAGCATCATTAATATTTGAATTCAATAAAACCCTGATATATCGTTCTCGTATTCATTGCATTACTGCAAGTATCGCTCATATTTTTTAGCCACAACAAAATACCAAGAAGGACAATGTTGAATAATTCCTCAATCATCATTTCTCGATCTATCGCTTTCTTCGAAGTACCGTATACATATTATTCCATCACAAATTTTAACACATACATCATCATTCTATTCAGAATATTACAAAATTCCTTACAGTTAGTTCTTCATAAATGTTATATCAATATATTTCTTGTTATATTATATATATATATATTATATAATCAATATGTTGTTTTCTACGAGCGTCGTCTTGTTACGATGCCAGGTCATAATTTAATTGATACTAAATCACCTACTGGAAACATTTAAACAGATAGTTTAGTCGTTAATGGCCACGTAGATCAGTGCTCTGTTTTTGCGTATAGAAAACAATTGGAAAATATCAATTAAAATATAAACTGGCAAAGCTTTCGCACAATCATCGTTTTAGGACATTTCTTTAAAGTGAAAAATCTGTATCCTACTGTATGGCCACCTATTGTAAATCTAGTCTTACAAAATTGTTCATAGTATAAATATTTTATATTCCATATCAAGAGCAGATATTATTTATCGAAGCATGGTTTATTTATAGTGTGTTGTTTCATTAAACAGTTTTTATATTACTTATCCTTTATTCAACTTAAATACCTCTGACATGTCATCAATGCTCGCCGAACCAACACCGAAGTTCCATATACATCAGCATAATATAATCTGTGTCGTTTATATTCCCTTTAGTAAAAAAATCTCGTTCGACAGCACTACATAATCCTACAGGACTTATCAATTCTACTTGTTCACGTTTCAAACTTGGACTACGATCTGTAATAACATATTTTATCTGAAGATTTTTTTTCAAAAAAAAAATTTTCTAACACACAGACTAAAAACTCTTTTTTATTTCCATCTACTCAATAGAAAGTGATTTATTTGAACCATTTTTTACGAAGACTTCAATGGTAAGAAACGGACGCTATTCTACGATAGGCGCTCGCCTCGATAGCCAATGTGTCACCAGAACCGAATTGAGAGGATTATTTGAATAATCAATAAATAGCATTATAAAAATTTTGCATAATTTGTTTAAGTTCTTTTAGCGGTACTAAAAATCAATTTCTTTTTACTTCTATTCTTGTCAATACGCAACATTATGTAAGCAAATCAGAATTATTTAAATTTTGTATAATTCTATATGTTTTATCACTAACGATCCGGGTTTCGCTTTTTGATATCTTTAGATATATTACCACATTATGAAAAATTCTGGTCATTACTTACAAAACATGTAGAATCGTACAAAGTTACAACAATTAAAATTACATCAGCATGACCTTCAGTCAATATCATAAGTTATGCAATCAGTTTAAAAATGCCGAATTTTTTAAAATTTAAATAATTCAATATAGTTTATCGGTAGACCGTAAAAAATACAGCACTTTGTTTTAAGATTTGTCATCGTTTTATGATTTTAATAATCATCGATAAAATTTTGTAAATCTATAATTAATATAATTCCCACGATATTCAAAAGCGGTTTTGATAAAATTATATAATACAAATATAAAACCAGCGAAATTAAAAAAAGTTTTTTTTCATAAACGTAAAATGTATGCCAATATTCGAACACATTACTCAAAGTTTGGCCCTGGTTAGCACCGGTTCGCGCGCGCGTGTTACTATTCCAACGGAAAGATATGAAGCGATCGTCGGATGTGAGTCCATATGAGCAAAAGTTCCATTTTGATCGCCCCATACTTTGATATCGCATGAATATCAGTCTGCTACGCTTTATTGAATTTATTCATGGCGTCGCTTTATTGACGGGCGCCGCGACGCCGCCGCGAGATAGGATGCAGCGTCACAAAAGCCTTTTCGCTTTTCACGCGGAATTAAATACAAGTGAAGCGCTATACTTATGCGGTATTATTCATGCAGGCTATCATTTGTTGTACTGCGACGATAGGAACTTACTTTATTTCCCTGAAACCGACTTACAGATGGTTATTTAGTATTTATCTTGACTGATATGAACGCAACGTGACAATTTTGTTATTAAATAATACAATATACCACTCTTTAACCAATAATAAGTACGTCGTTGAATCAAAGTTAGTAAAATTATAATTTATGCTGTCGACTAAAGGTGCGTGATAGAATTTTTAACATCAAATTTGAACTGTTGAACCTTTTTACGATTCCACATCCTTTGTCACTTACGGCCCGTATGATATGACACCTGACGATGCCGAAAGACGAAACCCGGGGTTTTAAGTGGAAAAACATATGTAATTGTATTTAGTTTCAAGAATTCAAATAACATATAAATATCACTTTAGGATTTCAACTGTCACTTCTTGATGAGAAAGTATTATATTTTAAATAATAAAAACACATTTTTAGTACATATTTCCACAACATATTTTATGAACATTATTTGTATTGATATTGTATAATTTCCTGTAAATTGTTTTCTTAGTTTTTTAACCCATGGTTTTGTATGTAGGTAAACCTTTAACTCAAATTGTTTTTTAAATTTGAATTTTTTAATTGTATTCTATCAGTTGATAATGCTTGCGATGAGCGGAAACGGTCCTGATCATGAAAATATTGTGAGACACAAGTACTATACATTTTTTTTTATTATTAAAAAAAAAACCTAAAAATTTCTTGAATTAAGTAATCATTGTATATCATTGAACAAAATGTTTTGTAGAACAATTACCTGCATTTAAAAATAACTACTTGTTTCATTATTCTCCGTTCTTCATAACGGTTTTGCGTTGGCGATGTAAAATGTGATGCTCACACGATAATTTTTGATAATAACTGAAACTGATCAAAAACTTTTACATTATATAAAAAAATATATTGCGTAAAATTAACATTAAATACTTTTCGAGGATCCGTAGTAATGCGTGTTTTTCATCGCTTCAAGTTTCAGTTAGGATTGTTTATATCATAAATTCTTTTTTTTTAATCGATTATTGAGTTATCATATGAAAAATTATTCTCTTCTAACGTTTCGGTGTTAAAACAGACGTAGTAATAGCAAATTATTTTCATATAAATATGAAAAAATCATGTGATATTATGAGGTAGGAGTATAGATTTTCGTATTCTTAAATGTAAACCATATTTTTATAAGTAGTTGGATTTTATAATTCAAAAACAAAATTAATCAAACTGTTTTGTGCCAGACAATTCAAGCGTCCTAAGCCCGTTCGTTTCGTTTTAAAGTCACCCTTTTGGAAATAGAATATCTAAGATCTATTCCAATTAAGCATGCCATTATCAGACATCTCTTCGGCGACCATTATGAATGGCTGCAAATTCGCAAATCACTCACTCGTTACTTTATTTATAATTGAAATCATCATAATCCTTTGTACTGTCACGTGAAGTTCGTTGGAATATCAACGAACCCCGAAGTAGGGCTACCAAAAGAACGATAATGATTTTCGTTATAATTAATTATTAGGAATAACTGGAACAATATTGACTGAAACAGAGTTTGTATTAACACTTAAAATTAAGTAAATTGTTGATGCTCGGTTTGAAAATAACCTTCTTAAATAAATTAGAAAACGTAACAAATAATTTCAAATGTCCATTCGCTGAGATCGTCACATACAATGGTCAATCGTTTGCTTATGTAAGAATTTCACGAGCTTAATTAATAGTAGAAATAGCTTTTTTTCAACCAATTCGTGATTTTCTTTTTGATGGTATGGGTTGAGTGACAAGCAAATTTTATATAAAACCTTTTTTTGTGATACTTTCATAATGAAACCGCTACATTTTCGATCGATATAAAACTTCAGATAATCATGATTATTTATGAGGATATTTTTTTGACCTATTTCGAATGACAAAAAAGGTAATATTTATTAAATGTGAAATAATTTTATTAGCATTGTGTTGAGTCTTCGAAATCTCATTACTGTTTTCAATATTTATTTGAAGATAAACGTTTTATGCATTTTTTTCTATAAATCATATCTAGTCACCTGTAAGAAATCTTTCAATCAAATGAGGATAGCGGAGCTAATAATTTTACTGATAGTTTTTTACTCTTAGATACTGTCAGATGTAAGTATCATCTGTTCAGTTTCATTCGGGTGATAAAATGCCTGAAGATGCCTAAAAGCGAATCCCGGGTCGTCAGATACAAAACTTGTGTAATCGTACTAGGTTGTAACAATTCGTTGATTGAATTGGCATTCACTTGATAGAACTCCATTATAAGACGGTGAAAAAATAGCAATGTATTTTAGTTCTACAAAATTATTTTTAACAAATATAGTTGATAGCTATTTCGGGTCACGCCATCGTCAGAACTATGCTTAGAACGGCTAGACAAGTGGCGATGCTATTATGTTCTATAACATAATAGCATCGCCACTTGTCCAGCCGTTGCACAAAGGGGTGGTCTGATTTACTTCCAGAAGGATCACTTCCGTCCCACATATAATCTTATTGTCATAGACACCTATTGTTTCATTTAGAATTTTGAAAATTTAGTGTCATTGTGTTAAAGTTACAAGCTAGGCCGTTGCAACAGGAGAGAGGATGTGTTGTCTGTACAGCTATATATAGATAAGCAAATGTTAGTTTAAGCATAGTTCTGACGATGGCGTGAGCCGAAATAGCTATCAACTATGTTTGTTAAAAATAATTTTGTAGAACTAAAATACATTGCTATTTTTTCACCGTGTTGTAACAATTCGAATTTTATATTGAAATTCCGTCAAGCACCCTCAGTTCGAAACTCATCAATTCAAAGTATTGTATCTATTTCCAGAAATCCTTTCATATTTCTGAAATGACATACTCGCATTCAAAATGTGGCAACCCTGCGACTAAGTGCCATCCCCATGTACTATCATTACACTAAGCCCCTTATTATGTAAGGACGACGTGATTGCTCCGCGGTGTCCAGTATCCGCTCCTGTCTGTATTTCTGCCGCCCCAATCCAAATAGGATTTCACTGCCCCCAGCTGTCCAAATCAGTGAATGCAACACTTGCTTTGAGATAAATAAACTTTGCAAAGAATAATCAATAAATTTCGAAATACTTACAAAGCAATTATAGAATCTATTCACTCCGTGATTTCCTTACAAGTTTATTATTTTAAGACCTTTTATGTTTAATTTGGAGATATCTGATTTTACTGATCAATAATATCGACATGCTAGCACTCTAATTCCAGGAAATAACAATTTATTATAATATATATAAATAATTATTTTACATAGTACAAATCAGACGACGAACGACACGAATCACTATTTTGAATCCTATTTGAGTAGTGATAGCGTAAACCTTCATTGTTACAATTAAAGCATGCAAGTGCACTAAAGAAAGTCATTTGCAGATAACGAGGTCGTGTATTTTGTATTAATAAATAGATTATTGTGTTTTAACAAATTTGGATGTGATTTAAAAATCGCAATTACTAAATACAAATCTTTTCAAGAACTCTGACGACATTTGATATTCTCTTCATAACAAATCATTCGGATAGCTTTACTCAAATAGAGTTGAATTAATAGCCTTTTATTATTCATTGTAACTAACTACACAGGCTGGCTGCATAAACTAAGTATAGAAAACAGAGACGTGTTGAAGGGGGCTTCAAAAGCATTTTGCCAACATAATTATTCACGTTACGCTGGGGTTATAATATTGCTTTGGTGATATGTCATTTATAGTTGTTGAAGAACACGTAATATGAGACCCAATACAAATAATGGAACCGAGCAGAAACTTGTGAGGAGAGATTTAATTGCACGCCGCAACGTCTCGATCACTTTGATGAACATAATTCTGAGAAAAATGTGACTTAATTTAATGTTTCTGATTCTTTAAACTGATTTAGTTTTGCAAAAATCGCAACACATTATTACAAAAAAACTTAATAAAAAATCATAAATATTAGCTGCAAGTATATGGTAGAATTCAATTGTGATACAAAATGCTGCGTCTTCAAACTTGCTCGTAACAATATTTTTAACACATAAATTTTCACAATAATCGCGATTAAAAACAATTTTCAATTCCTAACTGTATTATTTATAACATCAACTAAATGTGCTTTTTTCATTATCAAGTTTCATTTGTTGAAACTTTGTACGATTCCATACGTTATACCACCTGGTTCCGCTTGATACGTTATTCCGCATCTACAAACAGTTAATCTGTTTAGATGCCTGAAGATGTCGAAGGACAAAAGTCAGGTCGTTAGTAAAAAAACTGTTAAAATTCTATGTTGATTAATATATTAAGAATCATTTACAATAATAACATACATCACTTAGGTTTATCATCCTCTAATCCGTGGGGAGGCATTTATTTTAACAATATAACACAGTGTTTAGTACCATTTCCATAATTTTAAATTATTAAGACCATGGCCTGTTTTGGGCCCAACTTGGGAATATATCACTTGATGCAATACAAATTAAAGCATGGCAAATTATACAAAAGTTTCAATTAATAGTTATCAATTACACAAAACCAAACGTTCATATTTGAATTATGATATTTACGTGTCTTTTCTTCATTTTTTAAGTCTACATTATTAAAACACTTTCACAAACACAAATATCCATACGATTTAAATGACTATATTGTAGTTAAATGATATTTAAAAAATGCTCAATTGTATCCAAAAGTAGTGAAAGAATATACAGTCTCATCAATAACATTTTAAACACTACGATTTAAAAAATTCTTTATTCCATTACATATTTTGCTTGGTTCACCATTTTTTGGCACTGCAAAAAAATTAATGCGATTGAAAAATTAAACGTAATTTCGTAGTTTTCTCTCTCAAAACTATTTTATAAAATGTTTAATTTATGGAAAGGGGGGGGGGGATATAAATTTAAAGCGGCTTTTAAAGTTTTTATTTCAATCTTATCTCCCTTCATGCCCAAAATACTTTCCAAACACTTTGCGAATAGCTATAACGTCTCATTTATAACACCGTATAATTTCAGCGAGACCTTTTTATACAAGCACAGTAATTTATTAGGCAGTCGGCCCTTCGAAGAAATCTATTAACTACTGCTGTGGACCGTTAAAATGCCAGCCGCCATATCACATCCATTCTAATAGTTCACCCACTAATAATTTCCATGAAAATCTATTTTGCTACACGCCAGGGGTACTCAATACAATTATTGAATTTGCGTTGCATTCAAGGTTACTACTTTTTTACTCGAATTGCCATATAACTATCGAAGTTGACTGTCTCTTCTTGATGAAAAGGCATGATAGTTTAATAATAATACAAACGCATTATTTTGCACTATTTATTTCTACAATAAATTGAATGATCACGAAATTATCAACTCTTATATATTATTTTATCACAACCTATGTATTCTATGAGAAAATGATACCTTGATTGTATGTGAAACTATTTTTTTAGTTGTTCGGTTTTGTATACGTGCAAATTTTAACCAAAAATATTGTATGAATAAGTTTATTTGTAATTTCATATCAGCTGACAATGCTCGCGATGAGTGAAACAGGTCGTGATCATAAAAAATATTTTCGAAAATAATACCAAAAAAAAAAAAAAATTGAATTAAAACTTAAACTAAAATTTTTTGTCCATTATTTCCAAAGTCTGTAAAATAGAGGTATTTTTATATCGAGGCTTTACTGTATTACTAAGTTAGTTATCAAGCTCTGTCAGTGTAGAAAATCGAATTCCTGACAATAAGCAAAAATAATTATATTAAATTTTGTGAAGCGTTATCAGTCCTAATTCGATAGTTTTCCCATGGCTATAGTTGTTTTCTTGTTTACCAATGCTTTAATTTTATATCCTCGATAAAAAATCATCATGATCGTATTCAAATTTATTCCGACCACTATTATATATAGTTTAAAGCTTCTGTTCACGCCAGCTATCCTTATAAATCGGTAGTGGTAAGCACTATCACCATCAATCATTCAAAGCCTCCTAGTGGAGGCTTTACGGGGGAGAACGGGCTGCAGGGCCGTCACTTTAGGAACGGGCGTAAATATAGGGAGGGATGCTGAAAGCCGCCCGATTAAAAAAACTGAAAAACGATTGATGAATTTTTCGTAATCACACGACGTGACAGGTGCTGTCGGGGGGTGGGCCAGAGGGGGCGTTTTGGATTTTTCGCAATTTAAATATTCCGACTTCCTGTAAGTGTATGATTAATAATTTCAAGTTAAATTAAAAAAAAAAAAAATTTTAATTCAGTCACAAATCGTATTTTCCCAAATAGGACTTCACTTATAATATAGCCTATGGTTTAAGGAAAAATACTGCCATGATAAAATAACAAAATATTGATAAGTTTTTATAGTAAATATATTATTATTTCAGCTTGTCTAATAAATAATTACTCTGTTGACATTATTTTTTGAATCACTACACAATTGAAACAAATGATTCGATGTCATATTCTTGTATGATTCCCAACGGATTATTTACCTCACATCTACATTCTAAGTCTAGAGCAGTGGTTCTCACGTCAAATTTCACTGTGGCCGCATTATAAACATCAGCTGTCCTATCAAAATGTCTCGTGGCCGAACCAAGTGTGAAAAATAGTTTTGATATTTATTTTTTATATAGTGCATTACACTGAATGATCTTTCACAATATACAGTTGTAGGTAAAATCGACAAAATTAATAAAGCAATTGTTGTGCATTCTTTATATTGACTTCAATTCAAGATCAACGTATAACTTCGACAAATTTTTTTGAACAATATTGCTATAAAAACGGTCCTTAACTTAAACTCGACTAAATGCTGGATACGTCAGGTTTATTCAATCAATTTTAAAATAATAATAAATCTACAAATTCAATTGTTAAAACACATTATTTTAAAAAATATATTTACTATAAAACTGTTGGTGGCTTTACATGAATACTACAGATCTAGAGTCTTTTGAAGGGTGTGTAAGTGATTCATTTGAACCAATGATTTTAAAATATGTCAAAGAGTGGCAGAAGAAAGATCAATTCACTCACTCACTCACTCACAAATCGAATCTAGTTACCTATCACTTTTAAGGTGATAACTGTCACTTCTTGATGCAAAGGCATGATATTTTAAATAATTAAAACACATTTTTTTGTACTTATTTCCACAACATATTTTTGGATCGGGACCGGTTTCGCTCATAAAGGACCATTTTTTTCAAAATTACTGTTGTTTTTTAATGATCTATAATTGTATTGCAACATATGTGTTTTAACACTTTTTACATATATATTACAAATTTTTTTGGTTTTGTTAGAATTATAAGATAATATTACAATTTTTTTAACAACGGCTAATCGTCATGTAAAAACCTCTATTCAACCAAACATTTTTTACGAAATAAATACATTGCCTTTCTTACCTTATATTTTAAAAAAAAATACATGTTTTTAAATAAGTTTGTAATAATTTATCAAATGAACTGTAGGTGCTTGATAGAATTTCTATATCAAATTTGAATTTGAAAGTTGTTTTAGTTGTATGTTTGGATCCCAACCTTAGAGTCTTAGAGTTTTTTACATTTAAATTAACTTATTTTGTATGTAACAGATACTAACTGTGTGCTGTATGCCAATTCTATTGCATCCGTGTGATAAATTGTCTGAAAATGACGAATAGTGTAATCCCGGTCGTTAGTGACAAAATATGTGGAGTCGTACAAATACATTTGTAAGTGTATATTTTTGTATAAATACATTATGTTTTTACATCAAAAGAATGCTTTAAAACTATTGAAAGGATTATATTGGTTACTTAACTTAATTTCTTCCAGTATTCAATAATAATCTGTAAACGTATGTTACTCAACTTGAATAGAATGCTTTTATTTTTGACTGCAAATTTGGGAGTCTACACAAATATAATATTAACGTAAATATTGGAAAAAAATCAAAGAGAAATCTATCAAAGTACAAACGGAACGAACAGAATAGAATTGGGAACGACGATCAGAGGCGGAGCAAGGAGTGAGGCCGCCATTAGATTAAGATCCAGATAGTGATTTCATTAATTTGGAGAATCGCTGTGGCCTGGAAATGAATGGTTTATTCATTAAGGAAGCATATTATTGATTTTACGCAGCTACCGTGCAGAAAAGTAAAACATTTTTCACATATTTCAGCATATTTTAGCAGAAATTTTACCATTCATTAATTTAATTAAAAAAATATTATTTTATAACATATTTTAGATTCATTCTCAGTAAATGAAGAAGTCTTTCTAAAATACCATTACTTTTCACAACAGTTGAACAACATTACAACACAACACTACTTCGGTTTATTGAAGTGCTTTTTGAAACACAATATTTATTATTTCCATCTTGTACGTACACAAATAAATCAGAATGTTCTTCGACGCATGAGCAGGCCACAAACATTAGAGAAACATAGATTTTTCTCAACTTAGTCCACAACTTTAAGCAACAAACAAAAAAAAACATTTATTTTTAGATATACACTAATTATGGTTGAATCATTAGTTTCGAATATTGTTCTTACAATGCGCGAAACTGACCCAGATCGAATACTTGTACTTATTCGGAACCATCCTGGACATGGGCTCTATAACTTAAAGTTTCATCGCATTTGGATAAAACAGACAATACTAGCGATGAGTATAACCGGTGCTGATTTTATAGTTATTCTAATACAGAATACTTTACGTATAAGAACGTATTATAAGAATATATTGGAAGTGTTTATTTTCTATTAGTATCAACGGAATATTTTTTTTGATACAGTTTTTATTGAACTGTATTGTTAAAATGTCTATGTACAGCTTGCTTAAAATGAGTCCATTTTAACTGTCGGTTTTCATGAAACCTTTAAATTATTGCTTTGAAAAAATCACTATTACAGGAACACCAGTACAAAACCACACAAACAATGGCGAAATAATTGACTCAATTAGAGTGGAGACAAAAAATAGTCTCCAATTACTGGGTGAGTTTTCAACACCTCTGCACAGTTGATAAACAACTAAATAGATAGGGCGAAGGGGAAGTAGATCCCACGATGGTGCCCTATCGCTAAAATCTAGATTGACGGAATACTTAATGAAAAATAGGGCGCAATCATCGCCGGCTAAGTGTATTTCAAGCCTGAGGCAACGACGGTGCGGCCCTGTTTGAACTTCGCAAGAATCTTGGACGTATTTAAAAATTTATACACCATCCCGTATTCTATTCTTCTCTTTAATTTTTACGTTTTAACTATAATTAAAATATTTTTCGTTTTTATATATAAAATATTTAATGGCGGGGGAAGCTCTGTGGCTGAACAGTAGCAGTCTGGAACTTTCATTATAAGCCTTCCGGGATGTGTAAATTTGCTCTTAGATTACTATATTATAAAATCTGTGTGGTACTAAATATTTCATATTTCTAAAGCGTTTACGCGTATATGCGTTCATGAATGTTATTTGTGAGATTTTATCTCTATATACACTATTTTAATCACTAACAAGTATAATTTCTAGCTCTGTTCCGTCTTCAGTAATTACTTTTGTAAAAAATAAAAACACTTTTTGACATCACAAAAGTCAATTTATTTTTAGATTAATCAAATTTTAAAACAATTCGTAGAAGAATTTTGTGTTACAAATAGCGCTATCTAGATCTACAACGTTTACAACATTTTTATGTTAAAGTTAGATCTGTGGAATTTGAATTGTTACAATTTTGTACGATTCCACATGTTTTGTCACTAACGACCCGGGGTTCGCCTTTCGGCATCTTCAGGCATTCTACCACACGGATGCAACAGAACTGACATGTGGAATCGTACAAAATTGTAACAATTCAAATTTGATATTGAAATTCCATCAAGCGCCTTCAGTCGATATCATAAATTAGATCTATAGAGTGGAAGTCGTGTTTTCGGTCAATTTCGAATACTTTTTTGATTAAAAGATTTAAAAAAAATATCTGACTAAACAATTTGTGAGATTGGTCAGTTGATCTTCAAATTAATAGAAATAATAGTTAGGTAAGAAAAAACCTAAAAAAACCCAAAAAATATTTATGAATTGATTTTGTATTTTGTCCTTTAAAATTATTTATTTTAGGAAAATCACCATATATTTCATATATCTCACTTGTATATCACCAAGTTATACTTGGTGATATACAAGTATAACTTGGTACAATAAAATTGCGTTGGCTGATCGTTCATACATTATATTGTATTGATCATAGAAACAACATATAATATTATGTTTCCAAGAATAATTTCCTACATAGAAATTATGCGAATTGGATTTGAGAAATCTTTTTCCATAAAAAAAAACAAATAACAAATGTGTTGATTGAAAAATATACGACTTAATGTAGCTTATTTTAAATATTTAAAAAATAATGAATTATAGTTCAATAATACAAATGAGCACTGTTTACTGAGGTAATATGATATATTATTAAAATTGTAATACCAAATAATTTCAATTGTGGTGATGTGATCTGATAAGACTTTTTAATTTATAAAAATAAATATGTTTGCCTTTTGTATTTAATGATCAAAACAAAAAAAAAGTTTGAAATTACGTTTATTTTTAACGGTTTTGCCGAAACAGGGCTTACTGCAAAACATGCATTTTCACAGTAAATACTCTTTGAGTTGGGTTCGTGATTGATTTGTAAAAAAATTGTATAAAAAAATATATCCACTAATTTTCAATTCGCTGATATTTCATTGAAAACTGTTGTGTTTGAGATTAAAACCACCCCATTTGTGTACGCACGAAAACTAAAAACAAGTAATGATGAGTCATCTCGCTTTGACAGAAAATAAAGGGTGCCGGTTTAATTGGGGTTAGTTAGCCGCCATTCCTATACACGCGATAATATATGCAAATGGATTTATTTCACCGTATTGTAAAAATCTACCCTCGAAAGAGTTTATGCTTGGGGTTACTTAATTTTTTATCTGTATGGATTTTGCAAGCCATGTATTGGGTTCGATGTTTCATTTATGAGAACTGACGAAGTTCTTGTTAAAATATCTACATCGGCGATCAGACGATGCATCCGTCGTAATAACTCGTCTCGGCAGATTCATCGCCGAGACAAGTTATTACGATGATGAAATCGTCGAGACGAGCAGCAGCAGCCGCCACTACTGTTGATGATGGTAATGGTTGTTGTGACGTTAGCGTAGAGAGAGAGAAAGAGGCGGAGCGGATAAGTGAAAGTGGATACGACTTATGCGCGCTCTCCTCTGATGCGTCTCACCAGCTGAATGTCCTTGGGCATGATAGTCACGTGTTTGGCGTGAATGGCGCAGAGGTTGGTGTCTTCGAAGAGACCGACGAGGTAAGCCTCGCTGGCCTCCTGGAGGGCCATGACGGCGGAGCTCTGGAAGCGGAGATCGGTCTTGAAATCCTGAGCGATATCACGCACCAGACGCTGGAAGGGCAGCTTGCGGATGAGGAGCTCGGTACTCTTCTGGTAACGACGGATCTCACGAAGGGCGACCGTACCGGGGCGATAACGATGGGGCTTCTTGACGCCTCCGGTCGCGGGCGCGCTCTTCCTCGCGGCCTTAGTGGCGAGCTGTTTGCGAGGAGCCTTGCCTCCGGTCGATTTTCTGGCTGTCTGCTTGGTACGGACCATTGTCAATTATTATTATTATTATTAGTAATTTTGTTTTTATATATTTCGGCAAATCGGCTGTGCGCGAAGATGATTCGGCAGCGACGGATCGTGGCAAAGTAATCCGTGTGATGGAATGCCTGAAGATACCGAAAGGCGAAATCTGGGTTGTTAGTGACAAAACATGTGGAATCGTACAAAGTTTTAACAATTCAAATTTGATATTGAATTTCCATCAAGTACCTTCAGTCGATATCATAAATCATTTATGTGTGGTTTGTGATATCGACTAATGGTTATTTTGTTTATTAACTGGTAATGGTTATTTTTATCTGTTGAAGATATTTGCGACCAGCAAAAGCGGGTTATATAAAGTGATACAATTAGTGCAACAAAATTTCATCAAATATACGATTTTTTCCCGGAAGTAACCTGAAGGCTCATAGTGAAAAGTCTTTCACCTGGACACTGGGCTTGCCAATTTATAACTGGCTATGACAAGTTCAACAGTTAACTATTTATGCTGGTTAAGCTAGTTGAAAACCGGGATTGCACTTGTAGACACAACCACCAGGACGCTAATCACGTTCTGTGGGATTGCGTCGAGATCAATTCCAAATAAGCAGATATGTATGCCATGGTCCATCCTCATACTGGCCCAATAGACCTAGCTGACTTAGCAATAACAAAGGCCGATTTCGATGTATTCGTTAAATTTGCAATATAAATGGGTAACGATTTATTCTCAATTCTTTCTTATATTCAACGTTGAGTAGAATAAAATTAATCGTCACGGCAGATTTTCAGTACACAAATACACAGGATACTAAATTTCACGTAAGCTAAGAAGATGAACAAGTGACATATTCTTTTTCTTTTTTTTCTCTTTTAAGCACCATATCGCATGGCTTAAAGGTCAATCCGTCAAGAAAATGAGGACTGGAAACGATCCTTTATTTATCAGTATAGTGTGTGTTAAAGAAGACGAAGATAACGGATGTAGGTGAGACAACCCACTTGTAATGCAAACACATTATGATTTTATAAAGCTTAGTTCACATTATAAATGTTCAATATATTTATATCTCATTTAAGAAGGATTTATTGCAACGGAAGATGTTTCACTATTTTCAGAAAAGCTTAATATAAAAAATGGCTTTAACATACAATCAGCAAGCTTTTATTATTAAAATAATTTCAGCAATTGATCGAAAGCTTTTTTTGGTTTAACGTCATAGTCGCGTATATACTTGACTTGAGTTAAGTTTATCTGTTATATTATATATATAAACTATCAATTTACTCATTGTATCATCCTTAATTGTACATTTCACAACTATACCTAAGTTCTGCCAAGTGAACTATAATTCAATTAATTGCATGAAGTAACGTATCGCTTTTGCTTTGTTTCATTAAAATGCATCCATAATTCGTTTATATACAGACATATAATCTTGTAAGAAGGGTGAGATAGTTATTTTCTTTGCCATAACCGAAACCGATTTTCGTTAGAGTTTGAATTGAATACGCTGATTTTTAGATTTCAATGTGATTCAAAGACTTCTACGAATTTTATATTTATATATTCATATAATAAAAACAACAAGTGACGTCATTTATAAAATTGAAGCGTTTTCAAAAGCGAAACGAATAAAAATCTCGAGACATAAACAAACTTTTTTATATCTTTATCATATTTTCATCAACACTTATATTTTTACTGAAGTCACTTGAAATTCACTGCACAACACTCATATCGTAATATTTTCAATATCCAAGCAAGTAAAGTAAAAAAAATATCAAATCCTATCAAATTTAATATCGAAATGCTCTTTTGGTATCGAATATCCTTTTTCGAAAATCGAACGTTGTAAAAATTTCATCTGTTTTTTTTCTCCATAGAGTTCCCTTCTTTGACATAGAGAATCGCTCATGCGGTGCTTATTTGTGATATGAAAATGGCGCCTATACTGTCTGCGCAAAATGTTTATTATACAAAATATCTTTATTTATATTTTGTTTCGTATCAAATTCCAATCCAATGATTTCTTTTTCACTTTTTCGTATCATCTTTAATACAAGCTTTAAAAATTAGTTGACAGTGATAAATTTTTCAATATCAAATACTTATTATTAATTACTCACGATTGTATTTTATTTAAAAGTAAGTTTTATATGGAGATAACACGTTCAAATTCTTGAATAAAAGAATATATTTGACTTTGTTTATGCTGAGCATACAAATATGAGTAATCATAATATATATATATATTGATCGAAATTTTATTCTTTGGTTTTGATATTAGTGTGGTTTAATGTTAATATGACAATAATTATAAGCAGGAAATTGTAAAAAAAATAAACTATTTTTGTCTCTATGTCGTGTTTGTGAGACAAACCATTTAAAAACAAACCGCGTGTATATTATCAAAAATATTAGAGTGTATTTTAAGTATACGTTGATTCTTTTATATTTTCAAAATTTACATAGGTTATAATTGATAAAACGTTAAATTAAACTAATGAAGAATTTGAGAAACTGACTTTATAAAGAACCTTTAACTCAACTGTAATTTAAAAACTAACTGCCTTTGGGAAACTGTATTTTTTTTTAAATATAAACGTAAATATTGAATATATATTGTTAAAACCCAGATTAACTCTCACTTTAAGAAATATTATACATGAAGTCAATTTGCCACACTTTTTTATTTTATATTTATTCTTATTTATTAGCACAATATGAAACTAGTATTTTAGGACAGAAAAAAGATGTACTGTGTAAATTTTCTACACAGTTATATATACTCAATTAAATTTACGTTTAAAGGTAGTTCTGATGAGGGTTTAAGCTGAAATAGAAAACAAGATATTTTTTTTATATATTTTGCGAAACACCAGAACACACACACACATGGTCCGCAATTATTGTGAATAAGATACAAATACAACCATATACCTAATAAATTGTTTAACAATAAAATACCTCGCTATTTTCTCATCGCGTAGTAAAAAATCGTTACCTATAAGATTAAGAAAAAAAATATAACATATTTGCTGCACAAGATTCTAGTTGAACAATAATCTTGGTGACGTTTAAATTATTATTATTCTTAGAAAATTTACGTTGATTTCAAATCCAGCTTTTACTAGAATATGCAAGCGTAAACATCCACCTGGCTTTCGTTCGACTTCTTACTTGAAGATATTGCAAAAGTTTGGCAATGCAGAAACTCTACGACGCATTACTTACGTCTGCTGAATTTGACGCCACCTGTATTCCATCATAATAAATACAATACATATGAATCTATATTCAGCAGTGTTCAAAATAAAAAAAAGGAATATATAAACCAAAGTAACGAATTTCGTTTCAAAAGAGTGGATATTTTTACCACTGCCTTAGAGAGGCTAAATTAAAACAATATTAATTTTAAGGTGTTAACTGTCACTTCTTAATGGAAAGGCATGATATTTTAAATAATAAAAACACATTTTTAGTACGTATTTACACAATATATTTTTTGATTAGGGCTGGTTTCGCTCATCGCGAGCATTATCAACTGATGAATACAATTTACAAGTAAGTCTATTTATATCTATACTAACGACCCGGGTAACATATTTTGGTATCTTTAGGCATTCTATCACACAAAATTTGTTATTCCACCGCTACCCACCAATTTTAAATTAGTTGGAATACCTACATTTTAAATGGCCAAGTTGCATTTTAATTATATCTGATTATTATTTATGGTAAAATCTTTTCATCGAAAACTCATTAATGGTTTTTTCTGTTAATATAGCTTTTAAAATATATTTGAGGGCCATTAAAATCAAATCAATAGTTTAAAGTTTTTTAAGATTTAGTTCTTAGAAGAGTGTTCAACTTTTGTTATAAGTTTCTCCTGTATATAACCGATGCATGATTATAGAACGGCTGAAAATGCCGAAAGGCGAAACCCGGGTCGTTAGGGACAAAACATCTGGAATCATAATAAAGTTTTAACAATTCAATATTGATATTGAAATTCCATTCCAAATACGACCGATTTTATTTGATAATATCTACATGAAATATCAGAATCATTAAAGTCTCTGAGAACAATATTGTATTTAAATATTAACATTCGTAATTATTATATTTAACGGTATTTTTTCTCTTTTGTTTCAGGTAAGAGGAGCTATAGACGGTACAGTTTTTGCCCTGGACTGCCTGCATACTCTTTTGAGCTTTTTAAATGCCAAACCAATCATTCTCATGCCAGGCGTCAAAATTACTCTGGGGTCGCTTTCGTCAGAGATTGTATCCAGAGCAGTAAATTATTATTTTATTACGCGTCAATTCGTTAATATTCACCATTTCGTCACATGTGAAAGCGTGTTGATTACCAAAGGAATTTGAAAGCCATGTAGGCATATCGCGTGGGAGAAACTCACTAATTATCTTTACCTCATCTGTTAATAATATTTTGCCAAAGCGCGCGTGCTGTACTTCCAAAGCTTGGCGGCTAGTAATCGGTACACTACAAATGAAGCAGTAACTCATGTTTGGGTTACAGTAAAAAAAAATCAATGATAAACTTCTTTACCGTATATAACATCTAAAATAAACGAAATATTTAAACTAAAAATTCACTCTTCAAACAGTACATTCTTACTTGAACGGAAAAGACAAAATCGTGCTTTTTATGATAGCAACAGGTTTATCAAAAATTAAGTTACACTTAGAAATCAATTGTATTAAAAAAACTGTTTATTTTAATACAGCCTTTAAGACACATTTATAAACTGAGTCTGTCACCGCTCCTCAAACCATTACAAGGGGATAATGCCTTCCCGTTATAAGCCAAATCCGTCCAATATTTAAGCTCATTGAAATTGCCGCCTGTTTAGTTTCATTTACGTTAAAAAAAATAGTTTTATTGCTAGCAGGAAATAAGCTAGGTCGTTAAAACAGAAGAGAAAATGTATTGTGTACCTTTTCTACGCAGCTATATATAGATAAGCAAATGTACGTTTAAACATAGTTCTGACGATTGCGTGAGCCAAAATAGCTATCAACTATATCTCATAAAAATTTGTGGAACTAAAATATATTTTTTTCACAGTTTTATAATGGATTTATACCGAGTATTAATTATATTGTTCAATATTACTGAATATAAAATTATGAGGAAACTTTTCTCTTCAATTATATTTATTTTTGGATCAAAATTAAATAGCAATTAAGCAAAAAAAATGTTTCAAATATTTATTTCATCTCTTTAATACAGTATGTGCTTTTCTTAAAAAAATAAAAGAGCTCTCACCTTACTTGTAACAGGCAAAAACTGAGTTACTACCTTGTTCATTGTGGGTGTCGTAATAAGCTCGAGTCTGCGAAGCCTGCGTGGCATGAGCTTTCGTTGTGAGGCTCATCAAATTTACAGGTGCCGGGACGAAAGCAAATTTAACTTACACCTGCTTGCGGAAGCGCGTCACGTTTTCAACTTTCGTCTGCCTGTTCGGGGAAAGCTCAATGGAGTGATCGCGTATTGTGTCAAGGAGTTTTGCAGCTTTTTTTATTGAAAAAATTTGACTAAAGCATACTTGTAAAAAATATTTTACTCACTTTCCAGGCTCTGCGACGTGGCGTTTTGTACGCGTCACCTGAATTACATACGCTGCCTATTCATTCGTTACTATTCATCACTACGTAGCCTTTTCAAATATCAGTTTTTTTTCACAAAGTAAAATATGAAGGAATAATATATTGACGTATAAAAATTACAAAATGATCATTTATTTTATTTTTACATCATGAGTATTAAAAATTACTCTTTAATAAATTGTCAACATCATTTTATGAACAGAATACATCCTAAAATTGTGCCTACAAGTCCATAATCACAGATATTCTTTAAGGAAACGTTTCAATATTTTTTTTCATCCCATACTTACTGCCTTCTTTTATAAATTATGAATATTATTATATTTTGAATGAATTGGTATTTACTCTGTAAAACTCCATTATAGGACGGTGAAAAACTAAATTGCACACAGCTATTGTATATATAGATAAGCAAATGTTCGTTTCAGCATAGTTCTGACGATGACTTCAGTCCAAAAAGCTATCAACTATATCTTATAAAAAAAATAATTTGTAGAACAAAAATACATTGCTATTTTTTCATCGTGTTATGAATTAGTCTTTTGATATAAACCATGCTTTAATGACCGCTTAAGTTATATTTTCTTACTGACCTGTTTTAAAATCGCATCTTTAGTAATATTATCAGTAAAGAAGTCTTTCAAATACAGTGATAACGTCTCGTTTTCAAGTTACAGTTATCACATCATTAAAAGAAAATTCACAAAACTCAAAAATCACTGGTTTCAACCACATAAAGTATTTATATCTCTCATCCAAAATTTTACACTAACAATCAAAAGTCTGTCTATATGTTGTTAAAACTCACATGAGACATTTGCAGTCATGTCGTTACTGTTATATGTACTGTATTTTTGAAGCCATACCAGTTATCATTTTTAGGCTACCCTTACATTTTTTGATTGCCAACTTTTGACATTATCATAAGCGAGTGGAATTTATTTTGTGTTTATTACATGAAAATTCAAATTTTTGTTATTAGTATGCCATTTTGTCTGCTTCTAAAAGTTCAAAATGATTTTGGCAAATGTGATAAATTCTATTAAAACAACTTTAATTGGATTCTTTATTAGATCAGGGAAGTGTCACAAGTTTGTTATTTGGTATAAAATAAGCGTGTGATACTCGTAATGAATAAAAAATGTTTTTCAATTTATTACGGGAAAAGTCGATTAGTAAAGACTGGTATTATTTTCATTTTCACGCCATTCAATTTTCATATAAATATTTCATCTACCAATTTAGTCACTATTGCCAATGATGTCACTTGAATCGAGATTGCTTTTTGATAATGGCTTGTAGATTATTGTAAGACAGATCAAAAAATTTACAGCTGAAAGTTTCTTATTCTGTTTTTATTTCGATTTTTAATAATTAATAAAATAAAAATTATTAAGATATGAGCTTGGATGCCCCAAGTCAACTGAGTGGATTTCGTGGCTCTGGATCATTGATTGATAATCCATATTATGTATGCTAAGGTCACATAATCTTGGAGGCACCTCGTGGCGGTCATGTGCTCATAATAAAAAAGCGCATTTTTTTAAGTAAGTCTAAAGGCCTACATGCAATTATTTTCATTGTATTTGGCACATCTTGATTCATAACGTAAACACGTTAATGTTTTTTTAAAGTGTGTGATTATATGTCACACGAAATTTTGTAGACCTCAGACCATTGCGAAAGACTAATGCATTTCTGTAATAAATCATCTCCGGCCAGTATTTAATCTCACTGAAAGTGCCGCCTGTTTAGTTTTATTTCAATTTTAATTTGAATTTTAGTTTTTTTTTTGAGTACGATATAAGCTAGGATGTTAAAACAGAAGAGAAGATTTATTGTGTACCTTTTCCACACAACTGTATATAGATAAGTAAATGTACATTTAAACATAGTTCTGAAGATAGCGTGAACCCAAAATAGCTATCAACCATATCTTATAAAATTTTGTAAAAAAAAATACATTGCTATTTTTTCAGTGTGTTATAATAGAGTTCAACCAAATAAATGCCAATTCAATCAATATATGAGAACGGTTATGTTTAAGTTTTTCGTCAGACTATACGATGATGAAATAATTGAAAGTGATTTAAAAAGTTACATTATACGAGGTTTACTGAAGTATATCTGTAATGTGCCCAAACTCTCGAATTGAATTATTTGTAGTGGTCGCCTTTATTGCTATAAAATGTTCAAACCATATCAATACAAATCCGTACATAGTCAAGTATTCCGTTTCGTTATCGCGTGTCACAACTATCAAAGGTCATAAAAACGTACGATAAAAGAACTCTAAACCAATTTTTCATCGTCAAAGAGTTGCGCTATAAATATTTCCACGAAATGTATGTAAACATTCTCCTGTATCAATTTTCCCCGTACACACGCGCCGTGTGTTATTATTTATCGCAAAGCTGTCATAAGAAAATTTAATTTCATATTTGACACGTTTCGGGGCTTAATCCGCGGCCCTCCGGGACGTGGATGATATTAGCGAAATTCTGAAGCTTCAGCGAAATCCATTTATAACTTTCCGCGTATAAAGCATGTCTCTGTTATCAATTTTATTACGTATAGTGGTTGCCCTTTAATACGTGTTGACGTTTTTAATATCTTAGTACTGCACGATTGCTGTGTTTAATCCGATTCATACGTCGGTATATTTTTATCATTAAAGCATTCTATATGAATTTCGTGCTAGCTTTATGTCACCACCTGCTGGCCACTATACTTTATTATTGAGAACTTAAAACAATCGCGACGGGGTAGACGTGCCTAAAGTACGTATAAATTGTAAATTGATAAAATTACAAGGTCTTACAAAAATCATCATAAATTTTTCTCTATTGGAAAATATTTATTGAAAATTGGTAAAATTATTTATCTATCTTGGTAGAATATTTTTTATTATTTAAAATATAATGCCTTTCCATCAAGAAGTGACAGTTAACACCTTAAAAGTGATTAAGTATTATCGCCATATGTTTACGATTACAACAATCTCTTAAAGATTTTTATATTCTTATAAAACCAAGGTATTTACTTATTGACAGACACTGCAGCTTTGTTTTGTAATCATTCAGTGCTTGGCATAAGCCACAAAATATTGTATTATTTAAATATGTTTACTTCATAATTGCCGGGATTGCCAGGCATTTATGAATAAATAAATGCATCATAATTGCATGTCATGCGAGCAAGAAGTGTCTCAAAATGAAATAAATAAAACTATATCGAATGACGTGAAATCTACTTTCTTACGTATCAACGTGTTAATATTTTTGGATATATGACTGCATGGTTTTTACCATGCTATATTTAAATAAATTTTAAAAAGAAACTTAAGTCACCTACAAGAATCTCCGATATGGTTTTGAGACTTTAACGGCTTTTCGAGGCTATTTCTTTATATTTTTTTCACGTCCACAATTATGAAATTTTTGATTGGCTTCTGTTAGTGTTACGTGTCGAGAAAATAGAATTACTTATATTTATTCAAAACAATTTGATTATTACTATTGTACTTCCGCGATTTTAGCTAAAATCATTCTTCGCGAGCAATATACACTGATAAACCTCGTGATGAACATTGAAAGAAGTCTAAATCGAAATGCACTGAATTTTCTTTAAATATTCGTATGGACTTAAGCCTTACCTTAATTAACCTCGCCAAATACAGTGCTCAAGTATTGCCTTACAACTTGTAGCAGAAGACAATCACTTATAGATTTTTTATATTACTTGTCACTTCTCGGTGAAAAGGCATTATATTTTAATGATACATTAACAAAACACAATGTTTTTATTGATTGAATTGGCATTCATTTTGTAGAACTCCATTATAACACAGTGAAGTAAGGGTCGCAGGATGTCGGCTTTAGAACCGCTGGAAATCAATAGACATCAACTATCACAAAGGATTGTTAACGAACAAATTAATATTTTGTCTTCTCTATTAATTAACCCTCTCCGCGGGGGGAGGGGTCTGATTTGCTTCCGTAATAGACCATTTCCGTGCCACATGTAAACTTATTGTCATAGCCGCCTTTTTAGTTTCATTTACAATTTTTGAAAAATTTAGTTTTATTGCGAGAAAGAAACAAGCTAGACCGTTAAAACAGGAGTAAAGATGTATTGTGTACCTTTTCTACACAGCTATATATAGATAAGGAAATATTCGTTCAAACATTGTTCTGACGATGACATGAGCTGAAATCGCTACGGTCTATATTTAAAAAAAAATATTTTGTAGAACTAAAATAAATTGCTATTTCTTTCACCGTGTTACAATGTTTTTACTGTTTAAATAATTTTACATTTTTTAAACTTGAACCAGTTGCAATTATCGCGAACAAAAAACAAATTAAGCCAAGTGTATTTATTATTATACATAATTTTGTGTTACAAATACTACGTATACAAAAAAATGTTCCAAAAAGTAAGGAAATACTTAACAGATACAATATACCTAAATAAAATAGATCAGATGGGATCAGTTAATAATTCTTGCAATCAGCGAAACCGGTATTGATTGTATAAGTATTTAACTATTAAAATTGCACTAAACATAATATTTTTATTATTTGAATTTTATTTATGTAATTGTTTACAAATTTTTCACAGTGTTTCCATAAATTAAATTTATCATGGTTTACATCACATTCAAACGGTTTCCTAATTGCTTTTGGTATTAAAAAAATTGCTCTTCATATTCATAAGAGATTATCGTGCAATATAATATCGCTCGCACAATAAATCGACTTTGAGAACAGCCATATCCTATGAATGAACAAAGTTTTCGTTTACACGCGAGTACATTTAATCTAGATTGAATTTATCGAGAATTTAATTTGCACACATCTGGACCTAGCAGATTTATAGACCGGGGGATAATAACGTACGCAATAGGTAGGGGACTCGGTCAGTTTCATAAACTTTGCATATATGAATGTGGAAGCGCAATCTTTTGTGCGAGAGCCATTCTGTTATCGAACTTGAGATTTATTTCGTTGTACGCGTAACGTCACGCATGCTTTTTCTTATTTTCTTCGCCAGGGCTTGATCGTTTTGGTATTTGTATTATAATACATCAGAACCTCGATTATCCAGATAAGTGAAAGCACACACATTGCGATTGTGCATTGATATACACAAATTGCGTCCACCGACTACGTGCGGATAGTGTACAATCGTAACATTTTGATCGTTGCATTTTTTTTATGAATTTTTTCCAACAAGTCATGTGTAAAATATAGGTCAGTAATTGATTGAATTGGCATTCACTTAGTAGAACTCCTGTATAACACGGTGAAAAAATAGCAATGTATTTTAGTTCTACATTTTTACATAAAATATGTGGAATCGTACAAAGATTCAATAAATCAAATTTATTTCTTTTTTGCGAATTAACCAATTTATTATTTGTAATTTTTTTGTTTAACGTAGCTATGATAAAAACTGACTAGTGTTTGATTTCAAAATAATTTGATTCAAATTACTTATCACAGAAGGTATTCAATCTTTTGTATATTATTCCTACAAAATTTATAAGGTATATAGTTGGTAGCTATTTCGGCTTACGACCTCGTCAGAACCATGCTTGAATATACATTTACTCTTCTATATAATATATATATATTGGTGTAGAAAAGCTACAAAAAAACTGGATGCTAGAAGAGAAGAGCAGTTGTATTGTAAAATACATTGTTTTTTTTTTCACCGTGTTATAACGGCAATAAATGCAAGATTATATTTGTTACTATTTTCAATATAAAATTGCGTTCGCTAACTAGTTATAAAAAAACAGCAAAAGTTTCCCCGTCCCTTTCACAAAGCACAGCGAAAACATTTTAAATTCTGGGGTTGTTTTAAAATCAGGGGTAGCTTTTACACTTGACCGCACGTAAGCCTCGCCAAGTCGACTGAATGCTGTTGACAAAACTTTTTGAATTCAAAATAGCCCCTCGGTGTGAAAGGGTCAATAATGATGAGGACAAAAAGTTATTCAGATACTCGACCAGGATACAATTTACATTGCCTTCTATTATATTACCCACTGTACAATGATGACGTGTGATATTTGATACGATTTAATTTAATTGCTGTATCACGTCTAAAAAAGGTACTTAATGTCATCTAATATCTCAAAAATCACTGTACTAATAAAGTGCTCTAGATTTTTTTGAAGTATTCACACTCAAACTTTTTTTTCAGTCACATTTGATATGCAAAGTGCACTCATTTGAAATTGTAACCGAACATCTAAATAGTACTTCTATTATAGCAGATTGAACTGGTTGTATATTAGTAAACGTGGACGATGTGAGGTAGGAAGTGCTTGAGATAAAAATACTGTGATAGAGTTAAAATTAATATGCATCTCAAACAGACGAAACACCACATATAAATCTGGATGTCAATTTATCGATTGTTTTCAGCTGAAAAACATTTGATTTTGTACACCTACTAATTAAGAATTCAAAATTCTATTTAAATATGCTTGTTTGTTAATTGTTATTTATCTTTTTATCTATAATTTATTGTGGAAATAATAAAAATGTGTTATTATTAAAAAAACAATAGAAAAAAGTTTAGGATATCAGACACTGTTTTTTTTCTTCTGATAGTTTACTCTGGCCTACTCTTACTTTAAAAGACAGGGCAAGCAAGAGCGATAAGATTTTATTTTTACATAAGCTTCTAGGAGTTGAAGTATTGAGTACAATAGAGCTTTTTCTATATAAATAAAATTCGTTAGAAATTCTTATACGATTAGTGTACACAGTACAAAAAAAACACTCGTATCTATGAGACAAAATCAAATAAAAGATATATTATACAATATATGATCCAATTTCTTCAACTTTAGTTTGAATAAATTTAATACACGACAAACGTATTGTCTAAGCGTATATGTATTGCTATTTCAATTTCGTGTACTCCAGAAATCAACATTGCAAAATCACTGTGTCTTTGTTCTAATAATATCCACTTCTTAGAAATATTTTATTTCTTATATGTAATAATCCTTTCAAAGAACCTGTTGGAAGACTTCAATATTACTAAGGCGTATTTATATTCAAATTTACAAGGATTTATGTTTTGTCTCACGTACACGTGTCAAAGAATTTATCAATGTTACCAAGAAATGATTTAAGACACATTGAAAATAAAGACTAGAAACATTGTTGGAATAAAATTTTGATTATTCAATTTTCGGGTTAGTTTTAACAATCAAAAAAATATTGAATACTGAATAATTGCTACAGAAAACTGTCGTTTTACTTTTCGGGGAAGACATATTTAGCAAAAGCTTGTCATTAGAAATATGCTTTTATTAATTATTGACGTTTAAAAATTCATTTTCTTTACTGCAATTTATTATATTGGCTGTACATACTTGATGGTATTTGAATATCAAATTTTAATTGTTGAATCTTTGTCAGATTTCACATAATTTTTCACTAACGACCCAGGTTTCGTATTTTCATATCATCAAGCATTTTATCAAACAGATGCAACAGAATTGACGAATTTACAATTTACACAAAATAAACAATTATTTCAAATGTGTGTTTGGATCTGTGTATATAACTGTACGAAAACCTTTCACGATCTCAATAATATAAAATTGTGCTATGTAATAAAAATATAATGCCTTTAAGTTTCACAAAAAGTGACAGTTACCATCATGAAGGAATGAGTTTATATTTAAACAAAATCATATTTGTGATTTTTTTTTTTGAAGTGGACCGAAAACTGTTTTGTTTTTTACTGATATAATTTATGATATTGACTAAATTTGACTTGATGGAATTTCAATTTTTAATTTGAATTGTTACAACTTTATACTCTTCCACATGTTTTGGCACTAACGACCGGGGTTTCGCCTTTCAACATCTCCAGGCATTCTATCACACGGATTCAACAGCTACTGAATACAATAAGGGAATCATAGATATTTAAATATTTTCCTTTACATTTATATTAAAATTTAAGATTGGCTGAAACCCTCTATGATAGCTGACGTATCTCACATTGGCATGAGGTTATCCAATTATCATTGCATAAATAATTTGTTTTCATCTAAATCTACTGTGTTCCTTTCTAATTAATATGCCATTTAGAAACTACAAGCCTGTGTGAATAGCCTCATAGTTTGAAACAAATTTGTGTTAGCAAAAAGGGGGTTGCGTAGATTAGGGGACAAAAACAAATACAATACTTTACCTGAACAGAAAATTTTCCCGAAGCAAGATTCCGAAATATAATGCGAAACACAAAATCAACATATCGTACATACAGATTGGATTTTTTGGAGCGTGGAAAATTTCAGTCTTACACGTTTTATTGTAATAATAATGTTATTTAGAACAGTTCAATGTGTTGACAACAACAAAAATTACATTCCTATATTATGTCACCTGATATTTAGTATTTATGGTTATCTACTAACATGAAACAAGTGGATATTTCTAAGTATAAAATTACCTAATTGCATTTTAATGATAGCTGATAATTATTTGTTGTTAAATCCTGTCACGAAAGACGAATTAACAGTATTTTCTGTTAAAAAAACTTATCACTGGGAATTGAGTGTTGTTATTATTAAATCAAAATTATTGGAATTTTTTTTTCTTGCCAATTGAATCCACGTCTTGAGATTTGTATTTTTCCTTTTATTAACTCCATTTGTTTATATCCAATGCTAACTGTTTATTGCGTGTCAGTTACATTACACCGTGTGATAGAATACTTGAAGATACCAAAAGGCAAAACCCGAATTATCAGTAAAAAAAATGTGAAATCCTAAATCCTAAATTGCATCTTTGCAGTAAGGGTCGTAGGATGACCGATTTGAAGCAGCCGGAAATCAATAGACATCAACTATCACAAAGGCTACTTAACGAACAAACTAATATATTGTTTAGTCCACTGATTAAGCCACTCCACGGGGGGAAGGGGTCTGAGTTGCTTCCGTATTAGATCATTTTCGTGCCACATGTAAACTTATTGTCATAGCCGCATTTTTGCTCTCATTTACATTTAAAAAAAAAATAGTTTTATTGCGAGATAGAAACAAAGCTAGGCCGTTAAAACAGGAGTGAAGATGTGTTGTGTATATTTTCTACACAGCTATATATAGATAAGCAAATGTTAGTGTAATCATAGTTCTGAAGATGGCGTGAGCCGAAATAGCTATCAACTATATTTTTTTGAAATAATTTTGTAGAACTAAAACACATTAAGCTATTTTTTTCACCGTGTTATAATGGAGTTCTACCAAGTGAATGCCAATTCAATCAAGAAAAATTTTAATTTTTTTTTTTTTAATATTTCTATTCTGAAATATGACATATATCAATTAACAAAGCATTCTCTATGGCAGCTTTTCATTTAAACTGTCAGTCAATCTTTCAGTATCTTATGATTCAAAAATGAAGAAATATATCTTTTATAAACATGAAAGTGTTTTAACGAATTGTTCTTTCCAAAAATTGTAAATACTCTGTTTGACAAAATTAAACTGCTACAGTAATCAATTCATCATTCAATGTTTGATTGCGATGTCCCGTTCAGGCCTCCAATTTTTTGCCACTGATTCTACAATATAATTAGTTAGTAATAAGTATTGAATAATAGTCAAATTACGAAGTAGAATAGTAAGATAATATGCTGTAAAGGATCGGAGAACTGGATGAAAACTTTACGGATATATCTGGTTGAGAAACAAGGATACTAATAATATAATCATCATTTAGTTTTGACCCGTAACGATACCGGGGCTCCGGGAAACCAGTATCTGTAGGGTTGTTTGCAAACAGTTGTTTAATTACTTCCCTTATGTCATCATTTAAGCTTTGAACGAGTGCAGGTCTCCTACAGATAAGGGACGCAGAATCGCCCCTTAGTCATGGGGATGTTGTCCTGTATATATTACACATTCTACGATGGCAAATATGAGACGGCATTGTCTTCGCAAAATTCTAACAAACTAAAGCAATTTTCGTAATGCATATACACAGATAAGATACAGTATATCGCCCTCTTTTAGCTAATTTCATATATCTTTATGATTTATCTTAACATAATATCAATATCGTAAATTTAGATACCCTATACTTTGGATACTTCAATTTACAAATATTTTAGTTTTCCGTCGTTATTAAATAACTATTTCTTTCGACGGCAGAAAAAAATTTTTTGCTGATATAATTTTAAAAAATTGGCAACATTTCATTAAATAATACATATTTTTCAAACTAATTGAAAACATTACGCTACATATCGGAACTGTGCAAACCTTAAGAAACCGGCTAAAAAAGTAAACACATTCGACATGCAAAAAGAATTCACGACCGTATTTAAACTACAGTTCATTATGCATATTGTATTACATAAACAAATTATTTAGTCTTCCCAAAACTCTAAGCTTAAGTTATAATAGTAAACCCGTAGCGGAGCGAAACCGGTCCTAATCAAAAATATATACTGTGGAAATAAGTACTTGAAAATGTGTTTTTATTATTTAGAACATCATGCTTTTCCATCAAAAAGTGACAGTTAACACCTTATAAGTTAATATATATTAAAAGTGGATAAAAATTATTTTAAATTAAACTGGTTCGGATGCCTATTTTTGGTTCCATAATTAGTAGAGAAAAATGTTTAATTTTTATTATGATATTTTCTCAAAAAGATCACAAAATGATGCAAAAAAAAGCAAAACTATCGAAGTATGAATTGTAACATTACTCATTATTATCATTGCTTACGTTTGTCGTTACTTAATTTAATTTTTACTCGATGAAAAAAAAGCAATGTATTTTAAGTTTTACAAATTTATATTTATAGAACTACATTATAACACGGTGAAAAAATTGCAATGTGTTTTATTTCTACAATTTTTTTTTGTAAGATATAGTTGATAGCTATTTCGGCTCACGCCATCGTCAGATGTTTTGACAACCTAAAGTCCATAATCACCGAGATTCTATAAGGAAACGTTTCAATATTTTTTTCATCTCATATTTACTGCCTTCTTCTACATAAATTATGAATTAATCTACTGATTGAATTGGCATTTACTCTGTAGTACCCATTATAACACGATGAAAAAGTAAATTCCACACAGCTATATATTGATAAGCAAATGTTCGTTTAAGCATAGTTCTGACGATGGTGAGCCGAAATAGCTATCAACTATATCTTACAAAAAAAAATTGTAGAAATAAAACACATTGCAATTTTTTCACCGTGTTATAATGTAGTTCTACCAAGTAAATGCCAATTCAATCAATGTTATTCAATTTTGGTTAAGCGATACACGAAAACTCTCCACTTATTTTTTATAGAACTGAAAAAATAATGCATTTATAAATATTTATACCATTTTGATTTTTTTGTATAATATTATGCAATGTTGTATTTATTCCATCGATCAGGGTTTTAAAAATCGATCTAAATGTAGTATTTACAACAGGGTCGGGGGTTGAAAACTTGCCATGCGGTAAGGGCAAGTATCAGGCGAGCAGAAAGGGCGATAGCAATTTGCGTTCGCGTCTAGAAAGCGGATTCATTCCCCTTCGGCTGTACATTTTTCGGCCTGAATAATGCACAATGAGGCAGCGGCTCGATAGCAGGGGGGGACATCTTTGTTTGCTTACTGGTAACGGGAACGGGAAGGGGGGGGGGGACATGAATGGAAATATTTTGTGCGTGCTTATTGCATCAGACGGATAAAATGAAGACTGATACATTACTTATGTTGTATATTGCACTGATTCTACGTTTCCACTTAGGAATACTCATGTGTAGTTTGAACGCTTGAAAATATATCTTATGGTTCACACGAAGTCGAAATGAGAACTTTCTTTTTAGTTAGCATGGTGAAAAAATAGCTCAACAAAATTTATAAGGTTCTGATAAATGTATTAGTATTTAAAGTTTTTTTTTTTTTGGAAAACAGATAATATGAAGGATTGAACAGCTGTCGTTAAAGTACAATACATTATTTCAGTTGATTGAATTGGAATCTACTTGGTAAAATTCCATTAAAAAAACGGTGGAAAAATAGAATTGATCTTTAATTCTACAAATTTTTTAAGGTAAGATGTATTTTAATCTTTTTTACACAGCCGTATATAGATAAGTAAATTTACATTTGAACATAGTTTTGATGGGCGTAAGCCGAAATAGCTACCAACTAAATACCTAGTTTAACCTAAAATAAATGTTGTAGAAATAAAATACAATGCTACTTTTTCACCGTGTTCAAATGGAGTTCTACCAAGTAAATTCCAATTCAATCAAGACGTCGTTTTATCTTGATAATTTAGAAGGAATAATGTATTGACAGATATGAATGAGAATGCGAATGAGAGAGAAAGGAATTCTACCAAGTAATAATGTCAATTGAATCAATAATTTGATTTTAGCTTCATTTTGAATTCATTAAGAAATTTATCGCATGAAGATTTTTGTATATGTCAAAATATTTCTTTCAGCCTATTCGAAGCCAAAATGAGAACTGTCGTTTTTTAAAAGTCGGTTTCAGTTTCTATAATAGTTTTTTTCTACTTTTTACACGCACATAATAATTTTATCACGTTAATATATACGTACCTGAATACATATTATGTGATACTTTTTTATTTCTCTTGCGAATTCATGATTTTAACAATTATATCAGAAATTTTATATTTGACTTGTTTCTTCTTTCGAAAATGTTCAGACATCCTGCCAGTGGTAAGCTTTTAAATACGAGTGTGCTTGGCCTATCAATATTGCTTTCGTAGTCAAAATTATACGAGTGAGCTTAGACGACTACTGATTTTTATGTTAACTATTTGTTCGTATTTTTACTTTGCCGAAACTTTCTTATAGCCAATTTCAAGTCTCTTTTCATATGTCTCTGTCGTTTGTCTTTTTACTTGCTTGTTTCTTTCTACAGTGTAATATGTTTTATTGTACTAATTTTTCTGACGAAAATGACGAGAGTACTAAATTTTTTTTAAATAATTCTCTTACGGTTCTAAATTCATGCAAACATACCATTATTACATACACATATTTTAATGGTTTGCTTCCTCGAATGATCCATTTTGTTCTCTTTAGTTACATGAGCTACAATTCCAGCAATAAGATTTTCATAAACATATTTTTCAATGGGTTATTGGAGTTGAGTTCGAATACTTCGAAATTGAAAGCGTAGATACAACCATCGACTAAATAATCTCCTGCTAATCAAATAGTTAATATACATACATTACTCACAAATATCATATACAAATCGCTTAAATTTCTTAAATATTAATCTCACATTTTCCCGTTTAAAACATGCATACAATTTGATCGCGTATGACTATTGGCTGATTCGCCACAACAATTGCACTAGACCACATAATACTATGACCTTTTTTTAATAATTACTTTATTAAAAGTAACTCGCGTGCGTTCAACCAAATCTCGTTGAATTGTTCACCTGGTAATTGAGGCGAAAATATTAGTACATATAACTTTGTTACACTGTATGATTCACCTTGGAAGAATAGTGGAAAGAATTAACAGGTGGTATAGGAAAAATCTTCTAGTAGATTTTAGAGTTGCAAAATTTATCACATATTTATATCAGGGGTATGCCGGAGTGTTGAAAGCCTGTCACTTAATTGCATGAATAGTATTTATTGAATTGGCATTTGCTTGGCAGAACTCCATTATAGCACGGTGAAAAAATAGCAATGTATTTTAGTTGTACATTTTTTTTTCTATAAGATGTAGTTGATAGCTATTTCGGCTCACGCCAACTATCGTTTGTATATGTAGTTCTGACGATGGCGTGAACCTAAATAGTTATCAACTGTATCTTATAAAAAAAATGTAGAACTGAATTAATTGTTTCTTAACACTTACTGATGCTTGATGTCAACAATATTATTGAATAAACAGACGACTGGATGAAGAAGATTTGATTTATCGATCAAGATAAGCCATTTTTGTCAACTGTTTTTTTCAGTTAACTAATGGTTTTTTTTTATTGAAAATTGGTTCTCTCTGACGTTAAGAAAAAAATACATGTATATTATTTAGATGATACTCCTTTTTGAGCTCCGTAATTTTATCTTCACTTTATGAGCTTGAGAGAGTTACTTATAATTCATATTCTGTAAAAATGCTTCAAGATTCCATTTACCACCACAACGGAAGAGAATAAAAATAAAAAGATTTCAATTCTGCAGAAAATAACGTCTGAGAAAGAATAAAATCTTCAATATAAATGAAAAACACTTGTTACCTGACGTTCGACTCGTTTCAGTGTATAAATGTTATAAATATATTGAACTCTATTTGAATTTTATCCCACAAATTTTAAGCATAGCGAACCAATCGCTACAAAACGAAATATACCGGAGTCAATTTCGACATCCGCCATTTCGCTGCCTCCCTTCGTCCTTATTTTCAACCCCCTGACCTTACCGCCCCCGCCCAGTAAGAAAATTCAAATTGCCTACATTTGTACGGCATACATCACCTGAAGCAGCCTGCTGCCCTGGGATTTTTTTATTTCGTTGTTTTATTGAAGCAATATTTCTTTATATATTTATATTTAGTATATGTATTTCCCTTACTTCTACAAGATCATTGTATTTAAGGGTATAACTAAGTTATAAACATACACAATTTACTGTTTTTTTTTATTTTGCCAAGTAAAGCTTTTACGGCGTACTATTTGCTGTTCAAACTTATTTATTTCTTAAATTATTTCTTCGAATCAGTTAGCAGTATTGAGTTTTTAATTTACATATCTTTAAATGAGAAATCATTGCACAAACTAAATATTTAGCTTTCACTTTTGAGGTGTTTACTGTCACATCTTGATGGAAAGGTATGATATTTTAAACAATACATTATTATTAACATTCTACTTTCAAACGAATTAAAATTATTTGTGTTAATATTTTATAATTTCCTGTAAAATGTTTTTTATGTCTGCTACCTTTAACTCAAAATTTTTGTATAAATAGACTTGCTTGCAAATTGTATTCTATCAGTTGATAATGCTCGCGATGAGCGAAACCGGTTCTGATCAAAAATCTATTGTGGAAATAAGTACTGAAAATGTGTTTTTATTATTTAAAATATTAAACTTTCGTTATCCGGCGAAACCCGTGTCATTAGTTACACAACATGAGGATTCGTACAAATTTTGAACAATTCAAATTTGATATTGAAATTTCGGCATCTTCTGTCGATATTATAAACTAAATCAATTATGAGTAACAATTTTCTTTTTCGACATTACAGTTTCTGTTATAGAAATCAAAATCAATACTACAAAATTGGTTTTGTTTATATTGTTTACGAGATCACCATTAGTTAAGCTTGTAAATTGCATTTCGTAAATATTAATGAGTAATTATAAATAAACATAATGAATACAGTTTTTCAGTAATTATTTTTCGTGCTGTACTCATTAATTTAATTAACGAATTATCATTCGTCATTAACTAATAACAACCTTATAAAAGTGCAATTTGTTTCTTATTGTCGTCTTTTTTTGATCGATCAACAAAAATACTTAAATGTAATAAATCCAAATAAGTAATTAACAAGATAATCTTTTTTAATATTATATCTGCCTAATTTTTCAATGCTTTGAATAAATTAGACATAGAAATCATATTAAGATTAGACTATAGAAATTTATGATATTGACTGAAAGTGTTTGAAGAAATTTAATAAAATTTGGATTAAAATTTGAGTCGTTACAACTTTGATATTGAAATTCTATCAAGCACCTTCAGTCGATATCATTAATTAATAATAATCAATCTGTTTTAAAAGTCGTAGTATTCTTCAAATTTTAAGTTTTGATTGGATTTTTTTAACCGACGTTTGTTTCCAAAAATGTTTAAATTTAATTTAATATGAGAAGGTAAATTTGTCAAGCAAATAGTATACTTAAAAAAAAAATCAACAAAGGCGTAACGTTGGTATAGTTAATAATAAATAATAAATTAATGCGTTTACAACATATCTTATGTTATTCAATCTTTAAAATAATCGCTTCTACGAACTTTTGCGAAAACATCCAAAACATGTTTTTCTCTTCAGAACTCAAGAAGAAGCCATTTGACTTGAATACATTTTATTATTTTTATTAATCGCAATTAAATGACCCTCTATTTATATCAAGTGGGCCCCTCCCTAATCCTCTGCAACATAATAATTATTCCATCTTAAGACTTTATTTTCAGGAAATATTACACAGACATTAGACGTTCCAAGTCATTTGCCCCCGAATTAATGGCGTTTTAATATAAATCCATTAAATAAGCCACTGTTGTTAAGTTTTTTCCAGTCTTCCCCGATAAATCACTGCGTATCGGATGCCAGGGACTGCACAAATCTTAAATAACGTGTATTTCATGTAAATTATGGCAAGAGCTGAACGCTTAGGGGCGGGGGGTGATTATTATACTTATAATGCACCCTTACCAAATCGATTCATGGCTTCATACTTGAAGAATAGTCAGCGTTCGTTGCTTTGATGTTTTTTCGACTCGACGTTATGATTCACCCCCACTCGGCAAAATATTCCCATTTTCGTCAGTTCATTTTTTTCTCCTTTCCGACCACTGTGTATTTGAATATTTATTTTCTTGTATTCATTTAAACACATTTTTTTATGAATTTATTTAAAATAATCACATTTTGGAAATGGAAATCAAACAAGCACTCTAGCTGCAGTGTCTGCCGATACGTAAATACCTAGATTTTATACGAATATCAAAAGTGATTGTTTTAATAATAAATATGAATTTTTAGACATGTGACAATAGAACTCATTAGATAAATAATTTTACCAATTTTCAACAAATATTTTCCAAAAGGGTATGATGAGTTTTGTAAGACATTGCAATTTTATCAATTAACAGTTTATGCTTACTTTGCGCACATTCATCCCGTCTTGAATGTATTAAGTTTTAGTTTAGATTTCCGCAAAACTCCGTAAGCGTTACTATGACCTTATAAAAGAAAATTCAACTGAAATTATTCTTTAAGGTTGTTAATGTTTATGTGAAATAATCTCTGAATAGTATAATAATACAATAATCTTGGAATAATAAATATTTTTTCATAAAAATGTTAATAGAAGTTAAAATGAAAGTCGATTGCTTGCTTTGCAAACTGTTCAGCGTGTACTTAACATTTACGAACACACACGCATATGAGAAAAACAACATTTGCCATCGTTCAGTTGGAGCGGTCGCATCCGTTCCCGCAAGTTTTCCAATAAATCGGAACAATAAAAATTCATCCGTACCGGCGTCGTTACTTCCACCGCTGGCAGATGGCGTCGCAGTCGGCATTAATCTCGGCCCCGGAAGTGGCCCGGCGGACATCGCGATATGTAAACTGTGCGACTTCCGGGCGGCACGTGGCCCCAACGACCCCCACGCCCTAAGACATCTGCCCCGTCAGCTTTTTCGATCCCACTCGTATCGTTATAGTACGACAAGCAAAAACTGCAACGGTGGATGCATTTTTATTTATTAAACGAATAGTTCATGCGGTGTTTACATACAATTCGTATTTCAGCGAAACAGCCTTCAACAACAACATCATCTTTTCCAACGTACATTCAAAGATCATTCGATTTCAAATTTATAATTTCGTTTTTTTATAATACAATAGTTCACTGAAAATCAAGCTATAATGCAAATCAAAACTCTATACACAACAATTAAAATATTATAAAAATTAATGAAATGGTCATTTAAATAAAATATTGTATATAACATGGTGAAAAAAATAGCAATGTATTTTAGTTCTACAAAATTTTTGTACACAGCTACGTATAGATAATCAAATGTTAGTTTAAGCATAGTTATGACGATGGCGTGAACCGAAATAGCTATCAACCATATCTTAAAAAAAAATATTTTGTAGAACTAAAATACATTCCTATTTTTTTTTCACCGTGTTATAATGGAGTTCTACCAAGTGAATTCCAATTCAATCAATAAATTGAAAGTAGCCGATATGGCTACCCAGGCAATTCTTTTCAAACGACTACCTTTTCTACACAGCCATATATAGATTAGCAAATGTTAATTCAAGCATAGTTATGACGATGGTGTGAACCGAAATAACTATCAACCATATCTTAAAAAAATATATTTTGTAGAACTAAAATACATTCCTATTTTTTTCACCTTATTATAATGGAGTTTTACCAAGTGAATGCCAATTCAATCAATAAATTATATAAACTATGCTTATGTATTTTATAGTGTTCTTTTATAACTTTATATACTCTGTATTATTGACATTGAACATGATTAAAAAAAACGTGGTCAAAAATTTACGCGTCTCTTAAAACTAACTTCGCTTTGAAAAGCTCAAAAAATCCACAATATACAGGATTAACAAATTCATATCGCACAATGAAAAGTCGTCACAAAGCCTGTAAATCAAATACGGAAACGGTTCCCGCATTATTCTCAAAATCTCCAGTATGAATCATAATAAATAATAATAAAACACAAATATTTTACCATAGCACATATTCAAAATAAGCTCTTTCTGCTATACATACATAATACTCGGTTAACGTTTTTGAACATATATTTGTACAATGGAATGGTTTAATGTTTTATTAAATATTTAAGCAACTGTGCTTCCAGCTTTTAAAAGCTTCAAGTGAAACAATAAATTCTCCACGTTGAACAAGCAGCTTATTTTTCTTTCTAGAACTCGATTGCTTGATTCCTATATTTTATTTACACACGTACTTAAAAATATGCTCCGTAAATAATATTAAATCTTTATTTGATTATAGTTAATTCAGCATGATAAAACGGAGCTTTACTTTGGTTTTCATATGAGAAAATATTTTTTGACGTCTATATGCATGCATTGTACTTAAAACATTAATAGCTTTTACTTGGTAATATATGACGTTTTGACGAAAGTGGCTACGCATTATCAATGCCCCACAAATAAACGAGAAAATAAAGAGTATTGATTTTTACAGAATGTACGCTTTTTATCAAGTAAAATATATATGAAACTTAACAACGCCAAGCATATATTATATAAATCTCTTATCAATGATTTACTTTAATATTAAATGCACAAATTTACCGCTGAATCCATCGAAAGATTTACTCTAGCTTAAAACATAATCCACAAGACTATCAACAGACAGGTATACATTGATATATATAAATTGCTTTTTTTATTTAAATACTCATAATACCTTTCCACCAAGAACTGATTGTAAACAGTTTAAAAGTGATTTTATATTATATTTTCATTGTAGTATTATAAAACTCACGTTTTTTGTCTTATCAGGGCCGCATTCGCTTTGAATTGATCACGTGCATCGGACTCTTCATTCAGAGCACTTTAAATATCCATTGTAAACTACAAGTTGACTTTATCTTCTCATTTTACATCACCATGGTTTAATTACGTAAAATGTAGTCATCTGGAATGCCGTAATCCCATCGCTTGGAAATATAATAATAACAAATATAGTTTTGGACTTATAGAGACCTCTGCATAACGTGTCGTGATTAGTTCAATCGTCTATTCATCCTTGTTGCTTGCTTGGTTACATAACAAGAAGTTATACTTCGCCAACTCTAACTTCACAAATATCGTCAAACTCAGTGGTATTTAATATAAAGACCCATTTTACCACAGTCCAATGATTATACAGTCTCAAGTGATTTGATTTAATATTTATTTATAAGTATTTACATTTTTTTATATTAACATTGAAGGGTAAGCCGAAATAAGTGACAACTATATATCTAGCTTATAAATTTTGTTGAATTGAAATAAATAGCTATATTTTCACCATTTTATAATGAAGTTCTACCAAGTAAATGCCGCTTCCGTCAAGAAGTGACAGACATGATATTTTATATAGTAAATTTTTTTTTTAGTACTATGGAAATAAGTGCTAAAAATGTGTTTTTATTATCTATAATACATAAACTCTTCTGTTTTAAAACCTTCGTTTCAAATTGTGCTAATATATTCTAAGCTGTGGCGAATTGATTTTACGCATTTCTATAATAAAACGAGAGTTTATTTGTGTTTTTTAACCCCTTGTTGCTAAACTATACTAACGTAAGATAATCCATGCCGAATATTTAGCCTAAGTACGAGACCTATATCCGTCATATTCGAAGTACAAATGTATATACTCTATCCGTTTCCGTTTACGGCGCTAGTATTATCATGTTTCGAATATCGGACACACGGCCTCCTTTGTGCGCGTCGCGACGACAGTGAGTGCAGTTCGGCCTTTGTCAGCGCATTCGATAATGGCGTCCGAACGTGTTCTGGGTGGTAATGGACCCTAAGAGGTCTGACGGGACCGGTCACTCACATAAAGCTGTATCTCTCAATGCAGCCTGCGAAGCTTGAACAACATGGACTGGACTCTATTAGGATTACAACGGAATATTTATTTTTGATAAATTTTTAATCGGAAGTAGTTTTAATCTCTTGTATTTTACCCGTAAATATAATAGGCAATCCTGTAAACTATAAATAACAAGGTGAAAAAATAGCGATGTATTTTAGTTTTACAAAATTTTTATAAGATAGAGTTGATAGCTATTTTTGTCACGTCATCGTCAAAAATATGTTTTTGAACTATTTCGAGTGTCAAACTCACCGTCTACGTGTTTACATCTTTTTAATAAAGGTCGCAAGATGACGGCTTTGGAACAGCCGGAAATCAATAGATATAAATCATCACACGAAATCTTAAATGAACAAACAAATATAAATCGGTCGCCGCTTCTCAGACCATTGCGAGGGGCTATTGCTTACACGTAATAAGTCATAACAGCCACCCCGTCCAATATTTAAGTTCATTGAAATTGCAACCTTTTAGTTTCATTTTTTTTTTTTTTAGTTTTATTGCTAGCAGGAAATACGCTTAGTCGTTAAAACAGAATAAAAGATGTATTGTGTACCTTTTCTACACAAATATATATAGATAAGCAAATGTACATTTTAACATAGTTCCGACGATGGCGTGAGCTGATATAGCTATCAACTTTGTCTCATAAAAAAATTGTAGAACTAAAACACATTTTTTTTACACCGTGTTATAATAGAGTTATACCAAGTCTTCTACCAACCTACCAATCCCGTAAAGTATGTTTTATCTGGGGTAAAATTGTCAAGAAATATTTATATAATTTATGATATCGATTTTAATGTTTTATCACTGACGAACCGGGTGTCGTCTTTCGGCATCTTCAGGCTCGTTAGCGACAAAACATGAGGAATCGATCAAAGTTTTAAAAATTCAAATTGAAATTAATATATATTTGATGTCGTTTAGTTTAATTTTTATTTGCCTACCAAATATTTTGCTTGATATAAAAACGTACATTAATAGGATACCATTATTTTTTCGTCTCGTTTATTTATGGCGTATTAACAATACACTGCATAACTTTCGATAAACATACATATAAAATGTTAAGCAATTAACGATATAATGATATAAGCTAGTTCTGATGAGGGCATACGCAGAAATAGCTATGAACTAAATGTTATGCAAATTTTGTAGAAATAAAATACATTGCTATTATTTCACCGTCAATCTGAGTTAACTATAGTCGAAATTTTAATAATGAAAGAAAACAAACATTACAGGTTTTCTGACATAAAGTAAAGTATCCAACCATATCATTTAAGAACTTCAGAAGAGCAAAAGATTGATTGATTGGATTGGAAAACAGTTGTAGATTCACATCTCATATTTTTAAATCAAATAATTTAACACTTTTAAGGTGTTAACTGTCACTTCTTGATGGAAAGGCATGCTATTTTAAATAATAAAAACACATTTTTTTAGTACTTATTTCCACAATCAGTTGATAATGCTCGCGATGAGTGAAACCGGTCCTGATCAAAAAATATATTGTGGAAATAAGTACTAAAAAAATGTGTTTTTATTATTTAAAAAAAAAAAATTTAAAATTTAAGTTGTTTGAGACATTATTTCACTTGACCAAAAATACAGAATTATAATTATGAAATATGTTGATTACAATAAAAGACTTTTTTACGCCATTTCAGTATGAAAGTTAAATGATTAACATTTCAAATATCATCAAAAAGGTGGGTCACCACAATTAAATTTATTTCCCAACGGATTTCACCTCCATATAATTTATTCCTAATGAGAAGCCTTATGATAGTTCGTAGTTTTATTATAATTAGAACGGTCCCAAAACCCTGTTTGAAGGAAATAATTCCACCCACTATTAATTTTTACGTCCATTCTTTCATCCGATTATAAATAACTTTACGGTTCAGTATAACTAAAGATGCTTTTCAAAATAGCGAAACACGTGTCATATTTATGAACTAACAAAGACACCAGTTTCAAATTTATTTTATATGTGTACTCGTTGCGACATAATTCCATTCGGTATTATAATGTTTGGGTTAAAAAAGTACGACTATTTTTTTGTTACCTCTTTCTACAGAATATTCAAGTGATCGACGTGTATGATGGAATATGAATGAAAAACTTATAAACAACTGTAATTTATGATATCGACTGAAGGTACTTGATGGAATTTCAATATCAAATTTAAATTGTTACAACCTTGTGCGATTCCACATGTTTCGTCACTCAAAGGCAAGCTCTAAATATTATAAAATTAAAATTACTAAATTTGTTTTAGCTACCATTTACTGCTTGCCTTGGGGCTTATGTTTTTCTATAATTAATACGTTTGGTATATAGAAGATGCTAACTGTTTATTGTACGTCAGTTCTGTTGCATGCATGTGATCGAATGCCTGACGATGTCGTGTCGTTAGTGACAAAACACGTGGAATCGTACAAAGTTGTAACAATTCAAATTTTGTAAACAACAATGTATTAGGATATTAATAATTACATTGAAGAGCCAATTCAGGAACTCGAATGTTTTGATCAAGTCTACTATTTTGAAAACATATTTTTTTTTAATATATTTAAGTAACAGCTGACAATTATTTAAAGTAAATGGTAAAGACAACTAGTTTTTTCTTCAACCAGGTAATTAAATAATATATAGCATGTGAAACAGTGATCAACAAAGTTAGGTTATTCACAGATGAACCACTAAATGTGGTACGATATAAATATATACCACTAAAAAAGTCAGATGGCGTAAGTCGAAATAGTTATCAACATATATTAAAAAAAAATGTAGAACTAAAATAATTTATTTATTTTTTTCACCGTGTTATAATGGAGTTCTACCAAAAAAAAAAATGCCAATTCTATCAATCAACAAATAGAATTTATTTGACTTAACATATTTACAAAGAATCTGTTCACTATTCTAAATTAACCTATCGATATTTCCCTCTTGATATTTTGTAGAAATACTTTCATACAACGAAAGCTTTTTTTGTATGTTAAGTAATATATTAATCAAAAATGATCTTTCGCTGTTAATATTAACTTACATACGATTGCGCGCCAGTTCGTAGATTAAAATATGTATCAAGGAGGCACAGTGTGAAGCGGGGGGGAGGTGAATGTGGGCAGGGGTAACCCTCATTCCACCAGGCCCACGCGCTGAATGATTAATGACGTCAGAGCCGCGCTGCGCTCCAGATGTGTTTATCGCAAGAGTAACATAATTAAATTCCGAGCTGCAGAGCAATGTATACTCACCCTTAATGTATCGTAATATATGCATCATATTACCATACGTTATTTATTCACATACGTGTTATTTTATATGAAAATTTGCTGCGATCAAATTCAAGACTTTTTTTTTGTAATTTTGACAATATAACAATTAATGTATGGTGACATGAAAGCGTTCCGTTGCAGTGGCCGAATTAATAAATCTTTTTCTTGATATCGATTGTGCGAGTCATTGTTATGAACAATACAAGTCAAACTTTGGTGTTACAAGCATTTAATTCAGTTATTTTAAAGATTTTTAAAACAGTTTAAGATTACTTTTACTGTCATTTCTTGGTGAAAAGGTATAATATTTAAAAAAAGCTCACAACAGATGTTTAGTGGTATAATCACAATATAATTTATAATATCGACTGCAGGTGCTTGATGGAGTTTTAATGTCAAGTTTAAATTGTCACAACTTTGTAGGATTCCACATTTTTTGTCCACTGACGAGCCGGGTTTCACCTTTCGACATCTTCAGACATTCTATCACACGGATGCAACAGAACTGACTTCGTCATGTATAATAGATTAAAGAAATGAAGATACCGAAAGGCGAAACCCGGGTCATTAGTGACAAAATATGTTGAGTCGTACAAAGCTGCAACAATTAAAATTTTATATATTTTATCCTCGGGGCCGGTTTTTCTCATAGCGAGTATTATCAACTGTTAGTATACAAATTGTAAGCTAACCTATTTGTACAGATTTTTGAGATAATATTATATAATGGATAGCAGGTATAAGTGTTGTCTTTGTGTGTTTTCAATTAATAGTCAACCAAACAATCGGGCGAATTGTTCATTGAGTTATTCGTTAAAATCGTTTCGCCGAAATAACTACTTTTTAACACTTTTTAGTGACTCATTTTTCACGATTCTGGCTCCGACATTGGCCAAACACGACTATGACTCCACAACCCTGTAAAATACCTTCGAAATAAACACTACATTATAAGTCTATATATCCATCATTGGGAGGGGGTGAATGTTATTGATTGAATTGGCATTTAATTGATATGAGTCCACTTTAACACGGTGAAAAAAATTGCTTAGAAATATCTTCAAACAATATATTGTAGTAATCCTATCAACGCCATCTATCTGTCATGTCTTGAGGTTGTAGTGAATGATAGATAATAGTAAAAATTAATAACCATAAATCATTTTATTTTATTTTAAAAATTTCAATAAAAATCATTAAGAGCAAATAGCATTATGTTTTAGTTCTACAAAATTATTTTTAACAAATATAGTTGATAGCTATTTCGGCTCACGCCATCGTCAGAACTATGCCAAAACTAACATTCGCTTATCTATATATAGCTGTGCAGAAAAGGCACACAACACATCCTCTCTCCTGTTCCAGGGAACAGGAGAGAGGATGTGTTGTGTGCCTTTTCTGTGCCATATGTAAACTTATTGTTATAGCCGCTTTTTTAGTTTCATTTACAATTTTTATTGTTTTTAGTTTTATTGCGAGCGAGAGACAAGCTTGGTCGTTAAAACAGGAGAGAGGTTGTATTGTGTACCTTTTCTACACAGCTTTATATAGATAAGCAAATGTTAGTTTAAGCATAGTTCTGACGATGGCGTGAGCCGAAATAGCTATCAACTATATTTGTTAAAAATAATTTTGTAGAACTAAAATACATTGCTATTTTTTAACCGTGTTATAATGGAGTTCTACCAAGTGAATGCCAATTCAATCAATAAACAAATAGCATTGTTTATCAAGCCGTTATTATCACCACAAATATTTGAAATAATTCAGAAATATTGTTTGATAAAATAAATAGACAATATCATTTTAAATGTCGCAATAATTTTCCGCAAATATTATTAATCATTATTTTACTTGCTTGAATAAATCACAATTCCTGAAAAACAAGACCTTCTTTATCTTCAAAAGTATTTATATATTACGTTTAAAATCGTTTTATTTTGTATTATCAAAAATGTACGTATTATTTAATAACTTTATGATTTTCACGGAATTATTTTATTTTGACAGTGGTGTACATAAAACGTAATGTGTTCTAAATATTTTATTTTAAGCATTTTTATTTTATTGATGTTTATTTTTGCACTGGTGATTAATGAAAGGAAGTGTTTGAATTTCAATTCTGTTCACTAAACTGATTTTGTATACAAAAAATATCTGTTTTTTCATCTGTTGCGAACACGAATAAATAAGACGTTTTTAGGACGCATGAACAAGCCACATAAAACTGTCTATGTAAAAAGTAACATATATCAACATAATCAGTTGGTAGTGTTCACGATAAGCGAAAACGGTCCTGATCTAACGGTTGTACTTATTCGGAAACCTTCGCGAATATGTGCAAAACAACTCATTTTTTATAGCAATCGGATGAAGAAGTAAATGCTCATGATTGGCGAAACCGGTGCTATTGTAATAGTTGTTCTTATTTAAAAACTTTTGCAAGCGTGTTCACAACATCTCACTAAAGTTTCATTTCAATCGATTGAATGTTATAGAAACGCAAACAAGACACATAATATATAAAAAAAAAAACATTTATTTTTATACATACATATGTAAACTGTATATTGTTTTCTAAATTCTTAATTCTTTTGTTTTTTACATCCATGAATTTTATTTTTAATTTGTCTTTATAGTTTGTTTCATTTTTTTTGTATCAGTTGTTAATATTCGTGATGTATCTTAATATTTATTTTCTACGATAAAAAAAACATTTGGCTTCATTTATTTAAATACAATAAAAAATTAAATAAAATCACGTATCAACAAGAAAATGATTTATATTAAAATTCATCAAATAAAATAATCCTAGCCCTCAATTTCAAGCCATCAACTATTGATAAGTTATATCACTTTTACTTTTATTTATGAAGTGAACATTATATGTAAATACTATTTTATAATAATATAATGATCGTTTATAATTAAAATGTTTTGACCGATAGAATTCTTTCATTCGAATTTGTTCCATTGGACAAGATTTATTTATAAATATTTTATCAGTACATTTTGTGGCACTGCTTTGTTTTGATAATAATTTTATTGGAGTCTTTAAATATTTTCAGTTTAATTTAAAACGTATACACCAAGGGAAAATATAAAATAACTTTTTACAAACAAACGCGGGAGGTGGGCTAAATAAATTGGATGATAGGAAAAGCAAAACGTAAGGTTTGCTTGCAATTAACTCCGATCCACTTTGGCTAATGAAGCGAATTATTTTTCCCAAACGAAGCTGAAAACTTTTTAACAAGGCCTACTATAGTAGGACCAACGTAAGGTGGAGCTTTTGGATTATTCACATTATAAATTTAAACTGCATGAAGTTAGCAACAGATATCATAATAATATAAAACATTGAATGGTAAAAAAGCTTTATTACTAATGTATCGTATGGAGAAAATGAACTTTAAGCTCTAAGTGCTATTTGAAAATCAATCCTTAATATTTATTTATCATAATTTTAATAGTTTTATTTATTTATACATATTTTTCAGGCACGTGGTACAGAATTTCACTTCTTTAGTTTGCGTTATTTATTTCATAAGTTTGAGATCCCAAACGGATTGTTTTTTATATCGATATATAGATTTCTGTTTTCACATTGTGAAAAAATAGCAATGTATTTTAGTTCTACAAAATTTATATGGTGGATAGTTGAGAGCTATTTCTACTTAACCGTCATCAAAACTCATAGTAATGATGAGGGAGTAAGCCGAAAAATCTATATACCATATAAATTTTGTTGAGCTTAAATAATTCCACCAATTAAATGCCATTTCAATTGACAAACAATCTTTACTTTCATTAAGGATTTCGATTACGACCAGTTTTCAATAACTACAATGCTCTTTGAGGTAATCCGCAACTTTTTAAAAGTGGTTGTAACTTCTGCAGATCACTTAATTTTGATCAATTAATAAAAATCCATAAATGATATGTTTCTGGATGTAATAATTTACAACAAGATTTCAGATAATCTTGATTTATTGCTTCTCCTATCATCAAATACTTAATTTTATTTCCACATAAAATATATATTGAATTCTCGCACGGACATTTGAGTGTTTCCTTACGTACTTAATACGAAGGAAATGTGCCTACTGCGTCCAAATTAAGTTATGTATAAAATAATATCACATAAAAAAGTAATTCCTTTAAAATAATCCGCCCTTATAATGGGCAGACTCTAACATCGGTAACAATTCGGGCGGTTATCGAGAAACGGGATCTTGTTAGCAAGGGGTGAATACATCTGGATGGATATTTTTTATCCGGCAATAAAATGCAAAGTAGTATTGGTTTCGGCATCCATTTAGAAAATTTATAACTAACTATAAAATTGCGATCCACTTTGTTCAAATTAGAATTTTTAATACGGCTAAAACGTAGATAGAAACGAAATGAAGATTTATTAATGATGCGACGTTTTCTTTATGAATTATCATCGTTGGTTAAATTGACATTCATTCTACTGTAAAATTTATCAGCTATTTATTTTATGAAGTAGAAGAATATTAAGAAAGGTTGGGATCCCTCGAAATTTCTTTTGACAATTTTGTAGAACTAAATACTGCCATATAACTCTTTGGTAACTATATTTTTATATTTTAATAATGTTTTAAAATTTATTGGTTTTTCTTTTATACAATTATTCAATATCAAAAGGTATCTAATATAAAATATCAACTCAATTTATGTGACTCTCAACAGTATTTTAGTCCATGATACAAATCAGTATTGTAAATTCGAAGATTTTATATATTTTTTTCTTCTTTCGTTAATATTGTAGTAATATGAATCATCGACTGTACATCCACTACGAGTGATGATGAAAAACCAACTAGTATCAACATAAGAAATAGTTATATTTAAAATGAGCTTTTTCAAAGTTCAAACATCGAGAAAAGTTCATCCATCTTTAGGTTTCAAAAAAAGTACTAATGCAACTTTTTATCATATAATAATTTAGTGATTAGGGCCTTTAAGCTTGTTTATAAATATTTTTTTTGGCCTCGAGTAACATGGTTATATGGCTCCACAAAAGCTTCGTGTAATACAAATCCATGTTATACAAGGTTTGAAATTCATACAAGATTAAGGTTAACGTTTCAAAATAAATCGAAGTTTATATAAATAACATATCACTTTTAAGGTGTTAACTGTCACTTCTTGATGGAAAGGCATTATATTTTAAATATCAGTTGATAATGCTCGCGATGAGCGAAACCGGTCCTGATCAAAAAATATATTGTGGAAATAAGTACTAAAAAATGTGTTTTTATTATTTAAAATAAATAACATATGTATTTTATTTTTTGAAATAAACTTTAATAACGTAATATACCATTTATTCAAAATCGCGATCACTTAGAATTCTATATTTTTTACTCTTTTTCGAGATAGGTTGTGAGTTTTTATCATCGAAGGAATTTTTAGGTGGTTTTAGCCTTAAAACATTCCTTAATAAGCAATTGTCTACTTTTAGCGGATAATCTTTACGTATTTACTTATAATGTTCCAAAATATTTTGTGATACCCACATTAATTTCGAATTCCTTTCCATTATAGGATCATTATCAATAAAACAAATTCTAATTTATTTACTAATTACAAGCCGTCATTTATTTTTCATGTGAAAAATGTAGCTACTTCGCTGCAACTCCTTCCGAGTCATTTATTGTGGTAGGTTCTCATTCAACATTTAGTTTTAATTTATTTTTTCACTCAAGCCGTGTTATATAAAGCGTGTTGTATATGTCAAAGTTGATACATCCATGTTGTATAAAACCGTGCTATATGAAGCCTAGGTGAACTTGATAATTTTTAACTTTCAAATTATATAAGTATCTCAGTCATATTTAATTTGTATCTTATCAATAAATAATCTCTTATAAACTTATTCGCTTAATGTGACTTATTATGTATTTGTTCAGTTGTTTTTCTGTTTTCATTCCGAGAATACTTTTAAATATGGCTCAAAATTAAATGTCAGTTGCTATCTTCTATGAACTCGAAAATTATTTCGAGGAAATCATCAGCCTGAAAAACTGAATCGAAAAATGGCTATATTGCGTTGTTTACAATGTTTTCGTGAATTCCATGAAATTTTCAAATGACAATTTCATTATTTTTGTCTGACAGAGAGAGAGGATTATTTATAATGTTCATTTATTAAGTATTAAAATTCTCGTGTGACATTTATATATTAAATGTCTTTTACGTAATATTAACAATGACTGGGTTATAAATCGCAACAATTTATTTGATAAATTGTCAATGAAAAAATAAAAATCGTTATTGATTTATCTAGGGAATGTTAAGTTTCAAATATACATTGGAAATCTACAGCAGAACAACCCTACATCATTATGTGCGTCGAAAGCAACGTGGGGTTGCAAGTTACAAGTTGCAACGCTTACCATCCCCGCGGCGAATTCTATTTAATTTCTTTTTTGGTTTATTTTCCTCCAACTTATCTGTTTTTTAACCCCGCGATCTGAAGTTGATCGTTCAACACGTTTCATACTGATCTCTTTTCATTGAAAGACTCTCACGGCTCGAATTAATAATTTTTACTCTGGTTACAGCGTTTTAGTTTATTCGAGCTTTATCCAATTCATTTAAATATTTTTCAATTTGAATTATTTTATCTTTCCAAATTTAAAATGACCGGATTAATTAATAGTATATAATTTTTTATTTTATTTAAGAACTATTAACGAAAACTACAAGCTGGTTGACATTTTTTTTAGGTAAAACTAATGGCAAAATAACGACAACATTTTTTTTATATTTAGCTGTCGCCTTATCATATATGCCACTGAACACTATTTTTATCCATAAATCGATCAACAATTCATTGTTATAGTTCACTGTATATTCAACCGAACAGGATAAAAGCGCTATTAATTCCCTGCAAATATATTGTAATTACATTTGATAGATTAAACCTAAATTTAATACGTCGAAAAAAGACCATTTAAACTGATTTTAAGTATAAAAAAAAATACACTATCAATGTATAAAATATTCACGTTTTAAGTTTTAATTATTTGATAAGATAGAAAAATTTCTGGATTAATTATTATTATATATGTATATGTATTTTTATTTTCAATAGAACTATACTATATTTTAATTGTTGAAATGAATTCTTCGATTCAACAATCACTTTCAAGAATCTTTTTCTCAAGCATCGTATCACACGGGTACAACAGAACTTTCATGAGTTTAAATTATTAAAATTTTATTTTGAAATTCTATCAAGCACTTTCAGTCATCATCATAATTTAAAACTAAACATGCTTAGTTGTTTTTCACTACTACAACTTTTCATATTTTAATATAAAAGTGAATATACTTTTGAAATACATTTTGTAGTCAACAACGATGTTCACTAAAATCTCACGCCTTCTATTTTCCTTTACTAATGTATTCATAACAGGGAAAACAATATCGTGTAGCTCTATTTATGGTTTGAATTTAGTAAAAGTCTATGCATTTATTTCAACCGAACGTTTGAGATAGCATCAGTAACAAACACTTGATGCACTTTGGAATGCATAATGCCCGCTACGAGCGTGTTAATATGGGAGTCTGCGGTTGAAAGCGATTTCTTTGCAATGCGGCGGCGGCCATTACGGCTGTTTTGGGGGGAAAGTCGCCATTTTAGACGCTCTTATTTCGCGCCCTTTTTTGGTATTCCGACAGCGCCTCGCGCGCCAACCATTAGAATCTCTTTAGCGCTTCGGATTAATTCTCCTTTTTTTCGGCGGAAATCGATCGCACTTGCGCTCGTTATAATTTCTTCGTTGACTTTGTTGATTTAAAATATTTTCACACAGTATATGAACAATTTTTTTCTCATCAACAACAGCGAAATATATAATTCATTAAACTTATATACCATTTATCAAAGGATTTCAAAAATTAAACATAATTTATAAGAATGTTGTACATTAAAAACTAATATTAATCAATACAAAAGTAATCGTATGTGTATTTGATTAAAAATAATGATCACTCTAAACAATTTATTTTCAGTAATAAAAAGGCATTCTTAGTACTATTTCCACAATTTAATATTTTTAAAATCAAGAACATTTTTGCTCATCAACCTAACTGATATCAGGTGATGCTTTTCCACGAAGCAGTGATAGTTAACACATTAAAAGTGCTCAAAAACGTGTATACGTATATTGTTGGTTTTTTATATTCAACAAACTAATACAATTGAATAGAAGCCACAAGCCATGTATTCAAAATCTCAGTTTTGATTAAAAAAGTAAAACTATTTACCTTACCGGGAGTAGAATCCAAACCCAACTGATTATAAAGATTCAGCTTTTACCACTAATCTACAGATGCTGAAAAGTTACAATCATTTTTTTTTTATCAAATATGTAAAATCAACTGCTTGAACTTTCTTTAAGTATAATATTTAATTTTCACATAATCTTTCCGCAATATAGCAACACTGTCTTCAACTACAATATAGTGACAATAAAACTACTCTTGCCTTAAGCAATTACTACTAAGACACTCGTAACAAATATTTAAAGTACTTTAAATGAATCTGCCATTGTGTTATAAAGGTAGAGATTCTTTTATGACCTATATAACTACAAGGACATATATCTGCCGCATTCTTAGAGCAACGTTTCACAATTAATTGGGTTTTTAAATTGCTTCTATAACATTCAAGATTATTAAGTACTAGATTGCTTTTACTAATACAGGGTGGTAAAAGAAATAAAACTTTGATGTAGAAATCACTGATAGTTAAATATTAAGTGCATCAAAATCGATTTACAACTGCACCATTTTCAACAGTCATTTAGTTCCGTCCCCCGCCGCCATTAGACGAGACCCGAACCACTTCAGCTCGGCAGAAGAAATTTTTTACACTGCGCCTGCCGCCCTCTGGGGAACGCTTGTTAAATGAATAGTAAAAAGAGAAAAAGAATTATCCAATTGCATCAAAGTGAGTGAGTCAATTTTTTCCCGTTCGAGTATCTCCTGATGTTCAAGTATTCCCTAATCGTTCAATTCAACGTTTCATATTGCTGTACGCAATTTAGCTTTTAGTATACTAAGCTCATAACAGTGGTGGTAAATAATATAATTTCATACAAAAGAGTTCAATATTCCGTCAACGTGCTAGATATAATTCAGGACAATTAATTAATTTAATTTACATTTATTAATTTAGTACAACTCCGTTATACTACGGTGAAAAATAGCAATGTATCTTAGATCTATTAAATTTATAGTCTGATAGCTATTTCAGCTGTTACCCTTGTCAGAACTTTAAAAGAACTAGAAGTAATTCTGATGATGGCTTAAGCCGAAATAGCTATCAAATATATATCTTAAATAATTTATATAAAATAAAGTACATTGCTATTTTTTATTTACACGACTCCAAAAAGAGAACTTCAAGATCATTTAAGGCATAGGCTCCCAACGTTTTTCGGTTGACGACCACTTTTCGTAAAATCGATGTGACACGCGACCCCTAATACAATCCAAAAGCATGCAAAAAAAAAATTTTTTAGTTGACCCCCAAAAAACCCTTTGCAAATCCCAGGTTGGGAGCCTATGATCTAAGGCATTGATCGTTTAACCTCCTCTCGAGGGTAAAATAAAGAAAGTTTATCAAAAAAAAAATGTTACCGACACAACATAGTAGCCACACCATTTTTATATATAAAAAAGAAGAAAAAATCTCACATTTCGAAATTAATGTATCAACAATCAATGTCACCACCATCAAAAGAGCTCTACGCACCAAGAGAACAACTCATCAACAACAACAAACAAAACTAAAAATTAAGCTAAAATCAGGCCAACCACCTGAGTATTGCATTAAAATGTACAATACATCAATACAAAACGCTATCAACTGTTTTTCTTATAAATTTTGTAGAACTAAAATACATTACTATTATATTTTGTCATCGTTTCGAGAGGATTATTTCGACTCACCATTTTTATAGTATAATGCACACATATGTACAGTGTAACAAATACATTGTGTTATCATTTTGTGTTTTTTCTCAATATTGTTGGAATAAAGTGAATATTTTATTTGATTGAATTGGCATTGACTTGGTAGAACTCAATTATAACACGGTGAAAAAATAGCAATGTATTTTAGTTCTACAATTTTTTTTATAGATAGGTATTTCGGCTCACACAATCGTCAAAGCTATCAGAGTCTACTATACTAATCTACTAATCACAACTAGTGTTTATTCGTTGAAATTTTGTCACTAACGACCCGGGTTTCGCCTTTCGGCATCTTCGGGCATTCTATCACACGGATGCAACAGAACTGGCGTACAGTTAGCATTATATATATACCAAAAGAACTATTTATGAATATTATAACCATTTTTTTTTTATTTTGACAGCGTCCGACAGACTATTTTCATATACAAACTAAAAAATGGTTACAATAAAAGGACATTCTTTATCTAGTCCCTTTTTACGTATTCGTTTTCTGTGAGTATAACACTGTGAAATCGATGCACTTTTTCTTAAGTTGCTTTCACGCGAACAAGCCGCCAAATATTTTTTTACAGTAATCAGGGAAAGAATGATGGGGCATAAGGAAAAGGACAGCATGGAAATTGTGACTTTTTCCATGCCGATGTACACTAATACAAAAAACAATGTATTAAACAAAGCGTTACAACTGAGCTAATATGGTCGGCCGCTTGCAATTGTCATTAAAAAATATCATACTGCATAAAATATATTGTACTCTCTTACAAAAGTTTGATAATATTTTTAAATATCTGTAATGAACCAAATACGTATAGCTGTAATTTATGATATCGATTGAAAATGCTTGATGAACTTTTGATATCAAAATTTCACATGTTGTATCACTCACAAATATCAAAAGGTGCTGAAAGTTGACACCCGGATGATAAGTGTCAAAACATGTGGAACTGTACAAAGTTTCAAGAATTCAAAATTAATGTTGCGTTTGCTTTGATAAACGTTTTTAAATACGACATAACAAATCGATTATTGTTATTTGAAACTTTGTGTGACTTCCCACCACGTCACTAACGATCCAGGTTTCGACAATCGGCATCTTCTGGAATGAGCTGAATCAAATTTGATATTGAAATTCCATCGAGCATCCACAGTCGATATTATAGAATATTGTTTTCTCGAGAAACGCTTATCCTTTCAATATTTATAGGTTTTCAAAAATGACGGTAAATTGTGACTATTTAATTCAGTTTATTAAAATGAGTTAATTTATGGCTAATTACTATCACACAGATGCAACAAAACTGACTTTGCATCCATGTGATATAATACATGATAATGCCGAAAGGCGAAAGGCGAAACCTAAGTCGTTAGTTACAAAACATGTAAAATCTCAACAATTTAAACTTTTGGCTGTGGTTTCTTCAATTATATTTTTACTTCTATAATGATTCTATGATGAATGAGAATGAACTTCTAAATGAAAAAATCTCACAAACTGATAACAGTATTAACCAATACCCATTTTATGTAAATATATGCATTCTTTCATTATCTATTCCTAAACAAAATATTTATAAAATTCCTCCCCTTAAAATTTTAACTTCCTTTTGGTAATAATTTAGTTGAGATTAGTGCGGCAATTTCCTCATATACAATTCTACTTTTTCTTTATGTGTGCTTTATTTTCAGCCATTCGCAGACAGTGGACAGTAAAGATAAGTTGGTCTCGGGCAGACAGCTTCTTTTACGACTTGGCAGTGTAAAATTATACCCATGTATTGAACTTTTATCAGGATGCTAGTTTCATTATGACTTAAAAGCTCTTTGGACTTTTGAATTTACTACCGTTGCACTTTGGTAAAAATTTTGATGTATTTTACACATGAATTTTACTTCCTAAAATCAAATAAAATCATCGGTACGTTATGTTTGTATTATTACACATGTATATAAATACGTTTTTCGTATAAATTTCAGTTACATCGCCCATCTTTAATATAAAGAGTATATTCATTCATAATTTATAAATTGGTTTGAATTGTTGAAGCTATGTTATTCGCCATCTTCAGACATTCTATCACATGTATGCAACATAACTGAGAACAGGTAAAACCCGGTACGTTAGAGACAAAACATGTGGAATCGCATAAAGTTTCAACAATTCAAATCTGATATTAAAATGACATCAATTACCTTCAGTCGATATTATAAATTTTGTTAGTACATTATTTTTATTAACTATTTTATTATTTTTTTTTTTTGTATACAATATTTTATTATTTTTCATCATGACGTCTACTTTCAGTGTGGAGATTTTATGCTATGAACAATAAAAAAGCCACTCCAATCGGGAATTAATGAAATAATTATAATTTAATCTAATTGCTTCGCATGTAAGCAATTTTTTAAGTATTTGTTGCACTCACTGATCATTAAACATATTGTGAAAATAGAACTGAAAAATGTGTTGCTATTATTAAAAATAGAATACATTTCCACCATAAAGTGAAAGTTAACACATTAAAAATGAGCATTTGGCAATTAATGTGTGGCAAGGAACGTTAATTATACTAGACTTCGCGGCTACAAGATTTGAAGGTTACACTTTCGTGCCATTTCGTGTATTGTATATTGTTGATGTCTTTTACGAGCTGTTTTATTTTTATTTTTCGAAGAATGAGGATATATATATATATAAGTTAATCCAATAAAGATGTGTTTGAAAACGTTCAGTGAAAGTAGCTCAACACTAAATCTGCGATTTTCAAAATGGCTGATTTGGTGCTTTGTGACAGTGTAATCATCTACCGTTAACGTGCAAGCACAAGCTCGCGCGACAGCTGATTGCACAATTACTTGGAGCTTTGTAGGGGCTTCGAATGACCACTGCATTCGTTCCGCAGACGATAGTTAAGCCGTTTGGCGTAAACAGTATGTTTCAAATAACTAGAACTGCGAAATAAACCAGCATTCACTAGAACAAAACTATGTATTAACTTTAGGTGCATAACAAGGTGTGTTTCCGAGTTTTTTTCCAATGAAACGTTGGTTGGTACTATGTTATACTATTCGTAGTTGTAGCGTTGTCTGTATATAATATGTCAGTTTTAGATATACGTTCATAATTCGATTTATTATTTCGATAGATGGAGCATTATTTTCATGTGTTTTTTATTTATCATTGATTTTAAACATTTCACTAAAACGTAATCAAAAGTAGCTGGGGTAAAAAAATACTTATCATCTAGAACATGAGCGAAGTTTATTTATTCTGTAATATTCTCATTTTATACACACCCACATACCAAAAAGCACACAAATGTTTCCATAGAATAAGTTTTTGCAGATCAAACTTGGATCTCTTTGCAAAATTACTTTTTGATGAAATCTTAATCTGAAAATTCAATGAAATATGTTATTCAATTTTGATCATAATGCAAAAATTTATTTTATTTATTACTTAAGAAAGGAGAAATATCATTTTCTTATTTATAATTGTGGCAATAAAATTTAAGAAATAAGTCTTCTTAACTTTAATTCTTTTATGAATAATAATCTTCGAGAAACTCTTCCTAAATATCGTCTCTCTTTTAGCTGACTTTATATTGTAAGCACAATAATATTCTGAAATTTATGTTATTTTATAAGAAAATTTAAACTAATACAATCTAAATATTTGTAACTATTATATTTGCCATTTTTAAACAATCGCTCAATCATTGCTCGCCTAACTACAATTCCTACATCTTTGTGATCGAAAGAATTCTTTCATTCGAAACTTTAATTACTCTTTAATTGAAAACGTAATCAGGGGGAAATGTTTCAACATCTGATTTCAAATGATTTCATACAAAGGGTACACTAAACAATTATTTCATCGGCTTAAAAGATTACAAAAACTTAACCCCTTTTGTTAAGTTTGAATTATCAAAAAGCTTTCGGTCGGTATTTAGTATTTATTCATCTTGTTTCTGTCAACATCACAAAAACTTGTGGGGAAATAAAATTCTTGGGGAATTTTTGAAAATAAAACTTTTCATTATATTTTACAGTACACACTTTTGTACAGACGTTCTGTTTTATTGTAGACATGTTTTAATTCATCGTCATTTATTTTTAAACGATTGTTAAAGCTCTTTTTAAATTATTGTTGATTAAAATCGATGTATTATTATTTCGTAAGTATTTGGCGTTAAAAGTTATTAAACAATATACTTAATTAAATTGTTTAATAAAATTATGACTTGCTTTCATTATATCTACCTTTTTTTTAATAATAAAAATACACTTTTTAGTACTTATTTCCACAATATGTTTTTGATCTGGACCAGTATCGCTCATCGCGAGCATAATCAACTGATAGAATACAATTTAGAATCTCATATATGTATACAGAATTTTTGAGTAAAAGGTAGCAGGTGCTCAAAACCATGGATTCAAGAACTAAGAAACAATATATCAAAACTGGTCCTGATCATATTGTGGGAATAAGTACTAAGAATGTGTTTTTTTTTAGTTGAAATATCATGCCTTTCCAACAATAAGTGACAGTTAACACCTTAAAAGTGGTAAAAAAGTCAATGAAAACCTCTCATTGACTTTTATTTATTTTTTTAATTTGTGCATTGAAAACTTTAAGAAACTTTGACAGAATACGGTTTTCTCTCTCTAAGAAATCTATGCTGTGATTTAAATCGGACGCTACGTTCGTGTGATAAAATGCCTGAAGATACCGAAAAGCGAAACCCGTTTCATTAGTGGTGAAACATATGGAATCGTACAAATCATTAACTATTTATATTTACTATTTGAGTCAGTGAAATAAATGTACTCATTCAAAAAAAGTAATCACCAGCAAAAACGATACGTACATTTATACAACTTTGGTAGAGCCATGTCTTTTTATCTTAAAAAAACGTTTTTTCAAAGCGACTTTAAAGGCACGACTATTAACGCAAGCATAATGTCTCCTTTGAAAGCATTTATTGTCCATTAATTCCATCTTAGTATATTCTATATAATAGAGTTTTATTATCTACAAAATGCATTTAGTAAACATGTCTTCGTAACTTTGAATACGCCACGACAATCTTCAAATATTACTTCGAAAACATCATTTTTTATTAAGGGGGGGCTTATCTTTCTCTAGCACAAACACATAAAAATCCTTTTAAAACCTTATTTACTCGTCCTTTTGAAAGTAAACTGGAATAAGTGTGAAATATTGCCGCTTGTGGACATTACTGAAATATTAAATATGATTTTTTTTTATTATTATACAGAAAAAACTGAAATGTATCTTTCTTCTCTGCTTTTTTAGACAATATTTTCGTTAGTACATTTGTAGTTTTATATTATATATTTTATATAAAAACGATGAGTAACACAAGGCTTTTCAACAATTTGCTATCAAAATTCAAAAATATTTTAAATAATAAAACACATTTTTTTAGTACTTATTTCGTAACCGATCAGTTGATTATGCTCGCGATGAGCGAAACCGGTCCTGTTAAAAAAATTTATTGTGGAAATAAGTACTAAAAAAAATGTGTTTTTATTATTTAAAATATCATGCCTTTCCATCAAGAAGTGACAGTTAACACTTTAAAAGTGATTCTAAAATATGACAGAAAACTAATTTTTATTGATGCAGAATGCCTTCAATAACGTTTTGCCGTTAAATAATTCATGATTGATCACTTTTAAGGTGTTAACTGTCACTTCTTGATGGAAAGGTATATTTTAAAAAACAAAAACACATTTTAAATACATATTTCCACAATATATTGTATGATCAGGATCGGTTTCACTCACCGCGAGCTTTGTATGTAAGCGAGCATCAGTTGATAATGCTTTTAATGAGCGAAACCGGCCCTGATCGTAAAACATATTGTAGAAATCAGTTCTAAAAATGTATTTTTATTATTTTATACATTTATGATTGTTTTATAACTTTAATGATCAGTAGATTAGTAAAATCAATCAAATGAAAATATGATTAAAAATGTTTGTATTTTTATATATAAGATAACCAAAAAATGACAAATTTGAACATTGTACGATCCCATATCTTAAACGCATAACGACCCGGGTTTCGCCTTTCGGCATTTTCAGTACAACGTCAGTGACAGTTCTGTTGTACAAAACATGTGGAATCGTACAAAATTTCATGAATTCAAACTTAATATTGAAATTACATCAAGATCCTTCGGTCGGTATCATAAATTATTAAAAAAATATAGTTACACCTTATTCTTTCCAATATAGAATGAGACCGAAATGCCTTTAATGCAGTTTTGTGAATTTAAAATAACTTCTGCTAATTATGTAATTATTCAATATACAGGTGCTTGATTTCAAAAAGAGTGAAATTTCCCAGTGAAAATTTTTTTGATGCTTTCTCCTGAACACTTTCCTGAAATCAGAACATTTGCTAAAAAGGGTAGCAAGCGAATTTATCGCCTTTGCTTAGCTCCACAGATTTAAGATAGTCAGATTTAAGCTCAATTAACGTCGTCAAAAACTTGATTATCACGACTTACTGTCCACGTACAGTTTATTATATACGGACTTCGCTAAAGAGAACGATAATCAAGATTTCATTTATCATCGTATTATCATAATTGTCACATACACTCATATGTTTTGGAATATTACACGATACAAAAATCGCTATAATTTACAATATCTTATATCTTGATGGAACTTCAATAGCAAATTCGAATCGTTAAAGCTATATAAAATTCCACAAGTTTTATCACTTACGATACGTGTTTCGCCTTTCGACGTCTGCATGCATTACATCAACGGACATCTGAGCAATCATAAAGAACTCATAAAGAAATGTTTGTTATAATTTAAAATATCATGCGTTTCCATAAAGAAGTGACAGACATCTGTAGTTATTTAAATTATTTCAGAGATGTATACTCCTAGCTTTAGGATGAATATTTTGTTAACATTCTTGAAAGCAATCTCTCAATTGCCTGTCAGCTATATTGAATTCATGTGGTACAACTGTTATTCCCAAACTTTTTCACGCTACTTCTCCACTGAACAAAAAACATCTTGAAAATTAAAAAAAAAATGCGATCTCTAGTTTATGAAGCACGGTGATAGACTGTATCAAGATGTCGAAAGGCGAAACCGGAAACAATACCTTCAATTTATAAATTTTGCCAACGCGATGCATTCACGAGTTAAAGTTATCTATACCATTCCATCACTGCAGCTTTTATCATAACACTCAAATCGTCCGTCATTTTGCACCGTTTCGCGCCATTTCTTCTCCTCAATTTGGCGCGAAACACCTCGAGGAATGTTTACGAGTCAAACATTTCTCATTTGAAATGTTTGCAGCGGTGCACGCCAACTTTACGACGGCTGTAAAGCCCTCGTCATAATGCACTACCTACACTAAGTGGCGCTACTGTGTCCCAGTGAAGTACGCCAATGGAATCACACGATTATTGGGCTTCATTTTGTGCAGTCACGCTAAGGATTTTTCAATTACATAAAAGCATTTTTACCTATATTGACGACTTTATATACATATATTCACTTTTAATGTGTTAACTGTCACTTCTTGGTGAAAATAACACATGATAATCACGACTAATGTTCTGTTGATAATGCTCGCGATGAGCGAAATCGGTTTTAATCAGCAAATTTACTGTGGAAAATGTAGTCAAAAATGACACGGTGAAAAAAATAGCCATGTATTTTAGATCTACAAAATCATTTTTTTAAGATAACGTTAATAACTATTTCGGCTCACGCCATCGTCAGAACTATGCTTAAACGAACATTTAGCATTAAGCTAGGTCGTTAAAACAGGAGAGAAGATGTATTGTGTACCTTTTCTACACAGTTATATATAGATAAGAAAATGTTCATTTAAGCATAGTTCTGACGATAACGTGAGCTGAAATAGCTATCAACTATATTTCAAAAATAATAATCTTGTAGAAGTTAAATACATTGCTAATTTTTTCACCGTGTTGTAATGGAGTTCTACTAGGATTGAATTGGCATTTACTTGGTAGAACTCAATTATAACACGGTGAAAAAATAGCAATGTATTTTAGTTCAATTTTTTTTTTATAAGTTATAGTTGGTAGCTATTTCGGCTCGCGCCATCGTCAGAACTATTAAGTACAATAGTTCTGATGATGGCGTGAGCCGAAACAGCGATCAACTATTACTTGTTAAAAAAATTGTAGAACTAAAATACATTGCTATTTTTTCACCGTGTATTAGAATATGTTTAAGCACAACACCACTTTGACGATTCTCGCGATAAGGGAAAACTGTTTTAATATTTATATTAGAAAATTGAGGAAGCATTACTTAAAAATCTGTATTATATTTTTAAATACATGAAATACCTTCCCATCAAGAAGTGACAATTGAAACGAAAAAATTGATTTATTTTAATATAATATGACAAAAATTGTATCATTTTAATCAGTCTAAAACGTTGCGGACAATAGCCAGAAGCCTCTAGGAATTCTCTTAAAATAAGTATGGTAAAATTGAGACAAATATTTTATTTAAACATATTTATTTGCTAAAAATTCAAATTAATAAATCATTGTTCTAATATTATATTGCGATAGTTACTTAGTCTCATTTACTTAATCGAAATGCATCGAATTTTAAATGCAATTCTATGTTTTGCAGATTAATAAAATGTAATTAGTTTACACCTGATTAATAAATCGCTTGACTCCACCACTGCGTCTAGTCAGCTTTTGAGTGGTAGACTATTTCGCTTATTCTTCCACTGTTCAGTCGTGAATTTGGAGTAATCTGGACTCTTCAAACTTTGCCTTCGTCAGACTATACGTGGATGAGCAAAATTCACAGAGAATTTCACTTGTACAATCTAGTTAGGTAACTATTGACTATGCACTTTTTCGAGAATTCTTTTCATAGTTATAATATATCTGTATTTCTTATTTCAATGCGAGAAAATTTTATCAATACCTCACCGTAACCAAAAATCGCGCGTCTTTAAATGTAACTACATCAATGGTAATATGAATTGTATTTTTTTAATTGTTGCAAATTTTTACGATTCCACATGTTTTGTCACTAACGACCCGGGTTTCGCCTTTCGGCATCTTTAGGCATTCTATCACACGAACGCATTAGAACTGACATACAATAAACAGTTAGCATCGCAGTTAGTACACGGAAACACACACCAAAAGACAAGCAAGTAAATGGCAGCTAAAACAAAATTAATAATATTAATCTAATATTATATTAATTGAATTGGCATTCACTTGGCAGAACTCCATTATAACACGGTGAAAAAATAGCAATGTATTTTAATTCTACAAAATAATTTTTGACAAATATAGTTAAAGTAATAAATAAATTACAGAACTAGTTCTGACGATGGCGTGAGCCGAAATAGCTATCAACTATATTTGTCAAAAATAATTTTGTAGAACTAAAATACATTGCTTTTTTTTCACCGTGTTATTAATCTAATAATAATTATCATAGGCAATTGCCTATGATAATTTTTATTAGCGATCTTGTTAATGAGTCGTTCTTAAAAGGGTTTTACAATGTTTGGGTAGATGTTTAGTGGTTACTTGCAGGGTTGAAATAAGTAGGTTTTTGTATAAAAAAAACCCTTTTATATTTCAATGTTAGTTAAATAATATTCATATTATACTGACTTTCAGTTATGTTGCATTCGTGCGATAGAATGCCTGAAGATGCCGAAAGCCGAAACCCAGGTCGTTAGCGACGAAACATGTGGAATCGTACAAAATTGTAACAATTCGAATATGATACTAAAATTCCATCAAGCACCTTCAGTTGATATCATAAATTAATTGAATTTTTGTTTAGTTTTTCGAAGTCACCATAAAACTCTAAATTTAGCTGGAAACGATTTGAAAAACGCTGATTTAGAGAATGTGGACATCAATCGAGAAATATTTTTGTGTATTTAAATATGATTGATTCAAAATGTATTGCACGCATTGCGGTTAAGCGAATCGTAATCAATTTTTTGCCATCACATTTACCGTACATTTATTTATATGAGTATTTTCGTAAAAAAGACTGTTTAAAAATTCATTCAAATATCGAAATAGTCGTTAGGTTTTTTAACAAACGTCCATTTTCATAGCAATATTTATTTACGTTTAGTGACTTACAAATGACTTAAAAATTGATACGAAAAATAGTATTTACAAAATATATGTTTCTAATGATTCTGGTATTTTACAGCTTTCCCAATATTCGATAGGATTTACGCTAGGATTTTTTTTTGAAATATTAGCGAACGGTGGTGGTTACAATGTTGAGTGTTCGAGGTAATTTTAAAAAAATACACCACGCATAGGCAACAGCTAGCTTAAAGAACGACTTTGATTTTATTTTTTAAATGAAAGACAAAATTTGGAAAATTGTCACTTAGCTGAATGGATAGAGTTCCACGAGACTTATGAGTCCTGTGTATCAATAAATATTATAAAAAAGTGGAGAACTGAATGAAGATTCGATATTTTTATTTATTTATTTTTTTATCAAATATATTAAACATTGATGATTTAACCCGTTCTTCTGTCATTCTGAAAAAATGACACAATGATAAATAGTGCAATTCTATCTTCAGATACTCTTGGCATGAATCTAAAGCATGTACACCCAGTCCTTTTTTTACGCGAATTCGATTATAGACGATTTTTTGGGACGGTACCGTTACATTTTTTACGCAATTCATTCGTTTTTACGCGATTTTTTTCATCATCGATCATTAACATTCAAAGCGGAAATGATTCAAAAACGATTGAAAATGTCAACACAGATGGTAATTTTTTTTTGACAAACGATCCCGATACTAAGCGTGCTAGAAAATTTCAAAATGAATTAAGACTGTGTATGATGAACTACACAAAACTTTATAAAGAATTACAGCCAAATAAAATGCAGAAAACAACCCAAAAACTTATTACGGAATTTATTATAAAAAAAAAAATTACCCGTGGAACAATAAAATAAATCCAATTTATCAAGAATTGACTCACTTCAAGAAAGCAATAAAGACATTTTTTGTACGAATTTGAGAGAGCAAATTTTGGTTTTTCATACATTTCTGGTACTTTTCTACGCGATATTTTAATTTTTGGAACCAATTTATCCAATTATATGAAAGTTGTGATTTTTTTATGCGATTTTTTTTACGCGCCTTTTTTTGGAACCAATTTATCGCGTAAAAAAATGACTGGGTGTATAACGTTGTTACGCTGTGGAATACGCCTTGCAGGTATAGCCTAAAACCGTGGCTGTAGATACAACACTAATTAGTCTATAGAATAAAAAATACTTAACATAAAAATATTTTTAAATAATGTAATCAACAATTTTCACGAGTACAGTTGATTATACTTGCGATGAGCGAAACCGATCGTGACCATTAATTATATATAGTGGAAATAGTACTAACAAATTTCTTACACGGTGAAAAATAGCAATGTATTTTAGTTCTACAAAATTATTTTTACCAAATATAGTAGATACCTATTTCGGCTCACGCTATCGTCAGAACTATGCTTTAACTAACATTTGCTTATCTATATATAGCTGTGCAGAAAAGGCACACAACACCTACTCTCTTCTGTTCCAACGGCTTAGCTTGTTACTTTAACACAATGAAATTATTATAATAGTATCGCCACTTGTCCAGCCGTTGCACAAAGGGGTGGTCTGATTTACTTCCAGAAGGATCACTTCCGTCCCACATATAATCTTATTGTCATAGACACCTATTGTTTCATTTAGAATTTTCAAAATTTAGTTTCATTGTGTTAAAGTAACAAGCTAAGCCGTTGGAACAGGAGAGAGGATGTGCTGTGTGCCTTTTCTGCACAGCTATATATAGATAAGCAAATGTTAGTTTAAGCATAGTTCTGACGATGGCGTGAGCCGAAATAGCTATCAACTATATTTGGTAGAAATAATTTTGTAGGACTAAAATACATTGCTATTTTTTCACCGTGTTATAATGGAGTTCTACCAAGTGAATGCCAATTCAATCAATAAGAACAAATTTGTTACTTGAATTTAGCATTTACTATGAAAAACTCCACAATAACACAGTGAAAAAATCGTATAATATTTTCGTTCGTTCTATATTTTTTTGAATGTTTATATTTAATAGCTATTTCGGCTTACGCTCTCATCAGAACTAGTTCGTTATTAAATAATTTTGATGAGGGCGTAAGTCGAAATAGCTTTCAACTATAAAACACGGTGTAAAATAGCAATGCATTTTGGTTCTACAAAATTTAGTATTTTGTGAAATTAAAATACATTGCTATTCATTGATTGTGTTTTAAAGAAGTTATGTTTAGTAAATATCAATTCAATCAACTATTATATATACCTTATAAATCTTGCTAAACTATAATACATATTTTTCACCGTGATTAAAAAAATGTTTTGTTATAACTTAAAATATCATGGCATTTCGCCAATAAGTGGCAGTCAAAAGTAATAACTTTAAAGTGATTTATCTAAAAAAAAAACAGAGACGGTGAGAAGCGTTGAGTATTTTTTTTTTCGTTTAATTTTGAAAGCTTCTGATTGAGAGCATTGGTGCTTTTACTTGTAAAGGTGCATTACAATGGGAATATTAGAGATATCTAGAGGTGAGTCTCAATCAAATTGTCGCATTAAATTAGTTTGAAAGCGTTTCACCTTAGTTGTACATAATAACAACATAGCTAGGAACTGTTCATTGGACTGTTAACAACGCCGTCTACCGTTTCTGTTTGTATGCCGCGCCGAATTACCATAAACTCGGGTGGAATATCAATTCAAATTGTATTATTTCACTTCAGGAGAATAATCAATTCATCCGAACTACGCTAATATTATATTGATCTGTGTGACTAATTTTCCATATACATTCACTACTGCAATAATTTCTCGCAAATAACATATGCTTGACACAAATTGAAAAGTTTGGCGTGTACTACATTTTTTTAACTGATTATATGATTTTTTAACCTCTTTACTTTTTATTGATAGTAAAAATATAATTTTTGATTATATTACAATAATTTATGGTATTGAGTGAAATTAGCGCATGTTGAATATCAATATCAAATTTGAATTGTTACAACTTTGTATGATTCCATGTGTTCTGTCACTAACGAACAGGATTTCGGGGCCTTTCGGCATCTACAGGCATTCTATCGAACGGATGCAACAGAACTGACGCACAGTAAACATTCAGCATCGTCTACATACCAAAGGTATTAATTACAGGAAAACACAAACCCAAACGCAAGAACTAATTGTCAGCTAAAACAAATTTTATTATATTGATCTAACAATAATTAACACAATTATCCGTGATAATAAAAATTATGATGTTTTTCTGAAGATGACGAAAGGCGAAACCCGGGGCGTTTGTGACAGAACTGACGGGTTCACTGAATCATTTTCATGGTGTAAACTGTCACTTCTTAATGGAAAGGAATGATATTTTAAACAATAAAAACCCATTTTTAGTACTTATTTCCGCAATATATTTTATGATCAAAGCTGGTACTGCATGTGTAATCTTACAATTCTACATCAATCTTCAATGGAACAACTCTAATTCTATATTGAAATTACATCAAGCACCTTCAGTCGATAAATTAATAATATATGTTTTAAATTTCCTTTAAACAAGCTAACGTATTTAAAAAACATTTTTTTTTGTTTAGTACGCTAATGGAATAACACTTCATTCACAACACACAAAAATCGACGTAAACATAATACATTACAATTCAATAACGAATAAAAAATATCAAGCAGAATTCTGTGTTAATACAATGTAAAAAAAAACTAACACAAAACGGTATGTATGTACAGCGAAAAAAAACAATATGTTGGTATATTTTTAAGCTTGCATTGTTCAATTTATCACCGAAATTTCATTGACATTTATTGTCTAGACGCAAGTCTTGCGTTAAACGTTATATATATATTTTTTTTTAGTTCAGAAATATCACGTTTTTATTTCAGTTTAAGTACTTTAATACAAGCGAACAGAAATATTTATTATGTTGTACAAATTTTACTGCATCCATCATACTTAAGCAATTAAGTTTTTGTTATTTTTTTAACTGTCTAGTTTCTTCATCATAGTTTTTTTAATGAAGACTGAGTCAAGTGTTACCAACTAAAATATGTCATAAGTTTTATAAAGTTTGTAGACATGTTTTTTGATATTACTCATTTTAAATAATATTCTTATCTCAAAGCTTTTATCTTGTCATTAGTAAGCCTTTTTACATATGTCTCAAAATTACAAAAATATACTTTTTAAAATAATAAAACTAAAATGTTTAAAAAAACATATCAAGAGAAAGTTAAGAGCCCTTGAATTTTATTTGTCAACGAATTTATTCCATTTATTCATGCTAATTTCTTTTTTTCTTAAAAGTAATGCTTTAAATTACTAAGATATTACAGTCAAATAATTTACTAAGTAATTCTTTCAATTTTATCCTATGAAAATAAATATTATGTACAATATATTTATTATAATTCTCGATTTAGACTGAGGGTGCCTGGTGGAGTTTCAAAATAAAATTTGAATTGCTGAAATTTGGTACAATTCCAAATGTTTTTTAACTCACGATCCAAGTTTCGCCTTTAGGTATTTTCAGACATTTTATCAAACTGGCTCACAATAAGTATTTTAAATAATAAAAACACATCGTCAGTACTATTTCCACAATATATTGAATGATTATGACCCGTTGCATTCGTCGACAGCAATATCAACTGATTAATGATATATTGTGGAAATAGTACTAAAATGTCTTGTTATGCTTTAAAATGCCATGTCTTTTCATCAAAAAGTGACGGTTAACACAATAAAGGTTCGCCATATTTTGTTTTGGTTATACACAACAGAACATAATTAAAAATGAAAAATCTAGACGCCAGCCCATTATCTGAAATAACTTTAATAACTATTAATTTGACTTTATTGATACTCAATCAATAGATTTTACAACAATAAACAATCAACTACCACGTGATTAAAATGCGATGCAAATGAAAGCATCAAATTATTATGTCAAAATATAGGAAATCATAAACTATTTATAAAGAAATTCAATAAATAAACAAGTTCAATTAAATTCAATGTTTATTCTTAATGATCGGTTCAATCTTCCTCAACTTTCCTTGCTATATTCTTTACGTAATATTAGTTCAATAAGTAAAAATCTCTTAAACTCAATTCATTTACGACGTCATCCAATATTTAATATCATATTATGTCACCAAATTTAAAATAATTACAATCTAATTAACCAATCAATTTGTAATGGTAGTCGATTATTATTCATCGTGTAATATTCACGTAGAAAGAACAGTGCGACAAAAATAACAGCCCATATTCGTTTTCACTGATTATTACAATGGATCTGAAAAATTGCCACAGTTATTTTCTTAACATTTAAAAAACGATGCCTTCACGAGCGATACAAACATTCTGTGAACTCATACAGTTGAACAAAATGATAAATTTAACAATTATTTTTCTCGTCTTCTGCCATTGTTCAGAAACGCTTACGCAATTTCTCCTAAGCTTGCTGCTATCTGGATGAAACTTTGGAAATAAAATAGAAAATTTTCTGCGTGAGAGCAGCTCACCAAACAAAAGTATCTCCTTTTGTAACCAAACTGTACGAAAGGTTTGAATGCCTTATGCAGAATGGGCGATTGTTTTAAAAACGATTTTTTCTTATTGATATTCGTTTGGTTCGTATTCATAGAAATAAAATATTATTTGTTTTTTGTGTACTAATAAAATAACGTTGTAGTTAATTCATTCATATTGTATTTCGTTAATGTAATATTGACACCTCGTAACCGTATGTCTAAATTATAATAGCAAAGAAAATATTATTAATATAGCTTAATACTGTCATACTCACTATTGATGTATTAACTCTCACTTTTTGGTGGAAAGGCATTTAATTTTAAATAATTAAAACATATTTAATAGTTAATTGCTGAAAATTTGTATGAATTCTGTTTGTCAGTAGAGCTATCATTTTTGTTGCACATGTAATAGAATGCCTGAAGATGCCCAAAGGCGAAGCTCGTATCGTTAGTGACAAAACATGTGGAATCGCTTAAAGTTTTAACAATTCGAATTTTATATTATTGAGTACTATTTCCGCACAATATTTACCTTTAATATTTTTAACTGATTGCTCGCAGTGAACGGAACTAGTCGTTGTTGTAAATATATTGGAGAAATATTACATAAGAATGTGTTTTTACTATCATTCTCGGTTATTTGAAACAATTTTTACTGTATTTTTTACAAACAATTAATATTCTTCATTTTTAAATTATATTAAGATGTATGAGTTTTTCACAATGTACCCTTTCTGTAATAAGTCACTGAATGTAGCCTTCGGGCAGTTTCGCAATCAGCAACACCCTTTGTCGTCAGCTAGCTATTATTAGCCTAGCAGACTTTGGAAATAATCTCGAAACAACCCTTGGGCGAAAAGCTTTTTTGATAACAGACACATGCACTTAAAAATCATTATTTCCAAAGCGCCTAAATGCTTTTATTTCAATAGAAACTTAAGAATTTTTATTTCCCGTGATTTGGACAGTGATAAGAAGAGTTCAACCCTTTAAACACGTTCTTTATTTGCTTTAATATTCGCTTGTTTCAGTCACTTTCTACACAAAACTTTTTGATAAGTAGATATGACTTTTTTCAGTGTACCTAGTTTTAATAGTTTTCTTTTGCGCTCTATGCTTAATAATTATAATACAAATTTGACTACAATCCTTATCGTATATTATTTCTTTTTCATTTGCTTACAATTTTTTTTAAATTAATCATGTACATTACAATATTCAAATAAATTTTTCATCTACTACAATATATAATCATACATATTTTCTTTTACTAGTTGTTATTACTAGAACCGTTTTTCATATTAGAAACTAAACATGTGTTATTAATACCTTTTTTTTTTTGTTTCAGGTAATAAATCATTTAAGCAACATCGACGATGCTTTACAATAGAAAAAAATGACAATGAAAATGAAGTAACAGAAGCAACCTTGGTTTGAGAGTTTCTTATTTTTATATTTTTCAATTAAAGCCGGGTTATCGTGAGTCTATATGTATAGCTTACACTGATTTACATGCTGCAAATACTATATGTCAAATATTATCTTGAAACGTGCAGATTTCTGCACTATTTTAGTTATTTATATAATACACCAGATGTCACTTGTAGGGAATAGTCATTATTCAATATTTTACTTAATAAATAAACACTAGATGTCATCATAGATCGTTATTCTATATATAATGATCATTAACGATTGACAGTTATGTTCTTTCTGTTCATTCCTCCACTCTTAACTATTGTAAAACTACAACCCACGATTTTAACACTTCACGTACCGCACATTTTTGCTAAATAACTACACCGAAATAGTTATGCAAGCGAATGTTAGTTTAAGCATAGTTCCGACGATGGCGTGAGCCGGAATAGCTATCAACTATATTTGTTAAAAATAATTTTGTAGAACTAAAATACATTGCTATTTTTTTCACCGTGTTATATTGAAGTATATTTTGAGAAGTTTTGGCTTCAATTCAATCGCTTAGGCACTTTCAAAAGAAAAAAAAACATATATAATATAATAGAATGACATTTTTATTATATCATCTGGCCATTCAAATAATAGTTTTAAATAATACCCTTCGTTTATATATGAGAAAATTTCCATCCCCTTTTCAATTCAAGCTGGAAAAATAGTTGTGAAAAAATTTCCTACAATCATAAAACGGTAATCTATTTAAAGATTAGCGTTTTTTTATTGTTTCGTAATAATAAATAATTTACATAAATGTTATTTTAGTATATAATAAATATAGTTTCAACTGTCATTAATTATTTCTAACCGCAATGCTAGGAATGAAAAATTTGTAATGTGATATGATAATTTTCCTAGTGCACCACTAATCGGGCGGATTAAAGTGAAACTTTTTTCCCACTCATATGAACAAAACTTTGTTAAACAAAACACACACAGGACATTCGTTTATATAAAACGAGCTTTTTTAAATATTTGTTTTGAACTGTTGTCGTTGTTTTAAAAACAAATCAGTGTTCATAATATAATTTTAATCACTCAATTAAACGATAAACTGACAAAAATAAGTACATAATTACTGAGTGCCTAATATGTTTTATAAATTCAAATTTTAATTGATATATACTTTGATTTTCCTATAAGATATACTGAAAATTACACAAGAAAAAATCAAATTAAGCTCTCTTTAATATTTTAAAGTCATTAATAAAAAAAAAATATTTCGATATTAATTGATTCGATTTATTTGGTGAAGCATAAATGTCAAAATATCATTTTACCATTACCGATAAACAAATAAAAAATGTTCGTAAATGAAATAAACAATTCACGATTCATCTTAAATTTTGTTCATGAAATAACTTCAAAATACTTATTACCAATTTAATAGCACAATTTAAGTTGTGTTGAAGGTGAATTCATAGATCATTCGAAAGTATAAAAAATATTCAGACTTGTAAATCTTTTTATATATTATTTTCATGCTATAAGTTATTATCTTGTACTTTAGTACTTATATTGTATTAATGGCAAATAAAAAAATATTATTAAACTGAATATTAATGATGTACAGCCAAAAAAGTACTTATTAAATGATCGAAACAAAACCTATGTTTAACAGCTTTCTAGAAACATTAAGTAAACTCACCGAGAAACAATAATTATTTGTTATTCTCTATAGTAAAAAATATAGATCATATAAAATAAATTGTTTTACGAATAATGATAATTTTTTTATGTCACTAAAAATCACATAGGGTCTTTTGACGCTATTGAATAATTGACCGAATATGTTACGAAAACTCATTTATTATATTTCATTCGGTTATGCGAGCTTTATTACTACAAACCTTCTTTGTCTGGAATAACGGCTACTCCTTGGTCATCTCGCGTTACATCACGTACAAGCTGGTCGTTATGGTCGAGTTTATGCTGTATGCCCGTTGTACCTAACATAATTTATTATATAAAAATTAATGCTGGGATGCGATGAAAATGATATTTATTCAAAACATGAGAGCTGTGTTTTTTTAATATTGTATTTCATTTTTGTAAACTATCGGTTTTTCTAGCTGTTAATTCGTTAGTAGAGACAGTTTTCCATTTATTTTTAATTAATATATTATATGCATTTTTATACGAATAAATAACAGCGTGTGAAGTTAACAAACTTCGCATCTGACTTCAATCTTATTGTGAAAACTGGTATATTAAGGGCATGAAGCTTTTAATGTACCTTTTTTCTCGCATAATTATTCGTCTATAAACGGTAAACTCATACTTTTTACAAAACGAATTGACTTGAATTTCAGAAATATTCGAATCTTTTTTTATGATTTTTAACTGTCCAATAATGGAACAGGCAGCTTTGCACACATTTGTATTTATATTTAGAGGGATTTGTGTTAATATATCAGTGAGTTTTCCATACGAAAAATATTATTAATATGGTATATAATAATCAGATAAAACGACAGTACTAATTTGTATCACAGTTCTAAACTGTCAAATATAAGAATGTATTAAAATTTTAATAGTTAAATTTCATATGTGAAAATTGATTTTTTTATGTATTTTACATCAGTAATAACATCGGGGTATGCTATTATTTCAATTATACTCGAATTTAACCAAACCAAGGCGAATAAATACACCCTTCTTTTATTATCAAAAGATCTTTCATTCATCCTGTAATACAGTGCAGTCGTTAATGATATATGGAAAGAATTGATGAAACCCATTAAAAAGAACATTACTTTCCGATCGTAGAATTGTCGAACGTCTTTTTGATATTTTTCTTCGATCGAGTCGGTTTTAAAACCGTTTTGTGCACTGGAAAATTGAACACCAATATTACCATTATATTTTGACTGTTATTATCATTACTTTTAAGAGATTAACTGTCACTTCTTGGAGGAAAGGCATGATATATTAAAGTAGTAAAAACATGTGTCTATTCATATTTTCAGAATATATTTTATGATCAAGTGCTGTTTCGCTCGTTGCATGCATAATCAACTGATGATCTTGATCATAAAATATATTGTGGAAATAGTACTCAGACGGTTTTTTGCATTTATTAAAGTGTTATTAACCTGATTTATATTTTATTGAATCATCAAAAATATGTTCATATTTTATAATCATCAAACGTTTACACGTAATAAGAACTCGCGTTACATTATATTTGAAGAAAGCTGACTATTGCCTTTCAATTTGAATAAAACGATAATTTTCTTTTTGTGATATACTTCACTTTGAAAGCTACAGTACAATTATAAACGACTAAAATCATACTCAACAAAATAACCGCTGACAACATTGCATTTACATATAAAGAAGTCTTAAATTTATAGAGTGTAATATATTTAAAACAATATTTTCTCAAAACTGTCTATAAAATCATTTTGTTTGTTAAAACATTTCATTGTACTATTTTATAAATTTGAACTGTTGAAACTTTGTATTATTTCACAAATTTTGTTACTACTGATCTGGGTTTAGCCTTCCGACATCTTCAGGCATTATATCACACAGTTTCAAAAGAACTGACACACAATAAACAGTTAGCATCAGTTATATACCAAAGGTGTTAAATACAAAGGAAAAACACAGATCCTAAGACTTATGTAGATCCTGAATAAACAACTGAAATATTTTTCAATATTATTAATTTAATACTAATGACACTCAATTTTCTGTGATAAGTTTAATAAACGCTTAATAATGGAGTCTTTCGTGAAAAGATTCTACAAGAAATAATAATCAAATATCCTTAAAATGCAATTAGACAATTTTAGACTAAGAAATACCTACTTATTTTTCTCTTTTTACTTCTGGCATTCTATCACACAAATGTAAAAGAAATGACAGTCACAATACAACAATAATCAGTTCTATTGCATCTTTGAGATAGAATACCTGAATGTGCCGAAAGGCGAAACCCAGGTCGTTAGTGACAAAACACGTTAAATCGTGCAATGTTTCAACAATTCAAACACTTAATATTATTTCACAATTATTTTTATTAAGTTATTTAAACGTTAGTTAAAAAAGTGTAGGTTAAATGTAGGTAAACTACAGAGAAAAAAAACGTTTTGGCGAGGAAAATTAGATAAAATTTTACTAATTAAAACTGTTTAATTCAATTTCTCGTTGTGTTCTTTCAACTTAACCACGCAGTCGTATGCAATATAAGTACTAAGTTTAAAACACGTTCATACAGCGATGAAAAACTTATCATTGACTTGTTTAATTTATGCATTGAAAACTTTGAGAAACTTTGACAGGATACGATTTTAAGTTGGCAAAGTCGTATCCCGGTTAAGTTGTTGGCAGTCGACAAAAACCGCTGTGTATGCCCAACAGCTCCGCTACCACATTACTATAAAATTACATATCGTTATTTGATTATTTTGATACGATTACTAGTGATAAATAAAATATGTCATTCCCAAGTTAACAGAAAATTAAGGAGATTAATTATTAATAACTGCCAAGATTTTTAACATAAATTTTTTATATCAAAACAAAAATGTCATATTAATTGACAGAAAAATGGAAAGGAATAGATATGTGTAGCAGACAGTGTCGCGTAGTTGATTATTTTGTAGTACCAAAATATCACTTGTCAGCATTTCTTACTTTGGGAAAATCTCATAAAACGCCCAACGACCCTTCACATATTTTTTGTTAGAATACATAACCAAGGTATCTTAAAACGACTTTCTTAGTAAATTTTCTTACGTATTTTTATGCATACGTCTATGTGTCTGTGCGCTTGTATACATATGTATGCTTTATGATATCAACTGAAGGTACTTAATGGAATTTCAACATCAACTGCAACGGCATACTGCCTGAACTGTCAGTACTGTTGCATCCGTGCGATAGAATACCTGAAGATGCCGAATGGCAAAACCCGTCGTTAGTGACAAAACATGTGGAATCGTACAAAAAAGTAACAATTAAAATTGCATGTGTATGCGTTTTTGGGGATATAAATATAATTTTAATACGTGTTGTGTTTATGTGAACCCGATGTTCTGTGAGTTGCTCAGCTCTGCAGCGACTTACGTCTATCAACAATGTCACAATCATTACTCAACAAATAAGTCTATACATAAGAAATTAAAGATACCTGAAAAGCTCTGATGCTGACGCCTCATAGATTTTAACGTTACAACAATTTGACACAGAAAAAAAACAAACGTGTGTAGGGTTTGAGTAAACGCTTAGATGTTAGAGAGCTTAGAGTTTTTTGGAAGTTTCGAATTATATTGACAAATATTGGAAAAAAAAATATTTCAATACTTTTTTCGCAGTCTCGCTTAAAGGATGTCCGTTATTGAGTAATCGGACTTAATCGGCATCTGAAAATATCACGATCAGATGGTATTGATTCAATTTCTTTTAATAAAAAATAATATCGTTAGATGTCACATTTGATGAATCGACAGTTAGTTATGGTGAAAAGTAATGATACATAAAAAAACCGTTTCAGTTTTTTATCAGTTGAAAAATTGCCTGATGAGCGAATCCTGTCCTAACCAATAATATTTCTTATGGGAATAGTACTAAAAATATATTTTTAATATTTTAAAAAATCTTGGGATATTATTCGAACGACTTAATAAAATTTTGCTAAAGCTAATTTCAAGGTGAAAAATTGGCAATGTATTTTAATTCTACAAAGTTTTGTGGAATTAAAATACATTGCTATTTTTTCACCGTGTTATAATGGAGTTCTACCAAGTAAATGCCGATTCAATCAACTACTTTTCGGAGGTATTTAGCTTTTAACTTCAAGGATTAATTGTTCAATAAATAAAGTTACGATGTTATAAACCCTTTAAAAAATAAATTATTTATTTTGAATATAAATGAATATAAAGAAACATAAAATAATCATTGATAAAAAAGTACCAGAATATTCATCCCGCCAAATTTTTACCGCTGTAACAAAGTACTGTTCGCTTTTGTGTATGATATAATATTATCCCCAACGTGTGGTGTAAAAATGAAGTAGATAACGTAATGATAAAAGATTTCGCATCACTGATATTATGACAATAAAGTGGATGCACACGAAGCTCATTTATTATTCAAACCATGCCTCACGCATCTTAAATAAGAAGGGTTGCTTGAGAAAAGGTATTTTGCATTTTATTTTGATAAAATTTCAATGTGCAATTTACGTTTCTTATTTATTATCGATCTTTATTTTGTGCAAAATAGTTCTAGTTGAGCAACTTATTTTGTCTTGTGTTTATAGTTAATATAATATATTACCTATTTTTACAATAATACGACCGTAATGTTATTCTTGAAACCCATACATAATTTGTACAATTATATAAAGTAATTTCTCGTTCACAGTTCAAAAAATATATTTTCGTTGATCCATGCCATTTTCGAAGCTAAAAGGTGGCAAAAATAATATATATCGACACGGTGAAAAAATAGCAATGTATTTTAATTATACAAAATCTTATAAGATACAATTGATAGCTATCAACAATAATTCTTATAAAATTTTGTAGAACTAAAATACATTGCTATTTTTTCACCGTGTTATAATGATGTTCTACCAAGTAAATGCCAATTCATTCCATAAAAATTTGTCAAACATTTTGATCATTGATTCAATCGAAACTATTTCTTACATTGTAAAATAATATAACATAAACGTTAATATGTTAATTGTAATAAATAGCCGGGTTTTACATAACCATTGTGTATTTTAAGTAACTTTTATTATACAAAACTTAAACACATCGGATTTTGTAATTATCTAAACAAACATATTTACGTGAAACAATCGAAGTCAAATTGATTGAATTCGTATTGATTTGATGACACTCCAACGAAACAGGAAAAAATAATGAAGTATTGAACTCTAAAAAATGCTTTATTTTACAACATAATTTTTTCTTATTTTCGTTTAATCAAGGATTACAAAATCTTACACCAATACACGCAATTTTTTATTACATTTATAATATCTTCCAATATCATCAACAATGATGATGAAATCGATCTTCGCCTCAAAATTCTCGAATCAAAATCATTTTATTTTAACCTTTTAATTATACTAAGTTAAGCATATGAAGTCTTTTATCAAGATTAGCTTTCAGAAATAGTTTTTTTTTGTGCACGATAGCTTTTATTGTATTTTTAAAATTGTTGTTAAAAAGACTATATGCTTTTCTGCATTGCAGATTCACTTACACTAATAAAATCCTCGCAGCAACGAAAAGAAATCTCTCCCCCTTGCAATTGAGCTGTTCTCTTATTTACCGCAATCGTAGAAGTGCGTATAATAGAGTTTTCCAACACTAGTGCTCTTTTTTACCTATTCTTGCATCAAATATACCGTTCTTGTGACAAATAAAAATCGTATGTATTTTTTTATTATTGTTCAAAACGATGTTGATTAAATGCAAGTTGTTGATGTGACACAGAAGTGAACAAAAAACAAAATTTTGACAGACTTTGGATTTTTATGCATTTACTACGAATACACTTAAATTTTTTTTAAGTGATCGAAATCAAACCTTTAAATAATGTGTCAAAACGGAGGAACGCAAAAATGTGTTAAGTTAAACCGTTGGATTCTCATTAAAATAGTAGCTTCATAACAAATATTATCGTTTTAATTATATTTCAACAAGTTAATCAATTAATCCAGTTTTGATGATGGTGTGAGCTGAAATAGTTATCAACTATATCTTATCTTAAAAAAAGCTCAAAATTGGGACTAAGTTTAAGCACCTTTAAGCTTTAGAAAACAAAATGTATGTTAATAATTCATTGAATATTTTTTGCATATCATTTTGTAAAACTCTTTGTGTGTATTTTCGGGACTATTTTTTTCGAATAAGCAATATTGAAAAAGTTTATTGACTGAATTGGCATTCACTTGGTAGAACTCCATTATAACACGGTGAAAAAATAGCAATGTATTTTAGTTCTACAAAATTATTTTTAACAAATATAGTTGATAGCTATTTCGGCTCACGCCATCGTCAGAACTATGACTATAACTAGTTCTGACGATGGCGTGAGCCGAAATAGCTATCAACTATATTTGTTAAAAATAATTTTGTAGAACTAAAATACATTGCTATTTTTTCACCGTATTAAAAAAGTTATCAGTCCATTTAGCATTTGAACCAATTAGTCTTGACTTCCTGTTTTAATTTTATGAAAAATATTTTCTCTTATTCTACAAACAAACTTTAACAATTTTAGTGCTCAAAAATATTTGAAACGTGGCTTTCAATCAATAGGAGATTTTTTAATGTTACCGTATTTTTCTATTCGACGTGTTTTCATTAACTTTTAAGACGTAGATCTATACACTTCAAATCTCCATCGATTCATTGAAAATATCATAATGACTTTTCTCGCTTTAGAAGGAACTGAAGATTTTCATTTTTATATACTTCCATTCAAAAGTGTGTTTCCTTTTGTGTTGCTTTATACCTTACGGAGAAGTTTAATATAGATGACGTACATATCTTCTGAATTGTTTCACACCCATTGCGGAAACTTCTTACGAATATGTTCTGTTTGCATACCCGCTTTGAAGTTTTTTCATTTGCAGTGAACGTTCAACCACAGCTCTCTGTCAAACCGTCAATATTCAAACAATTCGTATATTTCTTATTCAACACACTGAAAATATTTTGTTGTTTTATATTTTAATTTTTTTTTTATTGTTTTATATTTAGCTTTATGATATCGACTAAAGGCGCTTGTTGGAATTTCAATATCAAACATGAATTGTTACAACTTTGTAGGATTCCACATTTTTTGCCTCTAACGTTTTTCGGCATCTTCGGGCATTCTGCCACACGGAACGACTTAGGTCAGTTCTGTTGCATCTGTGACAAAGCATGTGGAATCGTACAAAGCTGTAAAAATTAAAATTGAATGTTTCGGTTAATTTTGAATGTCTATTAACTACGAGTCTTTAAAATTTACTTTACAAAAAAAAAATATTCAATAATTTAAATAAATAAATAATCAATATAGGAATACGATGAAAGCGCTGACCTCTTGACTTCAATACCAACCAAACATAGTAATAAAATATATATTCATTTTTACTTTTCTTTTGATTTTCGACATGTTTATGAATCTTAATTTGGACGAGAACTGTCTGAGAATTATATTGACATAATGTACAAACAACTCTATCTACCAATGTGATAAATAGAGGGACGCATAATTGCCTCCATGCATCTTCGTATTTACTCTTCAATATATTGCCAAGATACATCCCTATCATTCACACACTGTTCTATGAACATGGAATAGTTCCTTAATACTAAATTCAGAGCAATATATTACGTTTCATCAATAGCACTTGAAAAACATTTCAAAGAGCGCACCTAAATTATATATATGTATTTAAAAAAAATATATTTTTAGTTAATATGGCCACTTCCAGTGTTTTGCATGTATACATTAATAAAGCTCACGTCTACAGAAAGCTTTACTTAACTTATTATTATGAAATTTGATTTGTTACTTTATTAAACGATTCCACGCGATTTATCAATAAACGACCCATCAGTTAGCATTATCATTATTATCTGCTTAATCTTCCCAACTCTCCCTTGTTGTATCCTTTACGTGAGATCAGTTCAATGAATCGATAATCTTATGAAGAAAATTCTTATACGTCATCACTAGATGTTTGTTTAATCGTTACTTGCCAAATTGAAATAAATAGGTATTTCTTAAAAAAAAAAAACAATAATATTTTAATGATAGTTGATTTTTATTTGTTGTAAAACCCTGTCAAAAATGATTTATTGACAATATAAATCGTTAACGAAAATTACCGCAGGCAATTGTGTTAATTATTATTAGATTAATATTATAAAATTTATTTTAGCTTCCATCTATTGCTCGCCTTGGGGTTTGTGTTTTCTTGTAATTAGTACGTAACTTTTTATTGTACATCAGTTCTGTTGCATCCGTGAGATAGAATGCTTGAAGATGACGAAATGCGAAACCCGGGTTGTTAGTAACAAAACATATGGAATCGTACAAAGTTGTAACAATTCAAATTTGATGCACCTTAAGTCGATATCATAAATTAATAGTTATGATTTATTGATTGGATTGGAATTTACTCGGTATGTAACATATATAGGAGGTACTTTGTTTTATAGAACTAAAATACATTGCCATTTTCTCACCGTGGTAAATGTTATGATTTTCTGAGTCGCTCACATATATATTACTATACATTTCCGAAGTGAGTTTGAATAGAAAAATAAGGAATCATTTGTGATATCGACTGAAGGTGCTTGATGGAACTTCAATATTAAATTTGAATTGTTACAACTTTGTACGATTCCATATATCTTATCACAAACGACCCGGGTTTCGCCCTTCGGCACCTTCAGGTATTCCATAGCACGGATGCAACAGAACTGACGTAAAACGAACAGTTAGCATCGTATATATAATATATTAAAATTATTATTAACAAGAATCTACTTACCAATAGGCAAACAAAAGATTGCAGCTGAAAAGAATGTAACAATATTAATCCAATAATAATTAGCTATGACAACTTTCATTAACGATCTTGCTAATGAGTTGTCGTTATTGAAATGGGGTTTTCAACAAATTTAAATCAAGTAATCAAATTATAAATGTGTCTTCTTTTATTTAAAGAATACCTAATATCAAACATCTAGTGATGAGACATGAGAATTATCGTCATGAGATGGTGTACATACAGATTTCAATATTAATATTCAGGTCAAGAAAGTTTATATTCTTGCCTCCTATCTCTAAAAATTAAACAGATAGCTTTTAATCACTGGCCAAAACTTTAGTAAACAACAAGGACAACATTTATTTTAGGGATAATTCCGGTATTTATGAATTACAATGTTTGGATTGCCAACACTTTTATGTAGGTAAAACCACGCGCACCATAAAAATTAGAGTTTCAGAACACTTAGCTGCTTATAGATTGAAGAAGGATACTTCTACGTTTGCAAACCATTTGTTGTCGGAGGGACATTTGTTTGACGCGGATGAGGGAGTTCATTTGTTACATCATAATAAGGGAGATTTTAGAAATTAGTGGAGGCCAGTTATTAAATTCAAACTTCATTCTTAACGATCAACTCAATCTTCCCAACTCCCCCTTGTTGTACCCTTTACGTGAGATCGGTTCAATGAATCGACAATCTCATGACGATAATTCTTATGTCTCATCACTAGATGTTTGATGTTAGGTATCCTTTAAATAAAAGAAGACACATTTATAGTTTAATGTTACTTGATTTAAATTTGTTGAAAACCCCATTTCAATTACGACAACTCATTAGCAAGATCGTTAATGAAAGTTGTCATAGCTAATTATTATTGGATTAATATTGTTACATTCTTTTCAGCTGCAATCTTTTGCTTGCCTATTGGTAAGTAGATTACTGTTAATAATAATTTTAATATATTATATGTACGATGCTAACTGTTCGTTTTACGTCAGTTCTGTTGCATCCGTGCGATGGAATACCTGAAGATGCCGAAGGGCGAAACCCGGGTCGTTTTTGATAAGACATGTGGAATCGTACAAAGTTGTAACAATTCCAAATTAAATAAAGAATTCTTAAGACTAGTATTGACGTATAGGGTTATAGAGGTTAAGAAAGCTTAAAAAATTAGATTCGAAGGAATTTATCATTCGTATTCATACATATCTTCGATTAATAATCAATATGAATATAAAATTCAATATTGGAATAAATATCTTTATGTCACATGAATTTTACCGGGAAGAGGTCTTAACAAAACAAAACTATCTTATCTCTGAGAAAAAGCTCTTGTCGCTAGACCAAAAGCAAAACTTGTGATAAGCTTACATTATTTAAACGGTTTTCTGCGTCAAAAAAGTAACGAAAAACGTTTTTCCCCTCCGCTCATTCTTTACGGCATACATTGTGCTCTCAGGCGAAGCAAGATTATCAGGTATTTTATCGTGATCGATATGCTCTGCATACATTTTATCGGCTTGTATATCCTTAAGCTTCTTATTGTGTTTAACCTGTAAAATTTATCATAAAACCCGTTATCTTTCTTTTTTCATTTTGTGTACGTCGCTTTTCGGTCATAAACCCAAGTCTTACAAATTGCTAAATTTATAGCAAACGTGAAAACTCTTCCATTCCAATGAGTGTGCTTAATATTTCGAAACATTTTAGACGCGGGCTTAGTTTTATTCGCGTCTAATCTATCTCGGTCAAATCAATTGACACATTTTTGGCGAACTGTCAAAAACTGTTGTATTTCAATGATTATATAATTCTGTTTTGACAATATCAATATTTCCTATTAATTGTTTTAGACCTTACAATATTTTTATCTGATCATGATACTGTTTCTGGTTTTATCAGGAATTCCAAATATGCGCACAGTAAAACCCCCATTTACACTAAATTCGGGACCGTGTAATTCTGAGTAGTGTAATTGGGGGAGTGAATCTCATACAAAATTAGAGATTTTGTTTTTTTTCCGCGAAACTGAGATTATTCTTAATTTTACAAAAAAATATATGGACAAAATATTTAGTTACTAGATGATCAAAATCCAGCAGACAGACAGTCAACCGCCTGTGCGTGTATAGCCTAGCATGTGTTGAATACACATTGGGGGATTTTCAGCGAATTTTTCAAGCCAGCGCGTAATTTGGAGAAGTGTAATTGGGGGTTTAACTGCATATATACTATAAAATCATACCCGTAATCATTTTCAACATACTATGGAATATACGATTTGCATTACATTATCCATGTGTTTTATTTTATATAAATAGAAAACGACTATTATAAAATACATTTAATATATGTTAGATTGCTTTTTTAAGTAGTTTTAAACTATCCCTAGTTAGATTCTACGTTAATAAAATTGACGCTTTTTTTCATACAACAGTATGGAATGTTTTAATCATTTTTATTTAATTGAATCAATAGTTTTATAACCATAAAATCTGTTTCAAAAATTTAACAAAATTAAAAATAATCAGATTAATATTCCAGGACAGAATTAGCCTCTGAAAATTGATTTAGTTGTGTACTTTCAGGGCTAAGCCTTAAACTCCCAAAAAAAAACAATAATTTGAAGAATGTATGTAACTCGTTTTGTGTTTGTTACGAAATTAAATTTCACGCATACAGTTAAATTGGATCGAGACTAGTAAATCAAATTGTCATACTGAAAAACAGACTTTATTATTTTGTGGATAAGGTTTCAAATTAAAAAGAATTCATATGCCAAATCAAAAGCTCTTTGTTCTCTTGGAATCATAAATATTCGCAGTATTTTAAAAGTTAACATAGAAAATCAATGAAGATTTTTTTCGGCTTTATTATTATTTTAATCAAATATTTTTTTTTTGTTTAAGACTTTTTGATTCATTTTTTTCAGCGTACATATATATGGAAAAATAATATTTTACCATATTAAATTATAGACAAATAATTTACCCTTTTTCAATTCTTTTGTACAAAATTGTGCTTCAAGCAAAAATCTTATTGCTTTTTCGTTTAAATTTAACAATGCAAGTATAGCTTGTTAATTTTAATACCAAGCTGGCATTACAAAGGAAGATTTTCAAACTTTACTTATTGCGAAAATTTCTTGTCAGAAAAGCAAAATCAACAACTGTCTATCTGACATAATCAATCTTTTAATAAGTTTATATTTATTGAAGGCATATTTTCTTTGTTATAACTATAGCACACATTATAAACTTAAAATATATAATAAATAAAAAATATACGTATTTTTTGGCATTAAAATATGATTTTTTCATCGGACAAGTATTGTTTATTTAAATATGTATATAGTATTTATAAAATGTCCTGTGGCTCATGTTTATCCGTTTATATCGGACAGACAGGTAGAAGTATATCTACTCGAACTAAGGAACATGTAAGATCATTCAACAGTAAAAAAAAGATCACAATTCGCTAATTACTTTATTAAGGAATCACATAATATAAATTCAAACTCAGTGCCTAAGTGTTTGCATCTTTGTGGTAAGGGTCGCAAAATGACAGCTTTGGAACAGCTGGAAATCAATTATCACAAAGGATTCTCAACGAACAAACTAATATATTATTGTCCCCATTAGTTCAACCTATTCCCGGGGGGTGTTCTTATTTGCTTCCGTAATGACCACTTCCGTGCCACATGTAAGCTTATTGTCATAGCCGCCTTTTGTTGCATTTACAATTTTTGAAAATTTAGTTTTATTGAGAGAAAGTAACAAGCTAGGCCGTTAAAATAGGAGAGAAGAGAGTGTACCTTTTCTACACACCTATATATAGATAAGCAAATGTTAGTTTAAGCATAGTTCTGACGATGGTGTGAGTCGAAATAGCTATCAACTATATTTTTTTTAAATAATTTTGTAGAACTACAATACATAGCTATTTTTTTCACCGTGTTATGTATTTAACATATCGGACTTTTTGTCTTATATTTTCACAATGATATATACCGATTGATTATCATGCACTTGTAGGTTTATCTATTTTAAATAGATATATAAAGCTCAGCTTACATTCAATGTGATCATTGTTATGACGACGGTGAAATCCGAAATAGCTACAACTTTGTTGAGCAATATAACTTGAAATTTTTACCTTATTAAACTTTGAAAACTTTGACGGCTCCATAGCACTGACGCCTGATGCAATTCGCCTTCCTGGTGCGCCGGATTTTAATTTCCTGCAGAGCAATTGTGCAAATTCTGCATTTAAACCTTTCTCTTCTTCTTATCATCCACTTCATAGCGGTTCACTAAGGAAGATTCATCTTTTATTGTAAACTTAGTATCTTTGGTATATTTAGTTCACCCGTATAAAAGTTTAATTATTTATATAAATTACAAAGCGCTGTCTTTTCCAATTTTTATATGCAACAAAACTATTTGACAGTAACATAAGACCAAATTTCATTTAATTTAATAAAGCAACTGGGGGTGACTAATGGAATTTCAATATCGAGAAATAATTATCAAAACATTGTACAACTCCATGTGTTACATCACTCACAAGTGCCTAAAGGTGCTGAAATGTGATACCCGGGTCGTGAGTGAAAAAACACATGGAATTATACAAAGCTACCACAATTCAAATTTTATATTGCAGTTGTTTTATTGAATGAACATAGCAGTTGATTATTGTTGAAATTTAATTACGATACCTTATGTTTTGTCATAAAAAAATCGGATTTTAACTTTTGGCATCTTCGGGCATTGTATCACACGAACGCAAACAGAACTAACTCTTCTTAACTTAACTGAATCAACTATTATATTGAAATTTCATCAAGCACACTCAGTCGATATTATAGATTATTGAATTGTTAAGAACTTTTCCTTTCAAAATTTGGGTTTTTAAAAATCATATGTATTCATTTAGATTAGCAGTTAATTTATTTTTGAAGAATGTTCTCTTTCTCTTTTTGTATAATATAACATTAGTTTAAAGCATTTTTTGTTACATTTCCCAGTAATTTAAAAAATCCATTTAAAAAGACATAAGGGATCTTTCTGTTGCTATAAATCCATTTTTAATGATTTTATTCCATCCTATTGAAATGAGAAAATAGACTCAATTCTTGCGAATCGTCCATATCTGTTTTGGCACTGATTTGATCGTTACTTCCTTTTATTCCAGCAATAGCTGCACTTATTTATTACTTTTATTTTGTACAACTCATCATATTATTTTGTACAACTCATCATATTTAATTTCCCCTCGTTTTTGCTATATTGCGCTGAAGAAATCTTTGCACATTTATTTTTAATTTCAACAGATAAAATAATAAAGTCATTCTAATGATATTGATTTTAATAATCATTATTCTATCGTCTTAATCAAACCACCTGTAATATATTCTATTAATAATTTGTTAATATAAAGCTTCTAGCTGTACCCAATTAAAACCCAATTATTTAATCGATTGATATTAAAAAATAACTCCTTTTTCCCGTCTCTTTCACCCGTTTACATCTGCATATAGATAACTTTTTTAATAATGCTTTTGCGCATTCTCTCAATTTTTGCGCCAAGTAACCTGTTGTATATTAATATATTCGTTGTATATAGTCTTATTCAATAAATGAATTTCATAAGAAAATCAATGTATATTTTACAATGAAACAATACATCACATAACCAGTGGAACATTAACAACAATTTTTTTTTTATTTTATAATTATAATAATAAAAGAACTTTTTGTCCAAATGCTTTTAACTGACTTTTAGTTAGTTAACTAATATTTCAAGTAATCAAATCACTTCTTTTTTAGTATTTTCACAAAATATTTTATTATCAAGGCTGGTTATGCTCATCGCGAGAATTATTAACTAAATTTTTTCTAATTTTTTTGTGACAATCTCCACAAGTTTGATTAACGCCAACAATAACGATTTTTTATTTTAATATTCAGTGTTAGAATATTTTTTGTGTTGTTCAGCAGGCAACAGGTTAACGCGAAAATTTCAAATATTTCGCTTTGAAAAAATCTTTAATCGGTTCAGAATTGAACGAGTCAAATAACTCACTTTAGGTTTTTATATTATATAATATAAGTAACTTTATTGATACATTTTTGATTAAAATCAAACTGCATCAGGCTATATTATTCATATTATTATCATTGTATGTCTTTGTTATTTTTGTTTGACTTCAACAAATAAAACAATTGGAGATCGATTGCATATTTTTCTTAAACGACAATGTTGCAGGGAAACCGCAGTGCAAAAATATTTTAATCATAGCTGTTTTCCGTGTAACGTAACTGAATACTGAGTAACTTTGTGTACACGATGACCAAGAAAAAATCAACTTAAGAAATATTTATAAGCTCTACTAATTTTTGCTTAGAGCGCTTTTGGATGTCCGTGCCACATATTTAGTTACGGCGAGACATGTTCTGTCAATTACCGGTGAAAAGCTTTTTGATTTTAAAAATAGAATTCTTTCATTCAAATAGCTTGTGCCTCTAGAAGTTTATTATTAGCTGATTATGCTTGAGATAATCGAAACTGGTTTTGACATTGTATAAGTGGAATATGTAGAAAAATATGTTCCTTGTGATATTTTCATTGTATGAATGTCACTCACCTAATCTCAGGTGTACTTAGAGAGAGTACTTAAATATTTTCCCAGAACCATATTGTGTCTCTATATTTATTAAAAAATAGAAAATAAATATTTTTTCTTTTAACTTATCTGCACATTTTCATATGATGAGTATTATCAGCATCAAATTTAAATTCTTACAACTTTGTACGATTCCATATGTTTTGTCACAAACGACTCGGGTTTCCCCTTTCGGCATCTTCAGGCAGTCCATCACACGGATGCGGTCAGTTCTGTTGCATCCGTCTGATGGAATGCCTGAAGATGTTGAAAGGTGAAACCAGGATCGTTAGTGACTAAACATGTGGAATCGTACATAGTTGTAACAATTCACATTTACAGTTAATGTTTTTTCACAACAAAGTCTCTTTAAATACAAAGCTGTCGGATGTGATAAAAATGTCCATATCTTAAAACGACATAACGAACGACTGTTCTACGGAGATTCGTGTAGCAATTTCGTCCGTGGATTGAAAAGTCGTTTCAGTGTCTCTCTAAAAGCGTGATAAAGAAATAATAATGGCGTTGTTATTGCCGCGGCATTTTCTCTTTTGTGTTTCTTCAGGCACTCTATCGATAGAATGCCTGAAGATGCCGAAAAGCGAAACTCGGGTCGTTAGTGACAAAACATATAAAAGTTGTAACAATTCAAATTTGATATTGAAATTCCATCAAGCGCCTTCAGTCGATATCATAAATTATATTATCAGCTTGTTCAATAAAAAAAAATTTTTTTTATCGAAAAAAAAATACATATTCTTTTTCGTCAAAACATTTTTATTCGTTGAAAAAGAGCGGTTGAGTGTAAACTTGACAGCAACCAAAAAAAAAAAAAACCATTTCGGTGCTCTATTCGAATTTCATGTGTGTGAATTTACTCTAAATATATATTTCCAATACAGTCGAAAACTCTTGAGCACGCTGTTACAAATAAGCATAGGCGTAGATGGGTTTATGTAGAGGTGGGCGTCGACACCAAGTTTTAATTAAAACCTGGGCCGCAACACGGAGCGATATGAAACTTTTAATAGGTTATATGAAACGATTTGGCATACATTTTGCCAATTCCCGCACCCTATTCAATCGATTGCGAAGTAAAAAACGAGAGGAAATTGCTCCAAATGAATCGATTCTCCGACTGTTTGGCACATTATGACAGACTGCAATGCGGACTTTTTTTGTGAATAAATTTTAGTTTTTTATTTATTTTTAATTTACCAAACCGCTTTCGATTGTGTCGATAATAATACATTTATTGATTGAATTGGCATTCATTTGGTTGAACTCTATTACAACACGGTGAAAAAAATAGCAATGTATTTTAATTCTGCAATTTTTTTTTAAATATAGTTGAAGGCCATTTCGGCTCACACCATCGTCAGAACTATGCTTAAACTAACATTTGCTTATCTATTGTATATATAGCTGTGTATAAAAGGTACACAATACAACCTCTCTCCTGTTTTAACGACCTAGCTTGTCTCTCGCGCGCAATAAAACTAAAAATTGTAAATGAAACTAAAAAAGCGGCTATATCAATAAGTTTACATATGGCACGGAAATGGTATATTGCAGAAACAAAGAAACACACCGCAGAGTGTTAAGCAATGGTGAGAGCTATATCTAAGTTTGTTCGTAATAATATACAAATAAAATAATAAGTAATTTATGACATCGACTCAAGGTGCTTGATGGAATTTCAATACCAAATTTGGATTGTTACAACTTTGTACGAGTCCACATGTTTGATCACTAACGACCCGAGTTTCGCCTTTTGGCACCTTCAGGCATTGTATCACACGGATGCAACAGAAGTAAAAGTAAAATAAAGTTATTAATTACATGAAAACATTTGCCCCACGGCAAGCAGTAAATTGCAGCTAAAACAAATTAAATAATATTAATCTATTAAAATTCAAAACAATTGCCTATGATCATTTTCATTAACGATCTTGTTAATGAGTCATTCTTGAAAGAATTTCACAGCAAATATTAATCAGCTTATATTAAAATATTTATGGGCTTTTTTTCTTTTATATAGAGATACCTACTATCAAACATCTTGTGATGAAATATAAAAATTCTTTATAAATAACAATTCGTCCAAATTTGTTTACATTAATTGAAATGCATACAACAAAACAGTTAATTTCGGATTTTTTCTATAATTTATGACTCAAAAATTTTATAAAATATTTTATAAAACAGAAAATGCACGCGTCTATTTTTCATTTACAAAAATCGTCACTTACAATGAACGGAAACTGCGTAGTATTTTCAAATGTCATCCTGGCTTTAAATTTTGACGTCAACAGTTCTATTTTTGACTTCTTTGACTTTTTGACCGAGTTGAAAAAACAAATTCATTTCAAAATAGTGAAAATGATACAAGTCAATATAAACAAAGTTAGTTTATATTGAAAATAAACTTCCACAAAGGTACCGCCGAATTCATGGTAAATGTTATACAATTCAGTTTGCGTTTCATTTTTGAAATATTTTATAACCTTAAAATTGTTCAGCATTAAAATAAATTTTCAAAAATTATGTGTTTTAATTTTCTACTTAAAGGTCTTTAAAAGAACTTAAATAATGCCGACGAGTAAATGTTTAAGGCCGGGAAAAAATGAACAGTGTTTATGTTCTTATTATTTCGTCAACATATTTATCTCTCACTTTTAAGGTGTTAACTGTCACTTCTTGATGGAAAGGCATGATATTTTAAATAATAAAAACACATTTTTTTTTAGTATTTGTTTCCACAATATATTTTTTGATCAGGACCGGTTTCGCTCATCGCGAGCATTATCAACTGATAGAATACAATTTACAAACAAGTCTATTTATACAAAACAAAAAATTAATTTTAGTTAGTTAAAGGTAGCAGGTGTACAAAACCATGGGTACAAGAACTAGGAAACAATTTACATAAAATCATACAATATTGACTTGATATTGAGTGTGGGTTATTTTCGTCATTAAAAAATTTCCCACTCCTTACTTCCTTATTGATTGTTCAGAGCTCCTAATGGATTATTGATTTACCATAATTGTAATTGTAATTCTTAATAAGTGATTGTAAACATTTAATTTTTATACTAATTTACTTTATTTGTATCAATATTGTATGATTTTATGTAAATTGTTTCCTAGTTCTTGTACCCATGGTTTTGACCTGCCACCTTTAACTCAAATTATTTTTTTGTTTTGTATAAATAGACTTGTTTGTAAATTGTATTCTATCAGTTGATAATGCTCGCGATGAGCGAAACCGGTCCTGATCAAAAAATATATTGTGGAAATAAGTACTAAAAAAAAAATGTGTTTTTATTATTTAAAATATGTATCTCTTTTAGATATAGAGCCCACGCAAAATCAAGATAATGTTATGTGATCTTTCTCTTGTATTTAACTATTTATAATACTAAATATTACATATAAATTCATAAAAACACGTTAAAACACATTTAAAATATTATTACTTTAAATATTAATCTTAATAAAAATCCATTTAGCGATTACGATTTTTGAAAATGCCTTTAGATGATTAAACAAGATATTGGTTGAATTGACATTTACTTGGTGGAACTCCATTATAACACGGTGGTATATATCATAGTTGATAGCAGATACCATAGTCAGAACTGACGATGGCGTGAGCCGAAATAGCTTTCAACTATATCTTATTAAAAATTTGTTGAACTAAAATACATTGCTATGTTTTCACCGGATTAAACAAGATTTCTAAGTCTATTGATTCACTTAACATCATCTCCGGCAGATATGATAAAAATTTTACCGTTGGATTGTCGTGAGACTATTTTTAGTTTAATATTGTTATAATATCTGATAAAATACTACTATGAACCGGGTAATTTTCTCGATAGGAAATACTAACATTTACGAATTATACAAATACCTGTAAATGCTTTTTTGTGTATTATATGCTTTTATTATTGCCAATGGTGTAATCGAATAAAATTGGACGATTTCCATACGTTCTCCTGCGGTAGTTGAATGGTGTCTACGCAGTCATTCGGGATGATTAATTAGACGCACGTTTGGCGTTTGACATTTTCGTGGGGTCGGGTGACGTCACACTTCGAAACCTGCCAGGGAAAATCCGACATCTGCGCGTGTCGCACGGTGGCCTACCGAATGGGGTAACTGAATAAACACATGAAATATTTAATATATATCTGCTATATAACCCGTAAATCGATAATTATATCAAAAAATATTTACCCTATCCCCTAACATACAAACCTCTTTCAAAGTCTTAGTGATTTTTTGATTGAATTGACGTCATTCACTTGGTAGAACTCCATTATCACACGGTGAAAAAATAGCAATGTATTTTAGTTCTACAATATTTTTTTTTTTTTTATTTTTTAAGATATAGTTGATAGCTATTTCGGCTCACGCCATCGTCAGAACTATGGTATCTGATTGAAATAAATCAAATAAATTGAAACTTTTTTTTTATTAATCAATTAATTTAGTGGCAGCTACAAAGCTTTCAATCTAGGAATTCTAAACGAAAATTCATTCCTGTAATATTAGAATCGCTGTAATATCACCACTTAAAATTCGAGATTCATTGTTTATGTTGAAAAATAATATTTCAAATTTGAATTGTTACAACTTTATACGATTCCACATGTTTTGTCACTAACGACCCGGGTTTCGCTTTCCGGCATCTTCAGGCATTCTATCACACGGACGCAACAGAACTGTCAGCTTCCGGGTCGTTAGTGACAAAACATGTGGAATTGTACAATGTTGTAACAATTCAAATTTGATATTGAAATTACATCAAGCACCTACAGTCGATATCTAAATTTTAAATAATATTTCAAATTAAGCAACATCCGATTGTTAATTATTATTATCAAATGGGTTATATATATATGCAACCGCTGTTTCATGGCCAACTTAACTTAATACTGGCACAAAACGATTATACTCCTCATTTCCTTCGCTCGATACAGAACTACACGGATCTATCTTTGACATAACCCAAATATTGCAGTTGCAGAAGATAGCATTGACCGCTTGATTACAGATCGCAAAAAAAATCAAATTATAAACCTAGTAGCTAATTTGGTCAAATTATAAATTTCAATACAGATTACTGAAGAAAATTGTTAAAAATTTATTTACATATGATAATTTTTCTATTTTATTATGTTATACTTATAATACATTTAAAACTAATGGAAAGTCTGTGGCATGCAATTTAAATTGTATTAAAATTTCCAGATCGAAAATATTAATTAGCTTTGTTGCGAGTTTTTCAAATTAACCTTTCGAAGTTTTGTGGTATCATTTTTTTATCACAGATATTGTTGTTATACATATGTCAGTGTTAAAATTATATTTGTATAAATGTTTTGTGATTTCTAAATATATCAACTAACAAGGCATAAAAAAGGAAATTACAAAGCTCATAAAGTTGCTTTGTAAAGCTTAAGACGTCCATATATAAAAATAAACAAGCCACACTATCTCTTTCGAAGGCTCAATGCTCTTCGTCTTTCTATCCTTACGTATTTTTCTCATATTTTCACTCTTTCTCGTTCGGCCCACTTTCCCAGCTCTCCAAGAAGATATATTTTCTTACCGAGTCGTACAGATTGCACCAAAAGTAAAAATCGTTAGAAAATATACATAAAATACAGGCATCGTCTATAATCTATTGACTGAATACTATTTGAATCCGAATAGCTTTACAGCAAATTCATAATTTTTTTATTAACATTTTAGCTATTATTCTGAAATTTGAAAAAAAGGAACTAAAACTATTTAAATTTAATTACTATTCATTAATATCCATAAAATATTCCATTAGTTTGATAGAAAAGTAAATCGTATCGATAAATAAACTTATCAAACATCTACACCTCGCAGACAAAGAAATGGTGCTTAATGGACTTTGACTTTTTAAATATGAAAAATATCTCTAGAATAATTACCTTCTCAAACAACTTGTCATTTCCTTACATATGTTTATTATTTTTTTTTTTTTTTTTTTAAATAATAAAAACACATTTTTTTAGTACTTATTTCCACAATATATTTTTTGATCAGGACCGGTTTCGCACATCGCGAGCATTATCAACTGATGAGCATTATCAACTTCAGTTGATAATGCTCGCGATGAGCGAAACCGGTCCTGATCAAAAAATATATTGTGGAAATAAGTACTAAAAAAATGTGTTTTTATTATTTAAAATATAATGCCTTTCCATCAAGAAGTGACAGTTAACACCTTAAAAGTGATATGTTTATTATATACGATTGATATAACATCAAATTATACATTAGTAGGCTTTGATAAACAGTCTAATTAAAGAACCTTTAGCTCAGCTGTAACTGAAAAACTGACTTTGTGAAACTGTATTTTTTTTGGGGAATAAACGTAAATATTGAAAATGTATTGTAAAAAAACCCAGGGTAACTCTTACACCGAGAAACACATGCAATCAATTTCCAATATTGCAGAATTTACATTACAATTTAAAACTAGGATGTTAAACAGAGAAGAAGTATTGTGTACTTTTTGTGCACAACCATAAATAGATAGGTAAACGTATGTTTCAACATAGTTCTTATGAAGGTGTATATCACACAGAATATACAGACAGGTAGAAGTATATCTACTCGAGCTAAGGAACATGTAAGATCATTCAACAGTAAAAAAACAGATTCACAATTCGCCAAGTGTTTGCATCTTTGTAGTAAGGGTCGCAGGATGAGTGCTGTGGAACAGCTGGAAATCAATAAACATCAACTATCACAAAGGATTTTTAACGAACAAACTAAGATATGTCTATCGCCATTGCTTAACCCGCTGCGGGGTGCTTCTTTGTTTCTGTAATAGACGATTTCCGTGCCATATGTAAACTTATTGATATAGCCGCCTTTTTAGTTTCATTAACAATTTTTAATTTTATTGCGAGCAAGAAACAAGCTAGGTCGTTAAAACAGGAGAGAAGATGTATTGTGTACCTTTTCTACGCAGCTATATATAGATAAGCAAATGTTAGTTTAAGCATAATTGCTATTTTTTCACCGTATAAGAGAAGATGTATTATGTACTTTTTGTACACAACCATAAAAAAATAGGTAAACGTAAGTTTCAACATAGTTCTTATGAAGGCGTATACCGAGCTATCAACTTGATATCTTAAAAAATTCGTAAAAATAAAATACATTGCTATTTTTCCCCATGTTATAATAAACCTCTACCAACTTAATTCCAATTCAATCTATATATTATTTAAATGAACTAAACATTATTCATTCTATAAAATCAACATAAAAAGTTGGTGATGTTTCTTGCCTTCTCGGTATATTCACAGCTTGATCGATAACTGTGTTGTTATCCATGCCCAAAAATAACGAGAAGCTTTCTGAATAGCCGCAATAAATAATACTTAGAGGACGTTTGGCTGGAATGGGTGATTTTTCCATCGATACGCCCGGCCGAGCACCTAATTTTTCATACATTCTCCACTATATAACACAGTAGCGCATCCACTTAGATACAGATTCTACGAAAGAGTCTTCATGAAATAATGAACATTTCCAAACCCATGTGTGTTGTCAGCTATTTCCACCCATATTATGTTATAGAAATAGATGAATGTGAAATTCATTAAAAACAAACAAAAGCCAAATCATACATTATTACAGACTTCAAAAAAATGTCGAATTTCAATTGTTACAACTTTATACGATTCACATTGGTCTACATTTGAGAATGCACTTGTCTATGTCATAATTAAGTAAAAAATATTGTATTGGTTATTTGTGCCTGGAATAAAAAAGACCAATCGGAAAATAAACTTAATTGTGGAAAATTAAATAATCTGTAAAATATCAGAGTAATCGTTTCTTTAATCACTTAACGACCTTGTAGGATTCTACGTGTTTTGTCACTAACAACCCAAGTTTCGCCTTACGGAATCTTCAGGCATTCTATCACACGGATGCAACAAAACTATCTGAACTAACTCAAATTGCCAAAACTTCTGTTGCATCAGTGTGATAGATGATAGCCTGAAGATGTCCAAAGACGAAACCCGGGTCGTTAGTGACAAAACATGTCGAATCGTACAAAGTGGTAACAATTCAAACTTTAATATTAAAAGTATTTTTAACGTTAACCATAGGCACAAAGTTTCATTAAAAGTTACGATTTTTAATGGTAGCAAAAATCTAAAAAACACAAAAAAGTCATTTGATTTTAAAGTATGAATAAAGAAATGATTACTCTGTTCTTTCGCCGATTATATAACTTTCCACAATCAAGTTTATTTTCGATGGGACTTTTTTATACCAGTACAATATATTTTTTATTAATTATTACATAGACAAACGTTTTCTCTAAAACAAAAAAAACATCATACGCTTTTATTTTCTACTACGTATAAGTTAATAGTTAGTTTCAGTTTCTTATATAAAAAAAAACTCTTCAAATGCTATTATTTATTTATATGAGTATAAAATCCACCACTCTACGCTTGTGTGTCAGTCTTTACTTTTGAAAGCTCATATTTATAACGCAAAGAAATGTTTGTGGTATGGATACGATTTTACTACTCGGAATCGGTCAGTTTACAGCTTATGGTCTAATAGACAAACCCGTTTACAGATAAATATGTAAATATCATGAATTTATGGAAATTCTATACACTCACCTCTAAAACTTTCTATTACGTCGTAGACATTGTCCTCGAAATCTGGGTATAAATATTTATAGATGAAATAAAACGCCGTACCTCACAAATGAGCTTTACTTTAGTTACATTTTTTTTTCAATCAAAAGCAGTTCTCGTGTTAATAACAACGTTTATTTTTTTTTCAATTAATGAGTATCATCAAAATTGTTTATCTTAATTTCTTAATAATTAAATCACAGCAATACTATTTCCATAATATATATAATATATTGTGGAAATACTACAAAAATGTGCTTTTATTATTGAAAATATAATGTTTTTAATACAAGAAGTAAAACATTAAAAATGATTTTGGAAAATTATTACTAAATGTCAGTACCACTTTTCAACAGATCAGCAAACATTAAACATTTTATTTATTGATAGAATTGGCATTTTTTTGGTAAAACTACATTTTAACACTGTAAAAAAATTTCAATATTTTAGTCCTAAAAAAATTATAATGTATATAATTTATGATATCGACGACTGAAGTTGCGTGATGAAATTTCAATATCAAATTTGAATTGTTAAAACTTTGTGCGATTCCACATGTTTTGGGACTAGCGATCCGTGTTTCGCGTTTCGGCATCTTCAGGTATTCTATCACACGAATGCAAAAGAACTGACAGTTCTGACAGGCAATTCAAATGTTATAATGTATATAGCTGATAGCTATTTCCGCTTACGACCCCGTCAGAACTACACTTTAAAAATCCATTGTCTCTGACGTATACGCAATCTTTTTTTTGCTTATGCACTGTCATACACTAAGAATGACAGCATAGTGCGTTGAAAATCACTAGACGGAATATTTAATATGCTTACATTTATTTCAGTGTATTTAAGAGTATTTTTTAAACAACAATAGAAGGTAACGAAAAAACAAAAAAAAGAATACGATTGTTTTCACTCGTCAATTAGCACTAACAGTTGTCAATAAAAAACTAATTCACTCGTATTATACTTGATATATCAAAACTTTTGCTGAAAAAGCTTAAAGCTCTCTATATAACATATATGTTAACGCCACAAATCGATTCGATGCAACGTCATTGAACAATCCAAAATAATACGTTTTTTAAAAACATCTTTAATGCAGTCACTCTTTGCCAACGATAATTTACATGTATATAAATAAATATACACAGCATAAAACTTTGATAAAATAACCTCATTTTATTATTAAAAAGTTTCTACCCCTATAAAATTCACAATAGGCTATCCAAAATGCCTTTTTGTCCGTGACATGAATAACGTATCGGGTATTTTTTACGCAAGGTGATAAAAGAATATTTCTAAATATTCCAATTTAATAAATTCGAATTTGGATGTTATAATATAAAGGTAAACGAAAGTGCTCGGGTGAGGTATTGCACCCAGGGGAACGGAAACTTCATATATTATTCATCGCTGGTTTTATTTATTTTTTTGATAAATTGCTTTTTAAGTATTCGCCATCAAGAAGTTTTTAATTGAATTTTTATCTATAGTCTTCATCTTGAATATAAACATCAGAACACTTTTTTAGACTCGCCCAACAATTTTTAAATCATTCGCTTTTTTTTTGTATCATAAAACTTCTATTTCAAGCGCAAAGTAAATTAGTAAGCCAATATTTTTATATACGACACTTAGAGGCGTTATTTTACTTTTCCTGAACCATACTTTAATTAATTAATAGTTAAATTTTCAGTTTATTACAATCTTTTTCTTCTACAATATATATTATATTTGTATTGAATATATTATTTAAATATTCAAATCACTCTTTCGTTGTTGTGTTTAATTTTTAGTTGCTTTATCAACAAATTCGGGTTCCTGTCTGGGAAATAAAAAAGATTTATTGATTGAATTGGCATTCACTTGGTAGAACTCCATTATAACACGGTGAAAAAAATAACAATGTATTTCAGTTCTACAAAACTTTTTAGAACTAAAATACATTAGTAGTTTTGTGAAATAAAAACGAAACAAATTAGATTCTTACATAGTGAGCTTTTTCAATTGATGTTATTGTGATATCGTATAATGCAAAGGTTCAACGATTCAAAAAAGAATCATTTGACTTAGTAAACTTATTTCTTGTCAATTTTTATTAGTTATTTAGGAAAAAACATAATTTTTATGTTTCAGAAAAAAAATCCCGATAAACAACTTTACATGCATCAAAAACGATTCTATAAAATTTGACACAAATGAACTACGCTCAGCCATTAATTTTTCTCAGGCATGCAAGCAATATGAATATTCTTAAAGTAATCTTTGACATTTATTTACATTTTGTTGGGAGATTATTGCTGTAATTAAAATTGAGTATCACTATTATTAAAGTTATAATATGTTTTGTTCATATATCTTTACCATTTCTCGACTATTAGTTACTATCAGCTTGCGTGCAACAATATAATTGAAGACATGAAGATACTTAAAAGCGAAATCAGGGATACTCATTTTCATTCATAAAAATTCACATTTGATTTGTTGAAACTTTGTACGATTCCACATGTTTTGTCTCCTCTCTATATTTTCAGGCATTCATGATTGCCAATTATATTTTATATTCATAATTTTATTTCATTTTTTGTATTCATAATTTAATTGATATTGAAATTCCATCAAACACCTTTAGTCGATGTTTTTAAATTCTACCAAAAACTATCTAGGCTACAAATATTAATTCGATTTTCTTTGCTAGATTTTGTAAAAGATATTTAATAATAACAATTCAAAGAATATATCATTCTCTTATTGTTTTTAAACATTTTTTTATTATTCCTGTTATTTCTTTTTACTGTCTCATGCTTTAAGCGATGTTGAATATAAAAATCTATAAAACAAATATTCATACTAAAGATATATGCTTTAAAAATGTACACGAACAAAATTTACATATTTTTATTGTATAGAAAAGCAAATAAAAATAATTTCTTTTTTTTAACTTTTCGTTTCTCGTATGGTTGTTACAAGATGAGAAAGGGCCAACAACTGTGGTAAACCTAATAAAAATAACCGATAAATTCAGAATATATGGAATATCTAATATCCTTACTATAATAATAATGCGTATGTATAAAAGCACATCGAGAGCTTTTATCGATAAAGCGCTCTTACTACTACGGATATCATACAATTGTCATATTTTAACCCATTACGCGCGGATTGATCAATGGATGAATGCGTATATAACAGTATCGAAACACACTGACAAGACAATATCTTTTCACTTCTTTTAATGTAAATTTTAAATATGAACTTAAAATTCGATTTTTTTATTTTTTATCATTATTTATCTCAACATGAGTCAAAACGTTTATTTTAATGATAAAACTATTTATCAATCACTTATCTGGAAGACGAAATAACACATTATTATGTCTGCCAAACAGCTCTAAATTGGGTATATAAAATTAGTATAAATAACACTTATAAAAAATAGCCATGTATTTCGGTCACTTATAAGGTGTTAACTGTCACTCTTGATTAATAGGCATGATATTTTAAATAATAAAAATACATTTTTTTGTAATTATTTCCACTATACATTTTATGATCAGGACCGGTTTCACTCATGATAAGCATTGATATTTGAGCATTTGTCAGTTGATAATGCTAGCAATAAGCGAAACCGGTTCCGATCATAAAATATATTGTGGAAATAAGTATTTAAAAATATTATGTATTTTAGTTATAAAAAATTATAAGATATATAATTTAGTTAAATTCTTTTTCGGCTTACGCCTCCATCAGAACTCTCAGCTATTAACTATATATAGTATAAATTCTCCGGAACCTTAATACACTGCTATTTTTCACCGTCTTATAGTGGAGTTTTACCAAGTAAATGCTAATTCAATCAAGAATCTGCATACTGCATCAGGGAATATCTCAAAAGTAAGATTTATATAATGTCATAATTATTAATGAGTTTATGTTTCCTTGTGATATAAGAAGATGAAGTTTCCTCTTTAGCCGTTTGCTTGTTTATCTTTGAGTTCTATATTTAAATAACGAAAACATTGTTATTTTAATAAAATTATGAACGTAAATTTGATGCCAAAACGCCTAATGTAAAGCACGACGTAAATGTTCTACTGTTATTTAACTTTAACGTATAAACAGTATAGTGCAATATACATATTGATAATATTATGTTAGTAAGGCTGTGAGAGTCTTTTGATGAGATCATATTCTAGATACCCCACGAGAATTACAGACTAACGCAATTTTCACGAATGTTTCCTTGCTTTTATCTACGTTAATATGATTTTCTTTTTCAACGATATTTAGTATTGAAAATTACGTTCCCGTTGAGACCATACACATATTTATAACGATTATTAGTCATCAATCGCCGCAGTGAAGAGGTTAAAAGCTCGTTCATTTTTTCATGTATACATTTTTTGCAAATTCAGAAATTCGCCGTTCTGGGCGAAAAAATACTTCGCGAAAAGTAATTTCTAACTTTTTATGTTCGGGTATTCAATTTCCAAATGATAATAGTCGAGACTTTTTATGCTTCGGCGTGAATTCGAAACTTTTTGGATATGATGTTTTTATGAATAACTTTCAATTTTGAAGGCTTTTCGTTTTTTTTTTATCGACTACGTTTCAATCAATAGTATACACGTCGACATGATTTAATTATGAAAATTCGCTAAATTGAGTTAAGATCGTATCACTGCCCAATCATGTATACATCTGTAAAGATATGTTATGTTTTTTTCCTATATTTACTATTTGAGTAATGTATCCAGTGTTAACCCAGGCTATTTTTTATGGGCAACATGGGAATGGAATATACTTAGGCTTATCACTCTTTATACGCCCAATTTAATAATCTGACGATGTTGAAAAAAAATTATTGATTAAATTGGCATTCACTTAGTAGAACTCTATTATAACACGGTGAAAAAAGTAGCAATTTATTTTAGTTCTACAATATTTTTTTAAATATAGTTGATAGCTATTTCGGCCACGTCATCGCCATCGTCAGAACGATGCTTAAGCTAACATTTGCTTATCTATATATAAGTATATGTGTAGAAAAGGTACACAATACATCTTCTCTCCTGTTTTAACGATCTAGCTCGTTTCTTGTTCGCAATTAACCTAACAATTTTAAATGAAACTAAAAATACGGCTATGACAATAAGTTTACATGTGGGACGGAAGTGGTCATTACGGAAGCAAATCAGACCAACCCCCAAAAATAGGTTGGACTAATGGGGACACTATTATATTAGTTTGTACGTTAAGATTCCTTTGTGATAGTTGATATCTATTTATCTCCAGCTGTTCCAAAGCCGTCATCCTGCGACCCTTACTACAAAGATGCAAACACTTAGGCGCTGAGTTTGAATTTATATTATGTGACTCCTTTATAACGTGATTAGCGAATTATGATTCACCGTGTTGAAAAAAATCAATTGATTTCACATTTGATTAATAATGATATCTCTTCTTCTTTACAGGTTTTGATGAAGTCCATCGATTCGTCGGGAACGAGTCACACAATGATCACTTCAAAGCTGTGATGACGGATGGAAACACGCTTCTCGTTGGAGGAAGGTCAGTAATCATCTTACATTTAATCTGCAATATCATCAAAATATTTCATATGTAAAACGCTATTTTTTGAGGAATATGAAAACAAGTCGAATTTTAATTTTTGAGGCTTTTTTGAGAATTAGGGCTAATTTTAATAATACTGTTAACCATCTCAGAAAGTTTCATTTGATTTTATCCTATATTACCATAGTTATAACACTTTTAGTAAACACTTAAGAAAAACGCCATTTGTTAAAAAATGGGCCGGATATAGGGGCTAGGCTTGCCAAATTTTGGCCGGGCTTATAGACTTAAAAGGCTTTCTTAACTCCATCTTCAATATCTTAAATGATGAAATATCTGATTATTACTGTTAAAAAAATTATATAAAATCTAATCTTTTGGGCTTCTATAGTAACTTTTCTTCTTTAATTTAACGTGCGTAATTTTAAAATAGCTTCAATTTTTAGTATGATTGCATAATCAACAATACAATACTTTTTTGCACGATTAGAATCGAGTGTTTTACACAATTCTCAGTTAAACAGTTTCTTATCAAATTGTCGTTATTGCATTACTAAGAATCTTTTAAAATGACTGAATTGTAAACATTATTACACTCTGAATCAAATCCCACAAATTACATAAATTATCTAATGGCATTTTTGAGTATGCTTCTCTCAACTATCATTTCTGATGTATATATATAAATTAAATAACTCTTCTTCGTCACAGTATCTGCTTCGTATCCCGATCAAACTATATGTTATATACTTTGTCTTTCGTCAATGCTTTTTTTTGAAAAGTCATCCCAGTTTTCTTTAGTTATTACTAATACATTCTCTTGATAGTTATCAATGACAATTTTGTGGAAAAACTGACACTTTAAGGCTTCCATCGTCACCTTTTTTAACTAAATAAAGGGTTGTTTAATTCGATTTCTTATAACTTTTGGTTACTGGAATAGCCAATCAACTGTTGTATATATCATTCATTTTATGTTTTATTAACGTTACAAATACAAATCACTTACCATTAGATTATATATACATTGACATATAACGCATTTAATTAAATCTTTTATATTCATTTCTACAAACATTTTTCATGTTGTAAAAACAATAAACTTTTAAATATACGCATATTATTTGAGATAATTTTTTTATACGTTTTATAGGGTCTTTCATTATTGCAGTAAGATGCACGTAAATAATATTAAACCATTCATATTCTTATCAAAAATTCGCTCACCTGTGTTAACTCGATGATTACGTGTATAAAAGATTTCAGATGGCTGAAACTTTTGTAGCTAGCCGTAGAATAAAAATGCAGGAAATCGTTCATTTTATCGTAGCCGGTCAGGCGTAAAAATTGAAAAACAATTTTCCTTCGTGGCCGGGGATTTTTCCAGACATCGGTACATAGTCTTGACCTGCAAAACTAACTCGCGTTATACAATACGTTCACATGTTCTATAAAGCGATTCACCCGCTACGATGTTCACAAATTTCACATGATACACATAGAGACTTTTTCGTAGCCGTTTTATTCGTCTCGTAGAACAATGAACGCTTTATGTCTTCAAATATAAAATTATAATCGGTTTAACGTAAAAGTAAATTCCCCGGTATCAGTTTATTTTTTATAAACATTTAATTTATATTCTTCCATTGCCACTATTTTTAAATATAAAATATAATATTTTTTCCAAGAAATTTAACCAAATTTTTTTTTTTATTATTCTATCCTTAAGACGCAAATTTCTCAAGCCAAGTGGTAATAGGATACTTAATCGAATCACCCTCAACCTAATGGACTGTCATGTTTCATTTACTGTATAGTTATGATTGTAATTGTTCGGTTAATTTCGTAAAATTAGTGTTTTCAAATCTAGGTATTTTGAGCTTAAAATCGTGATTTACTGTTCAATTAACCAATCCTTTGATCCTTAAATTATCTTTCTATATCGTTAAATATATTTTCATTTTATGTTTCTCATAAGCTATACCGTATACCTAGAATTCTATCCAATCTACGTTCTCAATCTCATATATTTGAACCAGCGTTTATGTTTTTTTTTTGCATTACTATATTTTATGTAGAATCAAAATTTAAGTTATGTTATGTAAACAATTAAAATTCGATATTGAAACTCTATAAAATACCTTCAGTCGATATCATAAATTTTATCAATAATGCTTGTACGGCAAGATTGTCTGAATTTTACAATTAATTAGTCTTAAAGTATCGTATTCTTAGTCAAAATTTATGGTTCAATAATAGTTGTTTAAAAAATCTTGTAATTAATAACTTTGGTATATAGACGATACTAAGTGTTTATTAAACGTCAGTTCTGTTGCATCATTGTGATAGAATTCCTGAAGATGCCAAAGGCGAAACGTTATCGTTAGTATCAAAATTTAATTAAATAACAATTTACATATTTTAGAGGTACAACATATGCACTTGTACTTAAAGCTAATCTAGCCAAGAACGCGTGTATAATATATGAGATTCACTGGTCAAAAAAATGAGGAACTGTCCCCATTGACATCATTGTTTAAATGTTAAGCCTTTATCTTTAACATATTATTTAAAACCAGATAGTTAAAATTTTTAATATAAACATAAATTGCGGAGGATTAATTTCTGTATTTATTCAACTTGAGCATGTAAACAGTTTATTTCAACATATATGTTAGTAATATTATATAATTTATTTTGTAGTTTAAGAGTGCTTTGATGGAAAAATATTCCTGATACCAGAATTCTCAATAGAATAAAAATTCGTTTACTGTGTATGTAAGAAGCATTGAAGAATTTATACGTCATATTACGTTGTTGGTTCTCGTTGTTCCGGAAAATAAAAATCTCTATCCAACGTCAATTGGCGTCCATTAGTGTCGGGAAAGCGCTGGGCGGGCCTCGCCTTCTTTTCCAGATTTTCTCATCTTTACTGCTATCTCTCTTGTAAATCTTAATCAAGAACCTACTGCTGAGATGTACGACTTGGGCCTCGGGGGTGAATTGCAGGGGCTGAAACACCCGTACTCTTATTAACGAACTATTGATTTCTCATTCTTTTTTCAACGGCAGCAGTTTTCCACGCTATTTTTATAACAATTGTTTACGTTTATTTGTATTTAGCAGACTTCTAAAAAAAGTGCGCTACATATATTTAAATTAAACAAACGCATTTTTATTCTAATTATGTCTTCTGTCATATTATCAGCTTGTTTCGCTTGTCATAAACGTTTTTTACAAAAACAAATTTTATGAATTAATATCCTATGATGTTATTTGATCATTGATTACATCTGGTGAAGATTTGTCAAATTTTACTAAACTCTATAAGTGCATATAATTAATTAACTTCCTAGAGTTATTTTAAATAGTAAAAAATCATTTTCCAGTACTATTTTCTTAACATATTTTAGGGTCAAGACCGGTTGCACTCATTGCGAGCATTATCAACTGATTTTGTGAAATATGCTCATTAATATAATTGACTATTTAGATATATGTAAATTATCATGCAGAAGACGTTTTCATGAAGAAGTGATAGTAAACACCTTAAAAGCGCAACAAGAGTTACTTTCTTAGAGTTTTAAATGTTATAAATAGATTTAGTTATTTCAAAACAATATATTATTAATGAAATTTTAAATAAACGATAATGGTAATACACCTTTAATCACTTTGACATTTGACATATTGACATCAATAATGTTCCCAAAGAGTGAAGTTGAATATATATATAAATTTATGGAAATAACTCTTAACATTTTTATTATAGTAACATTGATGTTTTCTTATGAATTTTTCACGTATAGATATTCTTTGGTAACACCATATTACGTCATATATATATTCTTTCAAATAATTCAAACTTATTGCTGCCTTACATTGTTCATATTAATACCGGACGAAAACTTAATTGCATTCCGAATCCTTGAATATTTCATGCATAACCTTGTAGTGCAAAGGCCCTTCCAGTTTTACGTCTCTTCCAGAAAGGTTATTGTATTGCCCGCGGTGGTTTTTCCACAGTAAACCTTTTATTTACCTTAGGAAAAGTCATTTCGGTTAGCCATTATTTAGGTAATTTTATTCTTCTTACATAGACAAGAAAAACGGTCGAGCAGCTGAATAAGAAAAAAAACACAAAACAATTTGTAATGAGAATGTGTTTGAGTATCAATATCATTATAGAAAATCAAAGAAGACACCAAACATCATTTTTATAATATAAAAAAAAACTAACGGACTGGTCAGAGATTAATTCCTGATTAACGAAGCGGTTTCGTTCAGTCCATCTCAAAACGGGCCCAATAGGTCAAGCCACGCTGTTTTTAAAACTAATATCAAATCGAACATTCAGACAGTATTCTAAAAAATAGGACCACAAATAAGCGATCTTAAGAAACCTTTAAATAAAACGTTTGTTTTTTTTTCCAAAACGCAAAAACAGAGCATATATTTATCTTTTTTGTGTGAGCAAAAAATGTTTGAAGAATGTATCTGGACATCCAAATCAAATCAAGAGCAAGAGAAGTAAATCCATCAATTAAAATAAAGACATGAAGTTGGAATTAAAATATCGATTAAGGGTCATGTTGAAAATTTTTGACACTTATTATCTTCTTGGTATTTTCAACTAATTAAGTTCACATATAAACTCGTTGTGATATCAGTTACTCAAAGATTAATACTTAATTAAGTGTGTTCAAAAATTGTACTGACACATTTTATACAAAACTTTTATAAAATCACTTTATACAAAAATTGTCTTTTTAATTCAGTCGTGATAATGGCGCAAATCTTAGCCGCAATCATTTGAGCAGACATTAAGATATTCACAAAAAGATGTCAACTATCATCAGAAAATGTATCCCACATTGAACTCATTGAGGTCAGATTTATTTTTCTGCTCACTTGAATTGAAAAAGGTTATGTGTTTTTTTATTGTAATTTGTAGTTATTATAAAACCATTAAATTTATACATAATACTACCCACTGATGATTTTTTTTTATTATTATATCATAAAGCAGTTTATAATCTACAGAAATTCATTAATTAATCTTGAATAAAAACGTACAATTTTCTTAGTAATATTTTTTAAATTGACCGATAAAAGTTGTTTGAGGGATATGGGATTAATGAAATATTGAATTAAACTTTTGCAGGCGAGTTCGTCATTCAATATGTCATTGCATTGGCACACGATAAGTTTATCGTCTATTATTTTTACGCATGGAAATAGGAATAAAAGTCTTTTAAAAAAAATCAAACGTTTATTCGAAATATTGGAAGTGATCACGACTAATTTCACTCATCATGAGAATTATCTTTAGCCCGTGTTCTTATCAATATAACATACTGAATTAGTAAAATGAGCAATAATCAAATTGCTATTCACTTATTCTAGCCAAATGTTTAGAACTACAAATTTATAACAACTGTTTACTAAATACGTTTTTTTGTTTAACAAATACAATGTTTTTGTTTTTTTATAAAGTATATATATTGAAGTAAAAATACCAAATTATAAAAAGAGTGTCCATTGTTTGTGGAACGCTTTCTTTTAATGTTAAACTGAAATATTTGAAATCATTATATAATTTGTTTCAGAAAAACTCTCCATTTATAATTTTATTTTCAAAATGAACTTTGACTATCAATAATTGTGAAGAATGATTTTCCCACGATGTTTTGTCAGATTCTTGCCTGATAAATATTTCAAACCTTAGTTCTCACGTATTTTTTTATTTCTTAAAAGCTGTTAATCACACTTTTTGCGCGTTGATATTTCAATCCACATCTGAAAGGCTTTTTATTTCTACTAAAAGATGCACGCTTGGCGATCTCTCAAGACACTTTATGACAACCCCTCTCTACTTAACGTCGCATTTCATCCCTCGTTGAAAGTACATTTTTACACCCCTTAATATGACTAATATCGTAAAATATACTAGCAGACGTAGCATCATAAGGCTGTCTGCGTATCTCAACATATTTCGCAATAGCTAACTCAATTCTGGAAAATCTTCCCACAAAATTAATGGCGGCTATTTTTATACGAGCAAATACGTATAAAATCATCATCAACATATTCTTGTGACAAGGAGATGATAAATCAATCATTAAAACAATGAACATTATTTTATTTATTACCTTATTTTAAACTCTATAATTACTTATTTTACTGCAATATTTGATAATAACGATTATAATTCTGTATTACCATCTGTTTTTAGATGACTTCTATAAAGTAAGCAAGACTTAATTCTAGTCTTTTTCTTCAATTATTTACCTTCCTGCCATTTTTAGCATTGAATATTTGTTTTAACGTTGGGTTTTCAAAATATTAAAGATTTTTAGCCCGTTGTCGTTGTTTATAAATTAAAACCAATCTTATATTGCTGCAACATTTCTCAAAGTGATGTGGAAGATTAACTAATAGTCTAGTTAAACAAAATACATCTATCGCCAAAAATGGCAATTATACATACAACTCATTCAAAAAGCTTGTTCGGAATAAGCATCTGTAGAAGCTTCCATTATTTCCATAATAAAACAATTGAAACCTTTAAAGCTGCAATTGATTTCCATTTTGTATTACTTTTTATTGCATTACATAAGAAATTATGGATCTTCTTCACATACTTTGATTTATTATACAAGATTCATTGATATGTCACTAGGCTTGTTTTGTTTTTTTCTGTATAGTAAAAAACTATAGTGTGGTTCAATTGTTTCTTATTCTAAAAAAATCATTTAAATGGTAACATTTCATTTATGATATCAAATGAAGGTGCTTGATGGAATTTCAATATCATTTGTTGAAACTCTGTACGAGTCCACATGTTTTGTCGCTTACGTCCCGGGTTTCGCCTTTCGACATCTTCAGGCGTTCTACCACACGGATGTAACAGAACTGAAAAACAAATATATACCAAAAGAGTTAATTCAAAGAAATTCACAGATCCTAAGGTTGGGAACCAAATGACAATTAACACTCATTTGTCTGTGATAAGTTTTATTAACGCTAAATACTGTTAATGAGTCTTTCATGAAAGAATTTTACAACAAAAAATAATCAACCATCATTAAAATGCAAATAGGAAATTTTAGACTTAATCAATTTGAATTCATTCAACTTAGAAATATTTTTTCCTTAAGAATTTTACTTCGAACGTCTGAAGACATGATAAATATCAACAAATAGTAATACCAAATTTATTTCATTTGTATTACCATCTGAAAGTTGTTATATAAATAAACACTCCACCTACGATTTATTGTTTGTCCTTAGCCAACTTTACATAAGTTTTTTCTATCCGTAAATTCAAATATTAAATATGTCTTAATCCATAAAATTTCATGATTTTGTTTTTTAATTAGAATCAAGCACAGATTTAAAGCTTATAGAGAAGCTCTCAGTCAGCAAGGCCAATACTTTCAGTGTCATCATCATCATCATCATCAGCCGGGGTCGATCCACTGATGGATGAAGGCCTCCCCCTGCTTTCTCTTGTCTTTCAGGGGGGTTGTTAGGACATAGCACACCACGCTGCTCCGGCGGGTTGGTGTGCGGTTTTTCTGTTTGGGTTTTCCTTCCCATAGCCAATAGGTCTCTCGTTTTAAGTCGCCAGAGTTTCGCCTTTCACCCTTCTCTATTAGCTACTGATGGGTTATACTGTCCTATGACATACCGCATCTGCATTGCCCGGGGGACGCCGCGTGGAGGCTAGAGATAGGATTTGTTGGCTATCTGTTGGGTGGCGTCTCAACATTTTATAGAAATGTACCTATTGGCATTAGTAAATTTCATTGAGGCCCTAGCCAACCATTTTTCCACCCACTTTCAGTGTATTAATACTTAAACCTTAAAGCTCTGCGCACTTAACTAATAGATGTCAAGCAACAAAGAGCCATTATTTTATTGCAGAAAAATTGCAAGCAGCTTATCATAAAAATATCATAAAGTTACTGCACTGTATGAACTCATTCACTAAGTTGCACTAATATTTCATTCTTACTTTTACCGCTACGCCCTTTTATGTCTGCCATAATTCGCCCGCCGGAGGGTGTAGCAATCTGCCCGCCAAAAAAACTAACTTAGAAATATTTTTCTTACACCTACTGATTAAAACAAGTGCTTCGCGTAGCACTGTAGCATCGTAGCTCCGTAGAGGCGTAGACTATAACCGTAGCTTAATCAAATCTCAGACAGTCGATAACAATTCAAAGACAAAAGTTTGTTTACTTAGTGCAAGGATTTAAATTTTTTTCTGTCATCTCTTTATTTATTTTAATTTAAATTGTTAAAACCTTGTACGATTCGATAAAATCCGACGATTTTTTTATTATTTTTTGGCTCAAGAAATGTTTTAATATGGCTACGTTTGTAGAAAAATCAAATTAATTACCTATTGAGAAATTATGTACATATAATTTATGTTTTTGACTGAAGATGCTTGATGGAACTTCAATATGAAACTTGAATTGTTTGTACGATTTCAAATGTTTTGTCACTTATGACCCGGGTTTCGCCTTTCTCTATTTTCGGACATTATATCACACGGATCCAACAGAACTGTCGCATCCGTATAATAATTCAAATTTAATAATTTAATTCTATGATGCACCTTCAATCGATATCATAGATTACGCGTAATTTCATGTTGTTTTACGAGACTTTTTTTATTTACCTGGCAATTTTAAACAGTGAACTTCATTTTATTGATTGAATTGGCATTCACTTGGTATAACTCTATTATAACACGGTGAAAAAAATAGCAATGCATTTTAGTTCGACAAAATATTTTTTTTTAAATTGACAGCTATTTCAGCTCACACCATCGTCAAAACTATGCTTAAACGAAATGTTCGTTACACAATACATCTTCTCTCCTGTTTTAACGACCTAGCTTGTTTCTTGCTCGCAATAAAACTAAAAATTGTAAATGAAGCTAAAAAGGCGGCTATATCGATAAGTTTACATATGGCACGGAAATTACGGAGTCCATTACGGAGACATATGAAAAAAAATACATTGTGATAATGTTGTGGTGATGTATGAAATCGGACCTTTTCATTCAATGTATATACGATAGTTCTTTCGGCATCATGCGATTAATGAGAAAGGACTAAGACGTTTGGTATTTAACACAGATCCACAAATTTCATGAAAGTGAGATTCGGCACAAAGACTTTCAATCCTTGAAAATCACAGCGGCATCAATAATGGTTGACTACTTAGAAATAACCTCTGCATTTTACTGAAGGGATTCAAATTTAATATTGCCATATGTTGACACGAAATCAAAAAGCATATTTGTTTTTCAGGGACCGAGCTCATATCGAGGCTATAATATGAACGTAAATCATTTGATTTATCGCAAATTTGATAAATGGTTTGAAAACATCGACTTTTCATTGTTTGGCCCGCTACGATTCATTGAATTTAATCTCTTTGTGTATAAACAACCAAAATATATGGCGTTGATTAAATTTGTATTTACCCTGACATATTGCATTCAATATTTCATTGTTTTCACGTGTTTATTTACTTTTTTGTGTGTCATTCTCAAATCGGCATTTCCTTTTTACAATCAGATAGGTTTATCAACTTCAACTTTAGTTTATTATTGCACTGAATAATACAATATTTGTTGCATTGTTTTACTAAAAATAGCGAAATTCATTTTTCATTCATGCTAATGTAAATTAATATAACAATCAAATGTTTACAATCGCTTATCAATAATTTTCAAAAAAAAAATCAGATAAAACACTAATCCATAAAGAGCACTGAACAATCAAAGAACTTATTTTGTGGCAAAATAGCCTGCAATTAAATATTTAATGGAACATATGGTATTAATATCTGACATTTTAATGGTATTAAAATAGAAATGAGAATCGTTTGAGAAAGATAAATAAAAAATATTTTTTTTTAAATGTCAATGTCAACAGAGTCGAGCAACTACGAAAATGGAAAATAGTAGTCGATTCAATACCTCTCTACTTTATAATATTATGTTATATTTTTAGTTTATTTCTGATATATTGTAAAAATGTGTATTTTTAGTGGTCCATTTGTTTTTTTTTTTTATTATTGTAATATTACTTATTTAAAATTACAATATTTTTTAAAACTAGCATGATATGCAATAATTACTATGTAAAATACTTCATCACACTAAAATTATTCGTGTCATAATCTACCTGCGTTCTTCTTGAATAAATTAATGAATTTTTATCAAAATGTTGACTGTAACATTACTTGAAATCCGCATATACAATCTAGTGATGTTAAAATTGACCAAGCGAATTCTCATTAACGAATACACGAAACAATTTTTCATAAAAATGACAATGCGATTCTCGGCTAACTTTCGTTTATATATGTAATGTGTTTGATATTGCTCTCTGGTTGCGGCCGCTGCACCCAAAGTCGATAATATTATTGTGTGTTCATAAATTCTCCTCACGATTCCCCAGCGCAATTGGTCCACGATAAGACAATGCTCTGATGGGATGGCGGTGCGTGCGTGAACATCATATATGAACACAAACGCCCGGGAAAAAGTTCAAATCACACAAAGCTTTTTGGAGCTTTTCACTGACGCATTCCACCCTCTGTTATTATTATATCGCCTCTCCGCTATGAAATGCGCATTTATTTTTTGGTTTAATTTGCTCTGCTGAATGGTAAATATATATATATATATATACAAAAATATATTTTAAATAATAAAGCACATTTTTAGCACTATTTCCAAATTGTATTTTATGATCAGGACTGGTTTTGCTCATCGCGAACATTTTTAAGAAATACATTAATCTAATTATTTTTAGTATATTTCCTCCCGATGTGGAACATTTTAACTCATATTGAAGCTTATGAAAACAGTTTTTCTTAAAGAACTATATATCAATCAGTTTCTTAACATCTTTTTTAATAGAGTATGAAAAGAATACGACTTGCAGTGCCTGGCATTTTCTCTCTCTATTTACCGTTTTATCTCACTGACTGCTAACGTTTCATCAATTGAAACATTAGATTAAAGTTTTTCGATTGTTGTTATTAAATAATATTAGAGTGTCAACAGTACTTCTTATTTGCATATGTATGCGCATTTAGGTAAGATTTTTAGAGATATAAGTTCTGTAATATCAGTTCTGTTGCATCCGTGTGATAGAATGTCTGAAGATATTGAAAGGCGAAACCCGGGTCGTTAGTGACAAAACATGTGGAATCCTACAAAGTTGTAACAATTCAAATTTAATATAAATATAATGTGTAACGTAAACCGAATTTACTGTGGATTGCTCAGCTCTACAGCGACTTACGTCTGCCAATAAAGATACAACAACAGCACTTCAATTGTAGTGCGTAGAACTTATTTTGGATTATAATACAGTCTTATTTTCCTGAAAGTTTCCATATATTTGTTTATCACAAACACTACTGTATTTAGTATTAAAATATTCGGTGATAGAATATTTTTGTACGACACAATATAAGAGAACGGTTTAACATTAGATACTAATCGATCGATAAATAATTTGATGGATTTGTCCGAATTGGGATTTAGTTCTGTCGACACCTCAACCGTAACCAACAAAGTCGACAAGTAAACATAGGATAAGAATGAAACAAATAACTATTATCAAATGAAAACAAATTGTCTAACGCATTAAATTAAAAAAACGTGTGATCTGTTCAAACGTGTCAAATCCGATTATAGAGAAAATGTTAAAAAATAACCATGTATTTTTTTTATCAAAAGCTTTTTTCGTACTCTATTTTTTATTGAAAGCTGTCTTTCAACGAGTCGATTCTGAATTGAAACTTGTATTTTAATACTTTGAATAAGCCTTCCGAACGCGATGCATCCCTCTTTAGATTAGTGCGCTATCACTCTTCTTGACGTAGGATGACACATTAAGTGATTTTAAACCAACAAGCCTTTGCTCATTTATATTTCGACCCCCACCTTTTTCATAGCAAAGTAAAGATAGAAGCACATCCTTTATACGTTATAATCGCATTCAATTTTATTCCCACCGTTTTCCTAATATATTCTGTCAAACGTAAAATATTGATGGAACATACATGTTTGCCTTTAAAACTATTAATCATAGCTGTTTGACGATCGATTTGACACCAGCGAAAATATGTTTTATTTTAATCGTAATTATTTTATACTTCACAGTGAAACTCTTAAATCGTTTAAATTGCGATAAATTCATATTTAATTTGCATGTCTTTTTAATACAATAATATCGTCACAAAGCGATTTTTTTTTTTTTGGGATATCAAATTCATGGAGCGTTAAGATCTATGACGCGTCAGCATCAGAGCTCTTCAGGTCTCCTCCATCTCTCATATATAGATTTAACTTGTTGTAATTGTTGTGTCATTGTTGACAACATTAGGTCGCAGCTGAGCCTTGGAACCCACAATGAGTGCAGTTCATGCGGACACCATACGCATTACATTCACTCATGCATACGCGTGCACACAGGCACACACACAGCCACACGCATGCATATACAATACGTAAGGAAACAAAATTAGAAAGTCATTTTCAGATGCCGAGGTTGTCCATGTTGGGATTAAGATCTGTAACAACAAACCTATGGCGGGTCATCGAGCAGAACCGCTCTCGGCCTTAGACGATTACTCGGTACTGTCTCATCATAATTATGTAGATACGAAATTGTAGGGTTATAATGTTTGCCTATATCGCTGTGAAAGTTTCGAGACATTTCACGAACGAACTCTCGAATTGTAGGCATTTTCAAGTCTCTATGTAACAGCGAATTGCGAACGTACCACGGGGCATTACAAATTTGTCGCAATGATTTATTTTGGACAATTTGAAGTGTCTTCAGATGCTTCTGGTGTGCATAAGCCCACACTGGAGTAGCGTACACCATAATTGGTCGAGTTATAGCTGTATAGAGGAGCAGCTTGCTTTTGAGAGTAAGCTTGCTCTTCACATTGAGCATAAAGTTTAGTTTAGCTTTTACACCATAAACTTGACGTTTTTTAATCGCGGTGTGCTCATAGAATTTTAGCCTATTGTCTAGAGTGAGTCCTAGATACTTGACAGTATTGGACCACTTGATTTCTGTATTTTGCATACGAATGCAATCGAAATTGGGTTTTCTAATGAAACCCTTTGAAAACATAACTGCAGCGCTTTTTTCGGTATTGATTTTAATTCGCCAGTTTTCACACCAGTCCGCTATGGTATCAGCCAATAGCTGGACTTGTGTGACAGCACTTTGCCGATTACGAGATTTTGATAAAATAGCAGTATCATCGGCGTACTGAGCTATAACTGCTTCGCTTTCCCTACCGCAAGGAATGTCATGCGTGAATATATTATACAGTATGGGTCCCAAGACGGAGCCTTGCGGGACACCAGCCTGGATCGGTCTGAAGGAGGATCGAATTACACCCATTTTGACTTTGAAATGTCTATCCGTCACGAACGAGTTGAGAATCTTTACAAGTGGTAATCCTATGCCAGCCTTCGACATTTTGAATACGAGCCCTTCGGTCCATACCCTGTCGAAGGCTTTAGCAATATCTAAAAAGAGGCCCGCCGTGACCTCTTTATGAATGAATCCACTTGCGATCAACTCTACTACCCGAAGAAGTTGGTGGTTTGTCGAGTGATTCGCGCGGAAACCATGCTGTGTATCTGGGATTATCTTTTTCTCTTCCACCACTTCTTGCAGTCTGGCTTTAATCACACGCTCTAGAATTTTGCTCATTGCGGGTAGCAAGCTTATTGGTCGATGGTTTATCGGAAGAGTGTGATCTTTCCCAGGCTTTGGAATTAGAATAATATCCGCTTCCTTCCAACGTGATGGAAAATATAGTAATCGTAAGCACGCGTTGATAATAGTGACTAACGAGCTAATACCTTCAAGCGGTAGATGTTTTAGAGCCTTATTACCGATTCTGTCATTTCCCAAAGCTTTTCTGTCAGAAAGCGCTTTGATCAGTCCTTCCACCTCGGCAAATGTAGAAGGACAAATAGGTTGACAGTCTACAGTTAAGGGTTGTTCTAGGATTAGCTTAGCGGTTACTTCTATATCTAACACGCTATTTTTCAAGCGTGAATTACTTGTGTCAATTGAATTGGGTGTAAATTGTTTCTGGAGGCTATCCGCAAACTCTTCTACCTTTTCACTGATGGTGAATACGGGACCCTTTGCTCCGTGAAGTGGCATCAAGGGGTATTTTTCTGCGCGGAGAACTTTGGAGAGAGCCCAGTATGGGTCGCTTCCTTTGACGAGTTCATTTAAGTAGTCGTCGGTAGTTTTTTTCGCGATAAACCTTCATGGCTCGTCGGATTTCTGCTGACAATCGGTTGACGCGTTGTCTTACTAAGGGGTTGCAGAACTTTTTCCATTCCTTTCTCGCGCTCCGTCTATCATTTATAAGCTGTCTAATATCTGCTGGAAGCGCTTTACTGTGCGGTGAATTTTTTAACGTTTTACTGGCATATGCAGCAGCTAAATTGATATTTGTTGTGAGGCTATGAATCTCAAGATCAATGCTTTGAATATCCGTTAAGTCACTGTGTGGGATAAGCATGTCGTCAACAAAATCCTCGAATTCCTTCCATTGGATAATATTACGCGTCTGATTAAAATTATTACAGCTATGGTTGGACGGTACTCCTAACCATAAAATGACTGGCTGGTGATCAGAGTTAAGCTCATGCACTATATGAGTATCGTACTGAAGGTTCACTCCACTCAGTATAGCAATGTCTAAGACATCTGGAATGCCACCATTTCTCGGTAGGGTCGTTGGCTCATAGGGTGCCGCTACCACTGCATCGATATCATCGATG